>JACCIE010000074.1:0-600000 GCA_018906755.1 Sycophaga agraensis
TTTTCAGTATTTTAATTTTCTTTTTTTATATCTAGCTGGCAGAGCGCGCAGAGGTGCGTTCCAGCACCTAGTAAGCGGGGAGAGGGTATTGCCATTCGGTGGTGCCTTTTGTACCCGCCTGAAGTGTTGACGCGACCACCCTTTGAGTGTTGTTGGGGCCGTAATGGCGGACCAAAGGAAACGGTCCTCCATTAGCGGCGTGGAGACTGTAAGTGTTGACGAGGAGGAGGAGGCGGCGATGCAGCGCGCTCGCGACCGCGTCGCCGCCATTAATAGAGTTTGCGAGCGCTATGGTGAGCGCGGTGCGTGCCTTGCCACTTGCATCCGCGAAGGCCAGGCGCCTGCGGAGGCATGTGCGAGGCATGCCAATATATCGTGTGGTGATGGAGTTGTGCCGAAGTAAGCTCTGCTTTCAGGGCGACCATAATGAGTTGCGGGAGCGCTTATGGCGTTTCCTGCTCATGGTTGCCCGGCCTCTGCTGGACGTTCCCTGGGTCGAGGGATACGACGACAACTATGACGCCGAACCATTGGATCCTCCTTTGGTTTGTTACGATTTGTGGTTGCCGTCGATTTCTCCCCAGAAGCGAAGAACGGATCGTGAGGACAGCCCCGCGAAGGATGCGCGGCAGTTATCACGACCAGCACGACCGGAGAGGATAGCGAGAGTTCTTTGGGAGTTCGCGTTCGAAAGATTGGAGTTGATCCTAAGGATCATCCCTCGACTGTTTTTAAACAAGGGGTAGATGTCCCGGGAACCTCCAAGCCGGAGTCGACTGAGGTGGACGGGCTGACCCTCCGAATGCAGGAGCAGGTACGGCAGATCGTCTCATCAGTGATGACAGAAATTTTTGCTTCTCAGTGTGATAGTATTCCGCAGACGCTGAGAGGAGCAACTACGCAAGTTGCTCCTTCTATGGCGTTAGTGGGTGGGCCGGCTAACAAAGGTGAGAGCCCGAGTTTGCCGCCTAATTCAGCTGAGACAGGGAAGCCTCCTGCAGCGGCCTCTACGTCGCATAAAAGGAAGGTTTCCTTGAAGAAAGCAAACAAGAAGGTGTTGGTGAGTTCGGATGCGGATGACTCTTCACAGAGCGGATCGTCAGGAGAAGAATCTGTGTTGATGTCGGCGCCGCGTCCGAGCAAGTTAGTGAGTCGTCGTGATAGAGTGAGGGTCGAGGATACTGTTCCGAGGCGACGCAGTCGGCAGGTTTTACCTTCGACGACTGAGTCAGCCGCGGGCGATCTTCAGTTGGCAACAACCATGGCCCGGAAGAGTAGCGATGATAGTTCGAGTAGAGAGAGAGACGTGAGTTTTTCGCGATATAACTCGCTGCAGACGGGCGTTGCGAGACGTCTTTCTTTCGCTGGTAGAGATACGGAGGATGCGTGGGATTTCCTTGAGGGTCTCGAGTTATTCAAGGAGCAGCTGGGAGTTTCAGATAGATGTTTGATAGGCTCCTTGCAATCGGCTTTCGTGGATGACGCTCGGAAATGGTACCACCGCGTCCAACGTATGTTTGTGGACTGGGAGTCTTTCGTGCAAGCCTATCAGAACAAGTACTTGCACGATAGTTAGCGATTCGACTCTGCTCAGAGATCTTCAGTGTTTGCGCCAGAGAGAAGGAGAGACGATCGCGAGGTTTGTGGATGCGTTCCAGACGAAGGCGAACGCTATGCGTCACCCGCCGTCGGAACGCCGCCAGAAGAAGATGATCTTTGAGCAGATCTTACCGACTTACTGGCGGTATATCATGGATAAAGATATGCCGGACGTGCGGTCGCTGTTTCAGTGGGGTAAGCGCTTGGAGGACGTCCAACGGATCGATGATAGGTTTGAGTCTCCGTCACTCGACCCGCCATCGAGCAAGAAGAAGGTGGAGAAAAGGAGTGAAGCTAAAGTTGGTGTGAATGCTGCATCTACGGCTCCTAGTCTGCCGCCCGCTGCGTCGAAAAAGAAGAAAAGAAAGAAGAAGAAGAAGAGCACGTCGGCGAGCGGTAGCGGGAGTAGTGATAGCGGTGAGGTTGCTTTGCTAGAAGGCATAGCGAGGCAACAGCACCAGCCGGAGTAGCAGAGTCGCGTTACGGGGCAGATAGCGCCAATGCGCTCGAATCCGCCTCCCCAGGGGGTTGGAAGACGGGAGTTTGGAAGCGGACAGCGAAGCGGCCAAGTGCAGCCATCTAAAACATGGCCCGGGCCCTCGTATGTTCAGCTGCATGCCCCGACTCCAATGTCGACACCTGTGGCGAATGCTCCGTTTTATGGACAGTGCTACACGAGTAACGGCATTGGACATAGAGCCTCGATGTGCCCGAAGCGAGTCTGCTATAAATGCAGGCTTCCGGTACACAACGCGAGCGCTTGCCCAACTGCTAGCCCGCAGGTAGCGTGTCAAGTTTGCGACTGCCCTGGAGTAGTTTTCCGGACTTGCCCGAACTGTGCGCACGTAAGGGAGAGCCTGGGAAACGCCAAAGCAGGGCAACAGACGCGTCCCCTGGGCCCTGCGGGGAAACGGTAGCGAGCGAGAGGACGAGTGAAAGATTGAGAGTAGTGGAGAGTCGAGAGAAGGAAGTCAGGCATGAAGAGTCGAGTCAGGAGCGTCAAAATCGAGAGACACAGAGTGAGTGTGAGAAAGAGAGAGAGCATCTCGAGAAGACGCTTCGAGCTTCTCAGGAGTTGACGAATGAGCTCCAGAGGCTCTCCACAGCCTGTAAGCTGCTCGATACAATGCCGGACAAGCCTTCGAATCGAGTTCGCGTTGAGGTGCCTAGTCGGACGCCTGCACAGAGTTTGGAGTTTCCGCCTCTACCAAGCAGCAGAGAGGCTTCGAACAAAGCTGTGGGTGAAGGATCCGCGAGTTCACTGAGGAATTCGCTGTCCCGTCTGGCTACAGGCGTACTCAAGGGTGCTGTGCCGAAACAATCGAACAGTAAGGAGCAGACGGTGGCCGGTGTTATAACCGACAACCGAATGTACCTAACGGTTCGATTGAACGGCAAAGATGTGTGTGCGTTGTTTGATCCAGGTTCCATGATTTCTTTGATCGACCCTGAAGAAGCAAAGGCGTTTAAAGATAAATGGAAACCGGCTCAGCTAGCGGTTCGTGGAGTTACTGGAGGAACTCAGAAAATCCTTGGAGTGCTTGAAGTTCTCTTTGAAGTAGAGAATATCAAGCAGGCAGTTGATCTTAGAATCGTGCCGGATACCGGTCACCCTGTCATTCTCGGGGTAGATTTTGGTCTCAAGTATGGTTTTGAGTTATCGCTGGTAGGATGTTTCTGGAGGATTCCAGGTGGAAGATGGCGTCCTTTCTCAAAAGTTGGTGAATTGAGTTCAGATCCGAGAATTTTCGCAGAATGCTGTGGTATCGTTGAAATACGAAGCGAGGAGCGAGAACAAGTGAAGGCTTTGATGGAAAAGTTACTTCCAGAACCCGGAGAGCTTCACGGGTTTACGACTCTTATTGAACATCACATCGATGTCCAAGGTGCTGTGCCGGTGAGACACGCGCCTAGGCGTATGTCTCCCAAGATTCTCGAGTTTGCTCAAGAAGAGGTGAAGAAGATGTTTGAGAAAGGGATTATTGAGCGTAGTGCTAGTGAGTGGTGTAGTGCACCAGTGATTGTCAAGCGAGAAGGGAGCTATAGGTTTTGTATAGATTTTAGAGATGTAAATAAAACGACTAGGCGCGATAACTATCCTTTACCGAATATAGATTCGATTTTGGATAAGTTGCACGAAGCTAGGCATATCTCTAAAATCGACCTAAAGAAAGCTTACTTCCATGTGTGCTTGACTGAAGTTAGCCGGCAATTTACAGCTTTTGCTGTGCCTGGCTCCGGTCAATGGCAATTCGTTCGTTTACCCTTCCGATTGAAAAATGCGCCGATGACATTTTGTAGGTTAATCGGGGCCTTATTCGGACCCGAGGTAGAACCTCACATTTTCGCGTACTTGGACGATCTGATAGTGGTGACACAAACGTTCGAAGAGCACCTGAAATGGGTAGAGTTTGTGTTGCGTACGATTGTGGAAGCCGGACTCGAGGTAAATCGTGAGAAGTGTGAGTTTTGTTGTTCGAGCGTGTGTTTCCTAGGTTACCGGCTGGATGCTGACGGATTAAGGCCGGACCCGGAAAGGGTTGAGCCGGTCCTGAACTATCCGGCACCCAAGAATGTGAAAGAGTTGCGTACGTTTTTGGGTATGGTGGGCTGGTACGCACGGTTTATTGAGAAAGAGTCCGAGCTTAAAGTGCCTCTCACGAAGTTGTTAAAGAAAGATCAACCGTGGGAGTGGCAGAGAGAACAAGAGGTTGCGTTTAATGCTTTGAAGAAGGCGCTTGCGCTTTGAAAGGCCCCTGTGCTTGCTCGTCCGAATTTTTCTAAGTCATTTACGGTCCAAAGCGATGCTAGTGATTACGCCATTGGAGCCGTTTTGACCCAGGAAGATGACGATGGGTTTGAGCATCCGATCGTGTATATCAGCCGTGTCTTAAATCCGGCTGAGAGGAATTATACTACGTCGGAAAAGGAGTGCCTGGCCATATTATGGGCAATTAAAAAACTGAGGCCATATTTGGAGGCCTATGAATTTGTTGCTAAAATAGATCATAGCGCTCTAACGTGGCTTAAAAATCTTAAAGACCCTACAGGGAGGCTAGCGCGTTGGGCCCTCGAGATGCAGCAGTGGGATTTCGAGATTGTGCATACAAAAGGCGCACTCAACAAGGTTCCTGATGCTCTCTCTAGAGGGATCGATAGAGAGATTGCGATTGAGGCGAATTTTGAGACGATCTCGGATCCTTGGTATCATGACAGAATGAACGAAATTCAGCGTTGGCCTCGAAAATTTCCGGGATGGAGAGTGATAGATGGCATGCTTTATCGTTATTCTCCTGATGAGATCTTGGATCCGATCTCGTTTGAAGAGGAGGGGTGGAGACTCGTCGTACCAGACGAGTATAGAGTTGGAGTGATCGAGCAGGCACATCGCCACCCGTCGTCGGGCCATCTTGGAATCGAGAAGACTTACGACAGGGTAAAGAGGGAGTATTATTGGCCTGGTTTTTACTACCAAGTGCGTGAATACGTGCAGCAGTGTAGCGAATGCCAGCGCTATAAAGTCTCTCAGGCGGGTCCTCAAGGGCTGATGGGTAAGCGAATCGTGGAGAGGCCATGGGCAGTGGTGGCTGCAGACGTGATGGAGCTGCCTCGTAGTAAGAGCCAATTTAAATACATTTTAGTGTTTCAGGATCTTTTTACGAGGTGGATTGAGTTGAAACCATTGCGTGCGGCTAACGGGAAGTCAGTGGCGAAAGCTTTTGAAGAGTTGGTATTATTAAGGTGGGAGACTCCCGAGTTCTTATTGACGGACAATGGTACAGAGTTCGTTAATAAGCATCTCCGGGAGATGTTGGAAGATTTTCGTGTAAAGCATGTAACCACGCCTCCTTATCACCCCCAAGCCAATCCGGTTGAGCGTACGAATAGGACGTTAAAAACGATGATTGCCACGTTCGTTGAAGCTCATCATCGGCAGTGGGACGAGCACTTGCATGACTTTCGACATGCAATTAATACGGCCGTGCAAGCTAGCACAAAGGTCTCGCCAGCGTTCTTGAATTACGGGCGCCACCCACAGCCAGTGAAGAGTTTGCGACGTGAAGTTGAGGGAGAGAAGGTAGTTGTTCGTGCTGATCCCGAGCATTGGCTTGACCGTCTGAAACGATTGGACGTTCTTTGGGATCTCGTGAGGAAGCATAACGATGAATCCCAGGAGCGCAACGCCCGTGCGTATAATCGCAATAAAAGAGGCGCGTCGTTTCGGGTGGGCGACCTCGTATGGAGGCGTGAGAGCACGCTTTCACCGAAGCTGGCACCGAAATATTTTGGTCCCTTCGAGATTAAAGAAGTGCTTGGTGATACAGTCTTTCTTCTCGAAGATGCTGGCCGGAAGACATCTAAGGTGCATATTCAGCACCTAAAGCGATATATACCACCGAGGCGAGCTAACGTACCGACCGACGAAGTGTCGGAAGTCAGTATCTGTTCTTGTGTCGTGGTAGAGGTTGAGTGTTAGTGTAGTGTTTAGCGTGTTATTAAACAATTTTTCCATTTTTTTCAGGTGGAAAACGGTGGAGAAATGGAGGGAGACATCCCCGTCGAGCCAGCTCCGGGGGTGGTGGATGGTAGGGCGATGAGGAGTGCCTCGAAAAGCTGCTCGGGCTGGAGCTGCAAGCTCGCCGGGACAGCGTTCCTACGGATGAGGAGGAAGCACTGCTCATCAACGCCTCGGACGAGGAGATGGAGGTGCCAGAGGTGATGAGCGGCGGGGCCGCATCAACATCTGCGGACCCAGGCCTGCAGACGACGACGCCGGGCATCAGCAACATCACGGCGGTTACGCCGCCCGTGGGTGACGGGCAGGCGGCCGTCATAGAGATAGCGGTGGCGGCGGTTGAGCCGGCCAGCCCTGTCGTCGAGCCCATGGAGGTTCCGGCAGAGCGAGAAGAGGCCCCGCGCAACATCTTTCCCGCCGGATACGCCGAGGATTTGCGTCGGGAGGAGGCGATGCGGCAGAGGCTTATGGCGAGGCGCCGTCTCAAATGGAATCCGCGACGTCAGCTCGAGATGGACGACTACTTCTCGAGCTCGACGCCTGCGGATGAAGATTTTGAGCGCCTCTACAAGGCACTGCCGCAGAAGCCGACTTCAGGCGTACTCCTGCCCCAGCCCACAACATCTACAGAGGGGCCGATCTCGGAGCGTTCCGCGGGAAGAAAAAAACGGCGGAGGAGGACAAAGAGGGGAGGGCCCGCGTCCGCGTCCGCGATCGCGAGCGCGAGCGCGAGTCACCTCTCGAAAGAGGATGAGGTAGGTGCGGGGAGGGTGATTATGGGTGGCGCTGGGGGGTGTAGCGACCCGAAGGGGCCGTTGGTCGAGAGCGCTCCTTATGTGGAGATAGCTCGCCAGCGGTCTCCGACTTCGGGAGAGCAGGCGCGCGGGGAGGAGCAGGTAGTGTCCGGCCTCAAGGCCGTGAGTTGCGTGGGGCAGGCAGCCTCGTCTAAGCGCTCCACCGGTCGATCCGCGCAATCAATTGATCCCGGTGACCTGGGGTGGGGCTGCATTTTCCGTGGGAGGATGTGCCCGTTGATCCGGCCGTTGATCCGCCACCACGCTCATGCCACCGTTGCTGGCGGAGGGGGCACCATCGTGTCGACTGTCCCCGGCCCCTGCACTCGGTGTATTGCCACAACTGTGGGCGTTTGGGGGAAACCCTTAACACTTGCCCCCGTTGTGGTGAAACGCATGCAACGTGGTTGGCGAATATGGGAGTCCGGAGGATCCGGGAGAGCCACCCCCAAACGCATCCCCGCGTGGATGCTGGCGTTGCGCCGAGTGTGGGTACGGACGTGGCGGGGGGATGGGAGGTTTCAGGTGGCGGTAAGGGCGGAAAGCGCCGGCGCCGACCTCCGCGATCGGAGACGGCACTGGCGCCAACGCCGGTAGCCCCGCGCCTGAAGGCCCCGAAGCCCCAACCACCGCCACGGACGGACAGCACCTCGATGCAAAAGAGGTTGCGTGCGCCGCCTCGGGTCGTTTCGGGAGACAGGATAGGAGCCACCGTAGCATCGCGCACTCTGGCACCTCACGTTCCGGTAGCGAAGGGAGTGCAAAAGCGATTGGAAACACAGGATCGCGAAAGCGTCGACCTGACGCCGTCAGCTTCATACGCGGAGATCCAGACTGCACGGAGCTCCGCGGCTGAACTGACGGTGGTCGGAATGAGCGCTGAAGCATCCGGTGTTTCCCCGCTGATGTCTCCTGCGGAGACAGCAGGGTCCTTGGAGGCCAGCCCTGTGCAGCCCATGGAAGTGTCCGGAGAGGCATTTGACAACTCGGTGGGAAGCGGAGATTCCGTTTCCCTGGGGCTTGCCCTATTGTCAGGACCGATCGCCGTGCCTGCCGGAACAGGGATCGAATTTGTACGGATGGCTCGCGCTTTCCAAGAGGCCAGGCTGTTTCTCGGCGAGCTCCGGAGCGCCGAGCCTGCGGATAGAGTGTGGATGCGAGCGGCATTGGCTCGGATATTCCCGGACCACCCGAATCTGCAGTAGAGCTTGTGGAAGAGCGGTAGCGTTGAGTTTGCGAAGGTGGGCTCAATAACACCAGAGGCCACCGCCCCTTCTGAATTCGGTTGCTTGCCCGACTTTGCACGCTTAGTTTCCTGTGATACCTTGTGATATTAATAATAAGTAGTTGATTTTAGAGTAATGGTGAAGAAGAGTAGCCAAATAAGCGTGTAAGGTTGGCGGCGACCAACCGGATGAATAAACTTGACATCTGGGAAGATGTGAAGTTTAGGGGGAGGGTATTGCGACGAGTATCTCGCCGTGGTCACCGCGGCACTGAGCACGTGCTCGCAGCCTTGACCATGCGCCGAGTGGGGGGCACTGGGTTGCGCGAAATTCGGCGCACCGCGGTAATTATCGCGCGGGAAAGCGCGCGAGCCGCGGCGGCTAATAAAGGTGTGACGGGCGGATTTGCGCGCGCAAGCAGGGAGTCAGCTGGGCACCGCGGCCGCGGGACGGGAAGGGCGCGCGTTAATTGGGAAAATGCGCGACCGCGCCGCGCCGTTTAGTTTCGCGCCGGACGCCGAGCCATCGGTCCCGATCGCTGATCGAGAGAGACAACACGCGAGCGAACGAGAGAAATAGGGAGAGAGCGAAGGAGTGAGAGAGGAAGTAAGCCCAGCTGATCGCGGCCCCAACACCACCCGGGGACGCGAGGGAGAACGCGGCGACCTCCCGGCCGGATTGTGGCCGGGACTATCAACGAGGAGGCGACGGCCAGGTAGGGCCGTATAATATTATGTCTCGCGCGTGTGAGAGAGAGAGGCGCGGGCGCGGCCCCCCCCCCCCCAAATAGCGTTATCTGATGTGCGACCCGGCGAGGATTCGGACGAGGCGAGGTGTCTATAGGGTCACCAAGGCTTCGGCCCGATACCCGAGGGCCCGAGGTCAGCACCGCCGCGAGCCCGTGGGGGCTCGCCGGCCAGGTCGAGAGGCAAAATGCGCGGTGCCAGAGGGAGGCGTGCGGAGCGAGCGGGCCGGCGACAACTATTGTACTGGCGAACGCGGCGGGGCGGGCTTGTCCCCCCGTCGCCTTTTATACATATAGATAATAAATATCGTTAAAAGAAATGCCCTCCCGTGTAACTGTTTTATTTTGAAGGACCCTCCCTCCCCCCGACTTCATAACCGCCGCGACCGACGTAGGCCAGCCGCCCGGGCTGGCCCGGCCGGGTCCCCTCCGGGGCGACCGCAGGGACCTGCATCAGGGCAGGATGGCGCGACCGGAGGAACAATGGCGTGGGGCTCCGGGCCAAAAAGCACCACGTCACAAAGGGGAGAGGGCAATTAGGCGCGCGATCGGCCCTCGATCCTTGCTCGATCGCACGATTTGGATCAGTGTGTCTCGGAACACGGCTTCTCCCGAGACGATTAGCTGCGAAGCGCCACGCTTTTCGCGCGATGCGCTAATAGTTTATAGAGAGAGTGAAGTGAGAGAGAGAGAGAAGAGATAGAGAGAGAAGAGAGAGGGAGAAGTGCATTACAGTGCAGGTGCACTCGAGTTGAAGGATTCGGATAAATAACCTTGCGACACTTTGATCTCGCCCTTGCGGTTGAGATTGGTTGAGCAAGTGTTAGTTACAACAAAGCGAACTTTTGGGACGCTTCGATCTCGCCCTTGCGGGTTGGAGATTGGCGGAACAAAAGTAAGCATCTTCCCACCAATTCGGAGATCGCCGCCGCCATCAACGTAAGTAAAAATTGAGATAATATATTTTGTAACGCGTGCACGATCATCCGCGTCGGGAGAGAGAGAGAGAGAGAGAGAGAGAGAAAGAATTATTTAGACAGGGTCGCTCAGTGTCGGGATTTGTTTTTGTAATTTTATTATAATAAATATTTATCATTTATTTTACTCAAACACCCGTGTAATCTTTTCGTGCGCCTTACCCATTTTTCGCGTCCCTTATAGCGGCGAGCACCCAGGCTCGCCCCGCCGCGTCCGCGGATTTTTCGCGCCACGATACGACACAAAGGAGGAGAGAACGGAGAGTCCTTCAGTCGCGTGGTGGCTGGGAGCCGGGGCGAAATCAGCCACCTGGTAACCGCCACGTGACAATATTCACACTTATTGGGTTGTAACTTCAATTTTGCTTCTCTAAGTCGTTGAAATAATGTCTGTAGATTTTGTAAATATTCTTCAAATGTCTTTGAATAAACTATTATATCATCAAGATATACAAAGCATGTTGTCCCAATCAGTCCTTGTAATTTTAGGTTCATTATTCGTTGGAAAGTCGCGGGTGCATTCTTGAGTCCCATTGGCATTTGTCTAAATTCCCAATGGCCTTTATGTGTGCTAAACGCCGTTCGTTCCGGATGTGCAGGTAAAACCGGTACTTGATAAAATCCGTTGGCGAGATCAAATGCGCTGAAATATCGTGCTTCCCCTAATTGGTCTAAAATTTCATCTATTAAGGGCAACGGATAGTTATCTTGAAGCGTGTACTCGTTTAGTTTGCAAAAATCGATCACTACTCTGTACTTTTGTATCCCTGAGGTGTCCATCTTCTTTGGTACACACCATACGGGCGAAAAAAAGGGTCAGTTAGATTTAACTATTACTCCTTTTTCTTCAAGATCTACTATTTGTTTATCGATCTCACGGTGCAATGACAGTGGATGTCGATACAGTTTTGAAGTGATCGCTTGCGATGTAGTGAGATGTATACGGTTATACACGTCATCGAGCGAAGGTGCAGGATCTCCTTCTAGTTGAAATATGTCCGAGTAAGCTTTGACAAGTGATAAGATGGCATTGGCTTGATCTTGCGGTAGATGTGAGAGTCGCGTATTTTCAACTGTGAGTTCGTCTCTTTCTCGGGTTGCATATACATTACTATATCGAGAGTATAATTGTTGTAAAAGTAATTTTCTTTGTTTATTTGGAATGTTATTATTTAATATTGAAATGTTTTCTTCGAACTTTTCAATTTGTAGATCGGTGCATATATTTATTTGTTTATCCGAATGGTTGCTACAGCTTATCTTTGTTTTTCCATTTTTTACATGATAGATTGCAGGTGTAATTAAATTTTTATCATCCGTGATGATGTAATCTCCATCCGGTTTATTAATTTTTACCGTTAGAATATTGATTCCAGGCGGCAGTTGAGTGAGTTCTTCGTTGAATCTAAATCTCAAATTATTCTTATGTTCGTCTCTAATAATTATTGTCTCTTCTGTAGTATCTATTACTGCTTGATAGTTTTTCAACCAATCTCTGCCCAAAAGTCCGTCAGCATCGAGTGGAAATGAGTCTGCGGCTACATTATATATAAAATCTTTTCCAAAAGTGTTAAGTCTGCATTGTCCGTACATAGTATGTGATCCATCGACGATTTGAATCGTTTTTCGTCCATGTATTGGCTGTCTAATCGGATTATATGTTTTTCTATCTAATACGGTATCCTTTATTATTGAAAGTCCCGCTCCGGTGTCTACTAGAAACTTTAGTAATCGTCCCTTTGTTCCTGTTGATTGAAGCCATAGATGCCAGTGTTTTCCGTTGGAGGGGTAGATTGCATCCCTGTGTCGTTCCAATAACATTGAGGAGGGTCGTCTTTCATCCATCGATGATCCGTTTCGTCCATCAAGTGACGTTTTGAGGCTGGCATTGGAAAATTTCGGTTTTGAGAATTCTTCAATCGATAACAATTAGATTTGTCATGCCCATATATTCCATAGTGTGAGCAAGTAGGTTTTGAGGGCTTATCACCTTTTTCAAAAGTCACTCTTGGAGGCGTTTTATCGCGGGATTCGTACCGGCCTCGTGAATCACTCCGATAATGACTGTCTCCTTGTTTATCGCTGTGATATCTTTCTCGTGATGCTGAGTCAAATCTATCCCTTAGATGATATCCACTTGAGCGTGCTTGTCTGTCTTTAGATCGGCTGTCTCTTTTCTCTCGCTCTCTCCTTTGATCCGAATATTCGTACGTTAAATCGGTGCGATTTCTAGCACGAAGTTTTTCGTCCTCGCTTCTCCTTTGTTCCTCGTACATAGCTTGTTGATAAGCTATGGGAAGAGTGTGCGGTCTTTGTTGTTGTACAGCGAGTCGCAATCCTTCCGGGTATAATCCACGCACAAATTTATCTATTACTTTATCGGCTTCGTATATGCGGTGCATTTCTTTATAATTTCCGCCTTCTCCGTCTATTGCTACTTGTATACGCATATTGATATTATTATATCGATATACGTAATTTTTAACTGGTTCTCCGGGTTTTTGTCGCATAGCGTTTCTTGTTTCGGATAACTGGTCATATTCGAGTTCTAATTTACCAAAATGTGTTTCTAGACATTCCTTTAACTGCACGGCTGTGGTGACTTGGTGTCGTTCTACTACTTCTTGGTCTATAAATGCAGATATGTCAGTTGATCCGTCATATTCCCGTATCTCTGTTAAGAGTTCACGAATAAATTGGTGATCTTCTCGCGTCAGCATTCCGGTATATACTTGTAGTCGCGCAGATGTGTCTCGCGGTGCGAAGGAGTCGCCTAAAGATATAGAAGGTGCTGATGGTTGATTTGTGATTTTGTCTGCGCTCACTTCTTTCATAAACTGGTTTAATTTCGCTGTTAGATTGTCAATCTGTAGTTGATGTTGTTCAATTATTTCGCGTTGCGCTACGAGCTTTATTTTCAGATTTTTCTCCTTTTCTGATTCGGCCGTGAGGTCTTCGTGCGAACGGATTTTATTCGCGATTTTGTTAAGTGTGTCCATTTTTGAAGGTCGTATGTTAATTTTTAATTGTCTTATTTTTTTATAAGTATCGTAGGAATAGTCAGACACGTCCGATAATGCTTGTGCCCTAAAAATATCCTGACTACGATCAGAGTCTACACTCACGTTATCGACGCTTCGATAAGTACAAAAAGAATCGCGATCTAGAATGTAAGTGTAAAGGGCAACATATTTTCAAGCGTGAGCAGGCGCACTCAATAATTTGAAAGTATGGTGTTCGTATAATGGTGTAAAAGTACACGTGTTATAACTTATAATTACGACTGGTTTTATGATTAAAAGAAGGTAAACAATTGCACCGGTATGATAGACAAAGTGCGAACGGCTTTATCTCTAATATTTTAATCATAAAAAATCCAGTTTACAAAAACGTAACACGACGTGATCCTTAAGTTTTTAAATTTATTAATTAAATTTTCTTTTATTACTTGCGTACCTTGAGTCCTTTGAACCTCTCTGTTAGGCCGTAAAAACGGTTGTACTTGAAGAGTTCGTGCTGAGGTTGAGCTGCTTCTCTCGGAACTGCAATGCTCCTGTATCAGTCACGAATTATGCGTGTGAACTGTCCTCTTGTCGTTGAAGTGTTCATGAGCGCGTTGTGCATTGAGATTGAGCTGCTTCTCTGGGAACTGCGATGCTCCTGAATCAGTCACGATTTATGCCTGCGGACTGTCCTTTTCACGAATCGATATCGATCCGGGGTTCTTACTTGCCTCTTGACTAGACAGTCTGACTTTACTACTGGTAGTCTCTTCTGACTGTCTCTTGGATTCCACCCTGGCTGCCACCAAATGTCATCTTTTCGAGATGAGTATTTCACGCGATGGTAGCAAATGGTCGAGTTGAAGGCGCGTGTGAGTACTTGCAGGAATCTGGGCGTCAAGGAAGGCAGAAAGTGAATGTTGACAGAGCTCCTGAGAGATGTGCTTACACGATGAATTTAACTATATTACTGAACCGCTGGTCCCTTATAGGCTCACGTATTTATAGGCATCGCAGCTCTTATTATCTAGTACTATCTGTATGCTGTTTTATCTTTCTATATAAGATTAGTTTACAAGAAATAACTTAGATATCTATGTGACAGACCGAAATTCTATGCGTTATGTATGTGTATAAGAGTCGCTCGCATGACCTATCCTGGGAGATAACTCACATATCGGCGTGAGAAACAGCTACTAATGAGAATATTTTACTTGCCACTATCTTGGGAGATGACTTACATACCTACGTAAGAAACAGCTACAAATAAGATTATTCTACTTGAGACCAGCTAGCCTGGAGAGACTCTCGTTTCCTGGGGAGCTCCCGCTGGCTTCAATGGAAAGGCACTGACATGAGCTTATCGTCCTGCTAATATAAAAGATAAATATATAATATAAAAAGAAAAAATACTTTGTTATAATAAAATACAAAGAAGAAACCTAACAAAAAAAAATCTAACACACAGCAAGAAGAAAAAATATTTAGGTAAGCTAGGATACCATGACCAAAATCCTGCATGGCAGTAACTAATAATACACCGCGTGATGTGAGGTTTTTGTGAGGCCGACATGTCTTGAAGGGGCCTACAACATCAGCCACTTATCCGACGGCGCCTACTTCAGCAGGTAACCGTGGTCATCCAGGAGGGGACCTGGACGGTCTCACACAGCAGAATAGATGCTGGGGGGATAAGTGGGAATCACTACACACTTTGTATGACAATACCAGTCGCGTCGTACTTTTCGTATTCGGGCGTGCAACGCCCTTCACTGGTAGAGGGTAGCTTCCCGCTCGACCTGGAAGAAGACCGACAGACCTCCAAGGGCCTCTATAAATAGCTCTTTTTTCACGTCTACCGGATATAAGAAAGGTGGTGATCTTCCCTTGGCCCGAGGGGCTGACTGTTTGGCGAACCCAAGCCTGGCCGCTGCTACTTGCCGATCTTCTTTACCGCAGTCTGCGGCGTCTTTCGAGTAATCGGATCAGTTGGTGGTGACCCGGATCTGTAACCGACCTCCCAGATAGTCGTCGGAGAGGTGGTCAGGTCGGAGAAGAGTTTGGAGTTGTACTGGAGTCATCGCACTCCCGGTCGCGAGTACACCCATCACGGGTCGCCTAGACGGCTTTGTTAGGTTGGCTTGAGTTGGGTCAGGTTTGCTGGCGAGACGGCTTTTTGTGCAATGGTCGAAAATAAAATGCCTACCCGGCGGCCCCCCTAACTATTTTTTTCTGACGACCCTTGCCTACCCGCGATCAATTCTCCGGGTACCGTGCTTATTCCTTTGACACTCACCTTCCAATTTCCTTAAAGAAAAATATGTTGTCCGCCAATAGTTACTCATTCTGAATACCATCTGTATTATACATTCGTCCATAGATTCGCGGAACGGCATTCCCACTTCAAATTGCCCCTTAGAAAATTTCGACGGATGGTGCTGTACTTCATTCATTAAGCCGAGATACCAAGGATCCGACATTGAATTAAAAAAACAATGCCGTTATTATATTCGACAAGGCATAATGAACCTTTAGTGAACGCGATCTCGCAGAGCCATTATTGCATCTCTAGGGTCCATCGTGCCAACCGCTCAGTTGAATCTTTCAAACTCTTAAGCCATTTAAGGCGTTATAATATATTCTCACCACCATCGTCTCTAAGCCGCCGTATGCGGCTTATATAAACGATATGGTGTTCATATCCTTACTCGTCTTCACAGATCAGGATTTTGGCATCACTCTGAACCAAAAAAAATTTTGCAAAGTCAGGAAGTGCGAGTACTGAGACTCCTCGAACCAGGTCCTTGGACTTTTTTCAAGATATTTCTCAAGATATTATAAATGCAAGAATTATCCATCTCAATGGAATGGTTAATTAACAAGAAAACCAAATTAATGTTAAGTTATTCATCTTTACATCATAATGTATTTAATAAAAAAAATAAGAATTGAGAACAGTGATGACATTGCGTTATAGTAACAGTAGTAGTGAAATCGTACCTATCATATGAAAAGCTAGTAAGCAGCTGACGATTAATGAAAAATGCCATGATGAAGATTAAAGACATGGTTCGATCATTGAATTACAAGCTAAAAATAAATAGGCATTTTTTATTTAATGTTTAATTCTACATTTTGGGAAAATATAAGTTTGACAAATATCTCCCTTATGCTTTTTTGCTCTGTATTCAATGCTTTATAAAAAGTGTTACAGCAACAGGGCGCAGTGAAGCCGGTTGCATTCTTTCTGATGGAGCGCGGGTCAGTGAGAGAGAGAAAGAAATCACCTCTCTCTCACTATTGCACATACCGGACAACGCGCGTGCAAGTGAGAGATAGGGAAAATACCTCTCTAAAAAATCTCTCACTATTTACAGTCGTGGGCACGAATCGTGCAACACCGCGAGAAGCGCGGTCCTCCCCCCCGATTAGGACCCTTAGGGTTCTAGACGTTATTCAAATGGACGCGCGCGCGCATGCGCAGTTACGAAAATTGAATTGGCGCGAGTTTCGAATTAGTTCCTTTGTAATCGCGTTTGAATAACATTGTTTAACATAAGTACGTTTAGAATTAAATGTTGCACTTAGTTGTAAATATTTTCATTAACCCTTCATATAATATATCAATATAATAGAATTAACTTTAAGTACGTATTTCATTTATTTAAGTAAATATAAGCATTTCAAATTTTATTTTCAATCACATGTATTAAAGTTAATTTATTTATTTATTTATATTAAATTAATTCTGATATATTTTGATGTAATTGGATTTTTTGTCATATTTTGATGTTTATTGCATTTACCGATTTAATTTATAATACATTCAAGTTTTTTTTATATATTGCAATTACTTAAAAGAATTATATTGTTTTTTTATATTTAAATATTCGATAGAATAATAAGTCAGTAAGTCAGATGCCTGAAGCAAATAAATAAATTTGTTTGAATTTAGCAGTTGTAAGAATAACATTCATTTGAAATAATTGGATAAATATTATGCCTATAAAGGTTGCTATGATTTATGTTGGAAGGGCTAAGTTTATCATTTGTTGGCTTTAAAGACATTTAGTTTTATATATTAAACACAAATAATTATTTCATTGATTAAATATCCCTTGTTATTCAATAAACGAAATGTTTACTTAATATTTCTGCGTAAACTAATCTTTTTAACATCTTAAACAAATTTTCAATAGATTTTAATAATGACACATTTCAACATTAATAAGATGAAGTGATAAAGTGTAAAATATCATATAACACTAAAGTATAAATTAAAATAAAGATTTTATTTCAATTCTTAAACTTTATACAAATTGCTTAATCTTAAATTTTTTAATTTTAAATTAAAATTGTATTAGTGTTATTCTAAATTTTCACAATTATATTTTAAAAATCGTTTTAAACATATACTGAAATTTAAATAATCTTTTGCTCCTTAAGATTTATAAACCTGAAATTGGCAGTTAAAGCTAGCAGCCAGCCAGGAATGAATAAAGTGCCCGGGCCCCAACCCAAAAAATTAAAAAAAAACTTATTTCTTAATAAAATTATATTTAATCGTATTTTTGAAACATTTTAAAACCAGGGGCCTCAAAACCCAGGGCCCCCTATTGGTCCCTGAGTATCTGTTAGCATGAATCTGAAGCTGGCAGCCAGAGCTATCCGCCGGTAAGGGCCAAACATATGCCGCGGGCCCCTGACAAAAAAAAATTTAGAACGAATTATTCTAAGAACTACGAATGTTAACTCAATATTATAAATAATAATTTTTAATGAAAATAACATTTGTATTATTAGAAATATGTATGAGCTTACAAAAAAGCGCCTGTCTGTCTTAACTGTCTTAGAATTCCTTTTATTTGTTTGAAAAGCTAAAACGATAAATCGTGGTTTCTCCAACTGATTCGACGTTTTAACTGTCCGAACGTGTTTAATTGAAGATGGCAGTACTGGATACTCGTATAGCTCCCAGCTTCTGAAGCTCATACTGATTGGTTTATTCTTCGATATGTAATTCAACAGATGAATTTTGTAAATATTTGATGTTACGACGTACGGCATCAACCACTCGATTATCGTTAGTTCTATCTTGAATTCTTCGAAAATCACTGCATTATTTTTCTATATTATTTCATCTCGTACTCTAGTTTGAATAACGGCATTCAAATCATTTCTCGATCTAATTAATATGAGTTCATGCTTGACATTCACTATGACTTCGATAATCTTCGGCAAATCCGAGAATCATGCTCAATGGAATTGTGACGACAAACATCGAGCAACCCAGCACAAACATCGAGCCACCCAGCGTTTTCCACTAAGATGCTCTGACTGGGACAAAGCGATAGCCATCCTTTCATGAGAATAGTTAAGCCGACATTTTTACACTTGTCGATTTCTACCGCATTAATTTCATAACGTATTTCCTCAAACATGTGACAGAATGCATTGTTTATAAATGCAGTATGCGTTGCGATAGTTCTATCCAACTTTGTGAGTCTTCCACAAATATGTAGCATACTTTGCGAGGGAAGAAGATATAGATCTTGATGTTGAATAGCAATTCGAATCTCGTCACTATTATTGTACGATGAAGCGGTATAAGGCTGATGAGGATGAAGTTCGTAATGAGCGAGAGACTCATCGAATGTTACGGGAGACTGTATGTTTATAATTTCGTCCATGTTTATTTGTCAAAAAACAACACAAGAATATGCAGATTACTTTCCACCGAGGTCGCCGACTACTCTTAAGTTTAGACTTTACGGAAACTGAATGTTTCTCCGTGTTAATGCTTTGGAAGTACTTTGATGACTAATGGATCGATTACACGTCGGTCTGCTTATATACCCTCTATCAACTTTAGTATTGTAAACGATCCCCATTGTGTTACACTTGTTTAAGATTTAATCTAACGGTAATTATTTCTCCACGAAAATTGATCGGCTTTCCGTCCTGATCGACTATGCGCAATTGTAGATGACTAATGCTACGGATGGTGACTGGAAGATAAATGACTTGAAACGGTACTTCAATGATCTTATATCCTGGTGGTACTGCAAGAAAAAACTCATGTATCGTATGATCCTGATGACCGTTGATATACGCTCCTGATGTGATATTGCACTCCACTCGAACAGTGTTGACTTTAAGAATAGATACAGGCAGGTCTGAGCTATGTTTTAGATTTCCTGTGAGCACTCTTTGAGTAAATCTGAGTAATGGACCAATAGAATCAATGGGTTAAAAATCGATGTCGTGATCGCACTTGATAATGGTACGCAGTGTATTATTATTAGGCTTTAAACTGAATAAAACACCTTTGGGAAGGAGTATCTCTTGAAGATAAGTATCTATATCTTCGATTTCGTAACTACCTGTAGGTAAAACAATTACTTCCTTACCGACGTACAATTTATTAGCGTCTATATCAATATTAGGTATTGAGTTGAAGGTTAGAAGTTCAACTAAGCCGAGAATGTAATTTTTATATGGTGATAACTCAATTGGAGGAAAAAATTCTGCTTCTAGTACCGAAGCTGCACCCGATAGAGTTAATGTCAATGACCTTTCCATGATAGCTTGCAATGAAATAACTAAATTCTTCTCTTTTCATGCTTTATATAATTTGTTCGATAAAAACTTGAGACAAAGATGTCCACAATTGAAGGTATTGTAGTCTTAATATCTGTCATGATTATACTTGATTTCATCAACTTTTAAGTACAATAGTAAATATAAAGGTGGTTGCAGCTCTATAGCGGTCCACCGGAGGGTAACGCATTTCTCATAAATACACCTCGAAAGTAAGGAATTTTTAGCTTCTCAACATATTTAAAAATATCAATATTGGTGAGAGCTCGACGTGGTAATCTTACATCGAGGATCTTTCTTTTTCTTTTCTTAATCCACTTCCTCGATAAGGTTTCAAATAAAGACCTAATCCTCTCTTGTAAGGTTTTAGAAACAAACCTTTACCGAAAGAAACATCTTCCATCTTTTTATTGTGTCTTCGTGACTCCTCCAATTGCAGCTTTGCAGCGCTAGCATCATTAATTGTTTTAACGATACTCGTTGTAGCACCGTCAATTGAATTAGCTGCACTCAGACCAGCAAAAATTGGTACAAGAAAAGGTAGAAATCCCCCAATTTTAGTATGTAGTAACAGCAGGTTTAGTAACAGCAATGCGAGCATCTTTTAAGGCTGAAAAAATAACTTCTCAAGAATTTTTACTCGAGCCAATCAAATCAGAAGCAGCCTTGATAATTTTACTGAGCTTCGTAGTTGATCTCTTCATTTTTTTTCTTACACCTATATTACTCCCAAGTTTAGACTTTAACTTCATGATATTCGATACAGAATAAGCTGCAACCTTTTCACCAATATCAGCGGCTTTCGCTAAAACTTTATTGGCAGCTTTTCGAATTTCGCCGTTTTCACGATTCTGTGAATAAGCTATGTCGTGCTCTTTGCAAGCTCTATCAAAATAATTTATTCCAAGATCACCTCGGGCTAAGCGTTTAGCTAGTTTAGTACCAGGTCCGCAGTATTGATATCCTGGTAAATGAAGTTCAAATAGAAGTTTATTAATTAGAGAGTTCACGATACCACGACCCCGAGGACGATGACAATGTTGATCACGGTGTGTATGTATGATCATCACACCTCAAAGGTTTGATTACAACTGAGAAAAATTATATAAGCATTCTATTTATAGTCTACAGCTCAGTTAGAAGCGAACTCTCGTAGTGAAAGCATGAGCTTCAAGGAGCAATCCGTTAAGCTTCCGATAGTCAATTTTGACAGTATCGTTGAGCAAGATAAATGTACGAGAAAGCGACATGGACCACTGCTTCTTGACAGTATTCGAGCAGTTTTTTGTGGCCCATCGAACTGCGGTAAAACCAATAGTCTTCTCACTCTAATAACGAATCCCAATGGATTGAGATTCAAAAACATTTACGTGTATTCAATGTCGTTGAATCAATCGAAATACAAATTTCTCAAGGAGCTCCTAGAACCTTTAGACGGTATACAATATTTCTCGTTTAGCTACTAATGTTAATCTACTAATTATATTCCGACAAGATGATGTTAATCTGAAGCATGTGTACGATGACCACGTCAATTCTGATATGGCATATACCAATTTTAAAAATTTGTGCTCATAATGTTGGATAGCTGATAAACATGGATTCTTAACGATTGACAAAGATAGTCCAATCAACAATGGTCGATACAGAAAAGGATTTGACGTCTTTGCTATAAATATAGGGTCTATATAATGTCTAATGAGCAGTGTGCTGTCAACTTTCGCAGCCTCAACTTGGACGATTTAAAGGCTAAATAGAATGTTTTTCAGCAATTAATTAAGGCTCGAAATGCGGTGAAACGTAAATACAACCTCCTGAAATTTGGTAAAGAAAATTTTGAGAAAGTCGTAGGAAAAACGTTTAAACCAATAGTAAATCCTCTTCAAAAATTCCTTACACGTACTACGACTAAAATTGAGGAAAACGATAAAAATAACCTCGTTTCAAAGAAGGAACCGGTAGAGAATTGGAAGATTGATAAGTCTAGTATTGATTCCGATTTAAACGAAGATATCAATAATACTTTTTCATCAAATAGTACACTCAACGATACAAATAAATTTGAGAATCATAATGATAATATAACACAACTCAAAGGAGAAATAACTGACTTTGAGACAGCTGATGCTGAAGAAGAAGAAGAAGAAGAAGGTGAACGAGATACTTCTCCAGAAAAAACCAACACACTCATGCTTGATTTAAGATATAACAATAATCTAGATAAAATTTATGGACTGCGACAACAAAATGATGGATTCATGTTTGGGAATTCTCGAATCTTTTTTAACGATACTCATATAATATTAAGTAATAAAAAATTTGTAAAAACGCACGGATTACTAGACTTACTCGTATCTAAATATCCTAATAGATTTAGTGAAATATAAAGAAATTCTTGAATTATCCTGCGTGCACAAGAAACATTTCAGCTCTGATGAGCCTATTCGCATACACGATAGCAAAAAATATACTGATTTTATTCTCCCTCTTTTTACTGCATCAAATACATTGATCAAACAAAAAGCTGCATCTAAAGGAGGTGGTCAATTAAAACTGCCCCCATTCAAAATCGCAAGATGCGATACAAGGATCGATTACATCTATTGGGATGATCCGAACGAACTAGTAGATAAGCTACGTCTACTAATGGCTGAGAGAACAGCTGGTAATTCTAGTCACACCAATGAGATTCATTCGATAATAGAAGAACTTCGTGAGGCAGGCTATATATATATTGATCGATACGTATATTCATTCATTTGAATCATGAGCGTTAACGTGTTCGGACGTAGTTTGAAGAAGAAAAAGATGAAGCTCAGACGAAGCAGTAAATTTAGACACATTACAAAGGATGATTTCAATTGAAGTCAATAGATTGTTAGATATTACATCTAGATTGAGAAGTGATTATAATAATTTATATGATATCATAGAAGCTCATACAAATGAAATAGATATAAAATTAAAAAATATTAACGATGATATACACGCTATAAAAGATATACTCAGTATATCTCAAAACATTCACTCATTAAACGTTGAACAACAAACATCAACGTATGGAGCAAAAAAGAGCACTAGGAGTTACATAAGCCAGCTCGTCGAAAGTATCCACGTCGTAAGTTTGATGTGAGAGAGATCGATGAAACGTGGCAAGCTGATTTGATTGAGATGATACCATATTCCCGAGAGAATAAAGGTTTCAAATGTATGATAACAATTATTGATATATTCTCAAAGTATATATGGAGTGTAGCTATAAAACAGAAAACTGGTAAAGATGTTACTATAGCAATGGAAGCTATACTGCGTAAAGGTAGAATACCGAAAAATCTACATACTGATAGAGGCAAAGAATTTTACAATTCGAAATTTGAAGGTCTCATGAAAAAATACAAAATCAATCTTTACTCTACATACAATAATCTAAAAGCATCTATTTGCGAAAGACTTAATCGAATATTAAAAAACAAAATGTGGATACAGTTTAGTCTTTGTGGAAACTACAAGTGGTTAGACATACTACAGACTTTAATACAATCATACAATGATACGAAGCATAGAACCATTGTGTGACGGGCGGACTTTGCGCGCGCAGGTGAGGAAATCAGCTGGGCACCGCGGCCGCGGGGCGGGAAGGGCGCGTGTTAATTGGGAAAATGCGCGACCTCGCCGCGCTGTTTAGTTTTGCGCCGGACACCGAGCCATCGGTCCCGATCGCGTGATAATAAGTATAGTGTGAGCGAGCGAAAAGGATAGGAGAGAGATTATAAAGAGAGAGAGAGAGAGAGAAAGGAGTGCCCAGCTGATTCGCGGTCCCAACACTACCCGGGGACGCGAGAGAGAACGCGGCGACCTCCCGGCCGGATTGTGGCCGGGATTATCACCGAGAAATCGACTGCCAGGTAGGGCATTGAAATATATGCATGCCCGCGAATGAGAGAGAGAGAGAGGCGCGGGCGCGGTCCTTCCCCCCAAATATAATGAATTAATGTACAACCCGGTGAGGGTTCGATCGAGGCGAGGTGCCTAGGTCCCGAGGTCAGCACCGCCGCGAGCCCGTGGGGGCTCGTCGGCCGGTTTGAAAGGCGAGATGCGCGGTGCCAGAGGGAGGCGTGCGGGGCGAGCGGGCCAGCGGCAACTTTTGTACTGGCGAATGCGGCGGGGCGGGTTTGTCCCCTCGTCGTCCTTTATATATTAAATAAATAATGATTGGAAAGATATGCCCTCCCGTGTGATAATTTTAGCAGACCCTCCCTCCTCCCGACTTCATAACAGCCGCGACCGACGTAGGCCAGCCGCCCGGGCTGGCCCGGCCGGGTCCCCTCCGGGGCGACCGCAGGGACCTGCATCAGGGCAGGATGGCGCGACCGGAGAAAAAATGGCGTGGTTCTCCGGGCCTAAAAAGCACCACGTCACAATTGGAATAAAACCTAAGGATGTAACTCCTGTCAACGAAGCTGAAATTCTCAAACGGTTCTCTTCCAAAGTAAGACCTCGCATTAAAAAGCCGAAATTTAAGACAAATGATAAAGTACGCGTGAGTAAAGTTAAACAGGCCTTTGAGAAAGGATATACACCTAACTGGTCAACAGAGATCTTTACAATTATTAAAGTATCCAAAACTGATCCAATTACTTACCACTTGAAGGATTACAAGAATCAACCTGTGAGCGGCAGTTTCTACGAACAGGAACTCTCCAAAGTGGAGTATCCAGACGTTTATCTCGTTGAAAAAGTGATTAAGAAACGTGATAATAAAAGCTATGTTAAATGGTTAGGGTTCGATGATTCTCACAACTCATGGATAAATAAATCAATGGTGTAAAGTAAATTAAAATTAATAAAGAGAAAGTGGTGTGGGCCCTACCTACGCCCATACTTGTGGAGAGAAACCGGCTATTTACCTATTATTTTCTCTATTTTTTCTTTTTAATAAATACATAAATTAAATTTACATAATTTATATTATTTAAATTATTTACATTATTTAAATTTAAATTTGTAGTCTCCAAGATAGGTGAGACCTAAAGCGTATTTGTTCGTTCTCTCCTCCATCTCTTCAAGCATCTTCTTGTTATTTTCCAATGCCTTTGATACTCACTCTGGTCAGAATACCTGAAATTCTTCATCAAGCATCACCACAAATCTGAGGCCAAATCTTGTTTTGGCAGACTTGATTTTAGTTACCATGTAGATTTTTTCTACTAAATCACTCATTTTTTTCCTCGGGAGGAAAGTGTTGTTGTTGTTGTTACAAATTTTATTCAACCTTTCTAGATCCATTCTGAAACATGTAATATTTTTTATTAAAGAAAGAAAAAAGGTATAAATTATGTAAGTCAAGAATATATTACTTTAATAATTTCAAAGCAGAATTACTTAGACTTTAATTTTCTTAGATGGAGGCTGTCCTTCCTCTAGCTCATCCAGCGGGTGAATGTGCTCAGTGCTCCGCTGACGGCTCTTATCTAGTATATCCCCCTCCCTCTCATAGGCTTCTCCATCCTCTACATCTTGCAGAACCCGTAGCAACTACTCATCGTTGAGTATACTAAAGTGACCCCATGGAAGCGTGACGGTGCAGTTTGGAACAAGATACCGCTTGTCATCGAAGGGATTTAGAGCTATTTTTATATGTTTCTCAGTCGTTACATTGTGGAGTCTCGATCGTATATTATTTTGATCACGACATAGAGTTTTCCCTGTAAATAAGCATTCATGGTAATCTTCAAAGCTGATTGTATTCGGTACCACTTTGGTTTTAATCCCTTTCGCTTTCTTAACAGGCTCTTTGCCTTCAATCTCCAGGGCATATATTTTATTGCGAAGACCAGCAAATTCTTTCATTATCTTTCCATTACATTCATCTTTCATAATGCCGATAACCTTTTTATTCTTGTATACAGAATACATTATTGTCTGGATAATCTGATGTGTCAAACTTTTCTGCGTCCTCCCTCATGATTTCATATACGTTGAAATCTTAAATTTCGTAAATTATAATCAATATACATCAAGTATTTTTCTTCTTCGTGAGGATTGTAATCCGCCTTCATGTATCTGTTGTTCGCTTTCGAATATCGATTGGAGCATTGGCTTACTCCGCCTCTGATACCTCTTTCAATAAACAAGAGCATGTCAACATCTGTTAGCAATTCAAGCTTTACACCGGTGTATTTTAACATCGCGTCCCATGTTAATCCAGGTGTAGTGTAATAATTCGCTGAATCTAATCCATATGCATTTATACAAGTAGATAGGAAATTTTCAAAAATATCCGTTAAAAGAAGCACATCAGTTTTCAGATAAATGTCTGATTATTCACCGAGAGTTTTTACATTCAGTGTACTCCATAAATTTTTCGCATGTTCATATTCCTCGTCGGTAATGTTACACTCGTACAATTTGCTGTATAATAGATCTTTAGGCGGTAAATTATCGTCCTTGAGCTTATCAAAAGAGCTGAGATAATCACTAAATGAAGCTAATTTTTCTAACGACGAGGGCATAAATCTGAAGGAATCGATGAAGCGAAAATTTATATATCACTGCCTTCAATGTATTTAATGAAAGTAATGTAGCGTTCTTTATTTTCTGCTAACAATTTCACACGCCCCTGAAAATTACTTGCAGTCGCGAGTTCTTTAACTATGAAATGAGAATCATAACCTGTTAGATTGTGAAATATAACTGGTATAAACCTCGCATCTTGAAAATTTATATTGCACCCTTCATGAGCAGCACCTCTGCAGCAACCTATTAGATGACAGTGATCTCTCACCTTCTTTTCTTTATCAGAGAAGAACTTTTTATAGATGTGACAAGTTCTGGCTGTTTCAAATTCTAAATAGTCTTTACTGGTATACAACATGGGCCTCGGTGCTTTATAAATTTCTTCCAATTCAATAGCTAGTTATTGTAAATTATTGACAAACCATTCAGCAGGCGTGAGACTATTCTCATCTTCTTGTCTATAACTACGATATATGGAACGTGAATCATCATAGCTGCACTTTATATAAAACCCAATACTATGAGCTTGATGTTGTTGAAATACACATTCATCTTCAACGGGTTTTAACAAACATTCAAAGTCAGCATATATTACATATGGAACTTGTAGAACTCTATTATAGTTTTTAAAAGAAAGAAGATTATTTTGCTTTGTAGGTAGCTTGATTTTACATTTATTCACTTCTCGACAATCAATCTCATGTTTCTCCAGTGCTTCGTAGTATTGAAAAAATGTAAACATCTGTCACACAAATAACACCTGTTTTTACTTTTTGTCTATTGAAAACGCACGAGACGCGATAAGTTTTTTATCCATACATAATGAATTTTTGGCGGTAAAGCATTATCATCGTCAACGTAAACCTTATCTTTATTGTCTTCATCAATATAATAGTCTTGCACGAGTAAAAGATTAACGTGTTGTTTTTTTTTAAAACTAGTTACATAACATGGATACACTTTATAGATGTTTGTAAATTTTTTCATCAAATATACATTTACTGTTACGTCATTCTGCCTCTCGAATTTAGGCACTTGCTTCAGCGTAACCGGAAAGTCAATGCCATTAAAATTGAGTTCATTTTCAAATCGTCTATAGGTATTCACTCAATCACCATGTCGTTCTTGTGGGTGTAGTGCTGATAAGAATAGCCCATTTAAAACACTGATTATCTTTATTTTGAACGTTTATACAAGCGTGTTTTTTTGAAATGATATCAAGCAATTTAATTAAGGAACTGCCGCCACTCATCGGATAAAACTTATTTATATTTATAGTAAGGTATAAAATCTCTTTTAGACTCCATCCAGAATCTCTCTCTTCAAATTCCTCCATCTGTCTTAAAATCGGTATTTTTAATTTTTCATTGAAGCATTGACTGAATCACTCTTTAAATAAAATATTCTGCTCCAAGCTCAGCATTTATTTGCAATGAGTTATACTCGCGAAGAACACTTTTAATTTTTAAGTTGAATAAAGCTTGTGCATCCTACATAAATGATATAATATCTAAGTGACCAACATTAGTTTGTGACGTGGTGCTTCCGTCGGGAAGCAGTAGGCTTCCCGCGGACCCGGAGCACCGCGCCATTATTCCCCGGTCGCGCCGTCCTGCCTACGTGCAGGCTCTCGCGGTCGCCCCGGAGGGGACCCGGCCGGGCCAGCCCGGGCGGCTGGCCGATGATGCTCGCGGCGGTATGTAATCGGGGGAGGGAGGGGGGCATGGCTGGATGGAATAACCAAGAGAGGCCGCAATTCTCCTTCGACCATAACAATTTATTCGCGGTCGGGGAGGACAACACCTCCCCGCCGCACGCCTCTCTGACAACAATAGTATACATAACAAGCGCACGGTACATTCGTGCGCCGTGGGGTCACGCGCGCTCGCCGAGGACGTCCCCGGGCTCTCGCAGAGCCCTCCACGGACGCCTACCCGGGTCCCGGCAGCAGGACAGCCGGGCACCTGCACCCGGGGGCGGCGGGCCGCGAGGGGCCCCAACACCTCCCGCTTGGCGCCCTAGTCCGCGCCAGTACCGGACGCCTCACGGCTCCCCAGGTCGAGCGGGCGGGCTCCGAGGAGCCCCTGCCGCTGCGCCCGAGTCGCCGCCGCTGGAACACCGGGCGCGTTGCACGCAGGCGGCGGGCTCCGGAGAGCCCCTACACCTGGGGCGGGCGCCCACAGCCCAGCCTACCCCGCGCCGTGCTCGCGCCCGTCGCGTCCGCGCCGCTCTCTCTCTCTCTCTCGCGCGTACGCCTCAGAGCTTTGGGCCTACGTTGGCCGACGCGATGCTGGTCTCTCCGGCCACAGACCGGCCGGGAACTCTGACCCCGGCGCCTCCCCGATGTCCTGGGGATCGCGGCTCTCGCGCCGGTGGCTCTCTCTCTCTATCCCGTCGCCTTCCTCCCGGCGCGTGGCGCTGTTTTCTCCCTTTCTCTCTCTCTCCAGCTCGCCTCGTCTCGCGGGGAAAAAGCGCGCACGGGCGGGCTGCCAAGGCGCGGTCGTGGCCCGCGCGAAAACTGCCCGCACATCGACCCGCGCCTGTCGATCGCCCCGCGGGCCGATAGCTCCGCCCTTTTCGGCGCTATCGGCCCGCGCGCATCGATTCTTCGGCCGCGGCCGCGGCGTCCCGCGAGATCGGTTCTGCGCGCGCGCCGATGTTATTTGCCCCATCACAAGTTATAACACCAGATCTTATACGTCTCTAAATGCAGAGATCATTTTATCCCATTGTACTGATACTTGTCTGGATGTATTTTTGGTTGTTCTTAATGAGACTGGTGATGGTATATTTTCAACAGTTGGTAATGGCACTGGTGTTGGTGATGCTCGAAGTTCACCACCTACTCTCAACAGACTACAAAAACTGTTCTGAATATATAACAAATGTGATATCCAAGTCTGACATTTTTGCTTCTGAGCCCTCGTTAACTTGTGTTTTGAACTCAATAGATTTTCCAAGCTTTAAAGAGCTGCTGCAGCTAAGTCCATCCACCTACATAGATCACTGCACTCACATTACCACTTTTTGTACTCTCCAGTGACTTCCATAAGAGCTCAAGTGTACGAACGAAGTACTCCAGAGAAGCCATTCTCGAATGAATAGTTCCAGAAGATTCAATTCATATATACCCTTGAAAGTCACACGGAAGGGAGTTTGTTTAAACACGCAAACACTTATATATACGTATTCAATAATAGAGCACTGAACTTCTCCTTTCAAATCTGCCCTTTTCTTGTGGAGATGATCTGCACTTGTAAACTTGTAGATACGATACTGAAGTGTTGGTTCTTTAGCAGTAGTCATTAGAATTTTCTTAAAGGTAGAGATATTGTCTCTACTCAAAGTAATCTTCTAACAATTGCACTAAAACGAATGATGACTGACTGCCATTCTGGCCCCTTATATACCAAACCAAGGAGTGCAAGTGGTAGAAGAATAAGTGTGAACTTGTAAGACTTTGCAAGCTCGTTCAAGAATAAAATACTCGTTAAATCTTGTAAGATGAACACGAATCGACATGTAACTCCTGGAGACGGGAGGCTACTGCTATAAAAGAAACACTCGCATCAGAGATCAGCAGTATGAAACGATCAATCGAACGAGTAAGATCTGTACTAAGTACGAAGCAAAAGGAAAAAATGGACTATATGGTTAATATGCAAGGATTCCAGAGGCTTCCCAACTTATTCATCTGTAAGGAGATGGCCATCATGCATTTTGAAGACTCTGCTCTACCTCTAGTCTTTCATTTCAAATCACCAACGGAATGGTCAAACCTTCTTCCTCGGGGCTCTGGAGAGATTCCATATGCAAGAGTTGGTGAAATTATACCAGCAGCTCTTCTTGGTGCTCGATTCATTTACGTCAAGGGCTAGCAGAAGAAAAAATGGCTAGAAATGATAATTCCGGAAAGAACGATCGCTGACTTGGAGAGAATCGGATGTCCTACTCTCAAAGAGATTCGACAAAATGTCGAAAATATATTTTTTTCTTTTTGCATACAGCACAAGTTCAGCAATTTAACAGATCCAGTTTGTACTGTCAAAAATGTTTTTGCGCTAAGAGAATGACTAAAACTGAAAAATAAATATCAACATGAATGCGATGAAGGAATCGATGAAGTGGACTATCTTTGTAGTAATCACACTCCATTTCCACTTTCTTTGCTTCAAAACAATTATTTTCAAAACAATCTTCAAACATCTCTATTTTTCAACTTATTGAAATTAAAAGTAGGTATTTTATAGTTAGTTATTACAAAATTATTTTTATCTATGAACTACTTTCCTGCGTATTAAAAATAGTCAATTTTCTATCAGGGTTATATACGATACATTTAAATCAATTTTTCTTTGCAATCTTTTATTCAATATTCATTAAACTTTAATTTTTAATTCAATTATTTTTCTATGTTTAATACAGCATTATTCGAATTTTTATTTAATATACATTAACTTTAATTTTATATTCAATTTTATTCATATAACTAATTATTTATAAACATAATAAATTTTGAAAGGATAGTTGAAAAAAATTTTTATTTTGTTTTAATTTTAAATTTATATTAAAAAATATACAAAATAAATACAAAATACAAATAATTAAAAAATAGGTTCGCGTCTCCTGCCGGTAATTACATATCTAGGTCGTGTGGGTCGCCGCATACACGGACCATCTATTTGATTTTTAGTAACTTTTTTAAAATTTTCTATTTGATCTACATAATTAATTTTTATATTATTGACCTTCTCTCCGAAAAGTTGTTGAACCGAAGGTAGCTGCTTTTTACTCAGCTCATCGAATGTTGGATGTGGAGGAGTCTCGGGCTCTCGAAATTCTTCTTGTAAGCCTTCAATAATAGGCATTGAACCATCAAACGAGAGGAGAGGGTGAAAGAGTTGCTCCACTTGCGAAAGCACCGGCAGCTGGTGCCGTATAACACTTTTAAACAAACCTTTGAGGGTGACGGTAGTGGTGTTAAAAGTACTGATGATTCCTTTTGCAACATCGACATCTCCTCATCTTCGAGCTGACTGCAAAATTGTTGGTAATAATTAGACAAGGAGTTTGTTGGCAGATCCGTCTCTTCCACTTCCATTGGCACGTCGATAATTAATCTAAATTCATCTTCGATCTCCATAGCTAGGTCGTCGATGGAGCCCTCTGCATTATCCATATGGTCAATGTACTGTTCAATGTCCTGCAGCAGACCTGGAGTCGAATTGATCCAAGGATTCAGTAGTTGAACTGTCTTCATCATAATCTGTTCCATTGTAACCATTCTTCGTGTCATTTGCATTTTCAATTTCACTGAGCACTTTGATGAATGATTGATCCACAACAGGGCTCGCGTTTTATATAGCTGCAGATTCCTTGCAGACTTAGAAGGGGAGTAACGCGCGCTAACTTGCGGCAGCATAGCGGGCGGACTCGCGGAGGGACAACGCGCGCGAACTTGCGGAGGGACAACGCGCGCGGACTTGCGGACCAGTTGGGTTAGTCGTACAACTGCGCGAAAAGGGGATTCTGGCCCAGTTGGGTTAGTCGTACAACTACTTCAGTGAGCCATATATTGCAAATATATTGAATGACTAGGATTTTGGACCTTTCAAAAAGTCATGTTTTTTTAAGTTTATTAAATAGATTTTTTTGTACTTTTCTGCGGCGGTAAGTTAAAGCGATAAATAAATCTATGAAAACGACGTTCATTTCTTATCAACAAATGTGTAAAAGTCTGATTACACCAGCCTCACTGCCTCATTGGAGAATTGCTGTTCTTCGTGAACGGATCACGAGATAATAAGCCTCCGTTTTTGTCCATAGATTCTTACAAAAGAATCTAATTAATAAATTGCCATTATTAATTCCAAAATTGATTTTTTTCACACTTTCGGTTATAGCTAAATGTGTACCATTGCAGCTGATACCGTTACATTGCGGCAGAATTCGATTTAGTCACTTAAAATGAGCGTCAAGCAGCGAAAAAGCGCATAGTTTGCATAGCGCATAGGGTACGAGGGCATTTTTTTAAAACTTTCGGCTATAGCTCGAGAGTCGCAAATTCGCATGTCGACAGTCTGCTGATCGGCTCCAACAATCGACTCACCAATACAGGTGATACGTCATATACAGCTGCAGCAAATAGCGCCGGCTACATGAGCGCGTTTGTTTGCGCGCACTCACTCCTTCTATCTGATCAGAGCCGAGTTGGCTTTCGGTAAAGATCGGATGTACCAATAGAGACAAACAGCTCGCTCGCGCGCAGTCACGCACACAAACAGCGCCGGCTTCATAGACACGATTTGTCGCTCGCGGTCCTTTCTTCCCTCTCCCTTGTTGCCCCTCAGTTCCCCTCAAATAGACCGGTTTACGATTTCCCCCGTGAGGGTGCGTATTACTACGGCGTGTCGAAACTGACGCGGGTCGGTTGTATTGTATCGGCGATCTCTCTATTCATTTCTGCTGACACCCTCTGTGTCACTCACATTGTACATGGTCGGGCCGAAGATTTTCTCTCTGGATCTCTCCGTTAGAAACTAAATAAAAAATCAACATCATTTTACTTGGGATGTGTCATCGAATATAACAAAGGGATGATAGGAGTTGATCGGCAAGATCAAAAGTTAGCAAGCCTTCTTCTGATGAGAAAGTAAATGAAGTAGTAACGCAAAATTTTCTTCTCCCTCTTTGACATTATATAAGGATTATTAAAAATACACCATTACTGAATTACCACCGTAAAGGATGGTTGTCAAATGGTGCTGTAAAAAGACAAGATTTACGTTGCTCCGCCAAACGGAATGACCGTTCAACTACTTGCTTTTACGCAAGAAGACAAGATACCAAAGTAGAGATTACCTCTATATTCATGCACTGATCCAAAGTGAGAAGCATGCCAATTTTGTAATAAAATTCAATTTTGAAAGGAAGAGAAATTAATAAAAGAACCTATATACAGTTCCAAGGTGTTTATGGAAATATAATGGATGCATTAGTTATATACTAAATGTAAATCAATTTCAAAAAAAAATATTTAGAATTGAATCAAATAAGTCTTCCCTTTAGAAACCAAGATCCGCAAAAATCAGAATACTAGAACACATTATGACGGTATCTTGAATAATAGAAGAAAAGGGACCAAGGATAATTGCTCTCTCGATTACTACAATGTAGGAGGTTTATTGTCTAAATAATTATTGTTTAGTTGCAGATATCATTAGCTATGTCGCATCGCGTCTATTTAGTAAGCGCAACCTTGCACCCAAACGTACAAAAGTGTAGAGTCGTTCGTGCTCGAACGGAAGCTCGCAATCCCGCTATCCGACTACCGCGTATGCCTGCAACGGTCCCGTCGCATCTCTGCCTGAGCACTTCGCTTTCGATTCAAAACACGCTACCTCCTTGCTTGCTGGATATTCATCGATTGCTGGTCAGCGGTGGTCCGGGCATCTCACTGGGGCTAGCGCTGGTCGTTGATTGCCATGGAAGGTCGGGGTAGCTGACAGGCCTCATCAGGTCGGTGGCTGGCGGAGCGCTAATCACTTCTCATCGCTGGTGATTTATTCACGTACGATTTCCTCGGCTCTCGCCTCACTGTTGAAACATTGTGACTTGTGGTGGGTTGATGCCTCTTCGCAGCGTCGATTTTTGGCTCCTTGCCGCACAACTCTGTCATGTACGTTGCGATACTCCAATACCACTCACTTCGTCTACTCGTCAGTGATACGCTTTCTCACATTCTTGATAGCGACTCGTCTACTGATTCACGAGACGATCACAAGGCTAAATCTAATCTCTGCTTCGTCTTGACTCGTCAGATGCTAACTCAATATGTCCGGTGGAAAGGAGTGTTGGCGGTACAGACTCTCGCTCTCGGGACTTCTTAGTGCAATGGGTGTCCCTTAACCAACGGCCCTTCGGGTTCAATTGCCTCCCAGCGCCACCCACATCCAACCCTCCTATCTTCTCGCGCTCTCTTAGCTCGCACTACGCTTTGAGGCGACGGAAACGGCAACGTGACGAACCTCCCTCTCTCTGACGCAAACACTGCAGTTCTATGAACAGAGTCAGCAATTATTCCACGTCCGAGCGTCATCTACGAAGACCATCTGTAAAGATGCAATCAAAATTAGTCTGAAAAACTCTATTGCTCTTTAAACGCTTCGAGATCCTCAAGGAAGTCTAATGCGTCATCCATATCTCTACCCGCAAAAAACGACGTGCATCTCACAAGGCACAACTGCTACGAGTCATGTTACGAAAATGCACATCTCGTTGCCGCGAGCTTTCATCACTACTACAAGCTCTGGCTGGCACCAAATGAAGAGCACCGGTGGCTGACTCAGACATAGAAGGTAAAATCTGCCGACTGTGTCGCCTTGATCCTATCTCTTCGACCCGCACTGTATCAAAAAGACGCAGCAATCTCCTTGAACGCAGCACCGACATCAACGCGTGAGTAAACACCGTGACGGACCCGAGGCTCCGTCCGCGCGGCGACCGGCGATGACCCGGTGATGACCTGGCGCGACCCCCCCCCCCGCTCTCCACGGACCACCAGCAATGTGCACCCAAATTGTAGCCTACAGCCGTAAGGGTCGCGACGGATTACCTCAGAAGGCGACCCAGAACGGGACCCGAACACCATCCCTGAATCGGCAGCGAGCAACCCAGGGGGCCCATTGACCCGGCCCGTCGACACCGAACAAAGAGGAAAGGGCCAGCAGGCCATACCAGCCAGGTTGATGGTGTGCCGAGGGTGCGCGGACAGAGAGTGCGCGGTACACGCGGGATCGCGAACACTACGCGGCGGCGGCCCCCTCGTCTTACCTACGCAGTCGGTTCTAATTGTACCAGCCGACTGCCCGAAAGGGCCCTCGCAACCCTACTAGCCCCAGCCGATGGAAAGCGAGCGGAGCGTCCGGGTCGAGAAAAGAGCCCTCGCGGCATTGACTAGGCCTCCCCAAGCGGCTCGATCAGGGGACTGTCCGCCCGTGCGCGAATTAATGTGTTTTCCCCAGAGCCCTCCCGAGTAATTATTTAAAGTTCTCCTCTACTCGCATCGGCCGCCGCGAGCTGGCGCCCGTGGTTAGCCCGGTCCCCTCCAGGATGATCACGAACCAGCATGGCGCGACCGGAGAGTGACCCATACTCCGGGCCTCTCCCGGAAGCACTAAGTCACAATTTGGAGAGTCAGCCCGTCTATCTCATTTAACTCCGGCCTAGAGGTTTTATCTATCCTTTGCTTATAAACAGTCGGATAATGTTCCTTGGAATCAACTCCAAGCTCACGAGCTCGAACTCCCGAAAATCTTCTCCAGCCGTACTGGTCATGGCAACCGTCGCAACATCATTGGTCGCACGGTTATTAGGAAAAGTAGGTGGCAACCATAATTCATAGCAAACCAAAGGTGGAGTAAATGGTTGAGCATCGAAGTTGTCGTCATATCTCTTCACCGAAGAGATATCAAGATTAGACCTTGCGATCATAAACATGAAACGCCATAAGCGTTATCGTAACTTGTTGTGGTCTTGAGAGCAAAGATTGCTTTGGCACAACTCAATCACTAGTTTCTTCATCGGCATGCTTTAGATACGCCTCCGCAGGTGCCTTGCCTTTGCGGAAACCTATCGCAATGCACGTATGTACTCGCGATAGCGCTCACAAACTCTATTAATGGCTTCTCATCGTCCACACTAACTAGCTAGATGCTACTAATAAAGGACCGTTGCCGTTGGTCCGCCATTACGGCTCCAACTACACTCAATGTGTGGTATTATATGGCTTTGAAAAATCTGGGAGTTGTAGCAATGGTGGGTCGCATAACAAGTCTGTTACCTTGGAAAATGTCTGTTCGCAGTTTTCGTCCCAAAATAACTCTATATTGTCTTGTTGTAGTTGCATAAGCGGTTTCGCAATCGTCGCGAAATCACTTATAAAACGTCTGTAATAGCCCGCCAGAACTTAATCCATCTTTACTTAGAATGCGTTCTAAGTAAATTACTTGTGAATGTTTAAGGTATGATTTAAGGTATGTTGTTATAAGGGTATGATTTATTTAATTGATAATAAACTTATAGCAGGATTAACTGTATTGTGTTAATATATGTTGTACCTTGTAGAAAATTTCCTATTCAAAGAAATATTATGTATTTTATTTATATTTGTGCATAAATAATATAAAGTATATACATTAAATTGAAAATATAACATAAAGTGTATTATTAAATGTATTAAAAGATCACCTATTAACCTCCCTCCTTTAAATGTCTTTTTGTATTAAATATATATATATATATTTCTTTATATATAATAAATATAAAAACCATTTTTAACAATTTAATACATACATCAATATATTCGTTAGCCTTGAAGCTGAATCGAACAGATAATCGTCGCGTAAAAGTGTGACGTGCATTATGCCAATGAGCTATACAGTGAGAAACTCCCATTATGACTACCCGCCAAAAAGGTTTTCGTAAAACTTGGATAACTTGAATCTCATAGTAATGACAGTTCCGAAAATATTCAAGTTAGTCAAAGGAGCATCAAAGAATAATTTAAGCCCTATCCGATTCAAATTGCTTTAAAATTTCATATAGTAACTGAAGATGACGAAAATACTGATTTTTAACTCTGAAACTATTAATTTTTTATATAGACCTATGATATTATTATTTGTTGATTTTCGAACAAAAAACTTTTTTGTTTCTGCTACCAACAAAATTGTTTAACTACTTATGTGTTAACTTTTCAAAATAATAACCGTGATATTCGAATTTAGCAGGCCACAATACATAAAAAAACATGTTTAACCTCTTCGGCATACCCCTATATCAAAAACTATAAGCCGAAATTAGTTTTATTTTCTCGAACTCGCCAATTTTGACGAATTTTATGGTCAAGTAAGATATGAATTATCATTACGAAGGAAGCAAATCCTTAAATCTCAGTCCGAGAGGAACATTCTCAATTTTGAATCATCCAAATCGGTGAAAAACTCGAGGGAAACTAGAATTTTTTTTATTTTTCTTACAAAAGGGTTGACTATAGTTTTCGTAGACTTGTCAGTATTTCTGACTATAGTATGTCTGCCATTTTTCAATTTATGGCAATGCTAATTGAATGTATTTTTTTGTCAATTATTATTTCTTTCAAGACGAAAAAGCCTACCTTTAAGTCTTTTAATACATTTATAGAGCTTAATTAAGTCTAGTTTATAAACGTGCTCCCATAACGTTCTGGTTCCAACTCTGCCCTTCCATGTTGTCGACCTCTCCTGCCTCGGACGGCATTTCCTTATTTTCGGAAGCATCCTCTTCCGTACTGTCTATGGCCTTAATGTCGTTTTCGTTAACGTTTGCTTTAGCGCTGGCCTTTCTCGGACACTTGTCTCTGTAATTCGGGTACTTCGCGCGACGTTTGTTTTCAAGTTTAGACCGTTAGAATCTCAACAGTGCATCTGCATTTAAATTGGTCTTCTCGTTCTTACATACTATATCGTAATCGTTTAATTTTGTTTGCCACATACTGACACCTGAGCTCGGACTGGTTGAATTATGCAACCATATTAGCAACTTATGATCTGTAACTATTATGATCCTATTAGATAAGGGTGAAATTTCTCCACTAAATACGTAGTTGTAAATGCCTCGCGGGAGTAGGTCTCAAATCCCAAATCTGTGTGAGAAAGTACCCTGGAAGCATATACGATTGGTCAGTCTTTTCCAACCGGGTCTTGTGATAGGTTGTCACTTATTGCGATTTCGCTTGCATCGTGTATTACTATAAAGTCCTGTGCAAAATCGAAAATAGTAATACTGAATCGCTACAAAGTTGTGTTTTGAGGGTGTCAAATGCTTTTTATGTTTCATTATCCCAGAGGAAACATGCTTCCTTCTCAACAATTACGCTCAATGGTTTTGCTATATCCGATAATCCTACTGAATGTGGTAAGCTTTAGCGCTTACTGGTAAATCATTTGTTTAAGTGTTTATACACTTAGATTGTGAGGGCGTTTTTCACCTGCTTCGGTGACCCTGAATATCTCTTGAAAATCGTATGATTCTGTGTTCATTTCTCAAATATTTTTCATTGCTTTAATTCTCTTCAAGTAAATCTTGTAAAAATACATTTTCCCCGCTATTCCCATAACATATTACTCGTCGGCGTCTATTGCTTGCACCATTCCGGATATCCCAAAATTTTGTGTCCCTTTATTATTCCCATCTTTATAAGAAAAAACATGATCGTTGCCGATACTCTGTGTTCCGCCCTCCAAGGTTAGAATTAGATACCGGGAGACCTCCATCGAGAACGAAATCTATGCCATTATTGTTCCGGTTCTGTCCCTGCTGCATTAGTTGGCTGGCTAATGTTAAACAATTAGTCGCCCCATGCCGCAATCGTTTGCAAAAAACACATATTAATTTTCCGGGTTCGGCGTCGATCTTATGAATACTTCATTCACGATTTCTTTAATGCGGCTAGTGTGGCTGACTACAGATTTGTTTCATTTTTCTTCTATTTTAGCAAATCACCTCTCAATTCATAATAGATTCGGGAGGTTCTAAAACTGGGTTTAAAAAATTCTGTTGCTCCTTTAACCGATCTGAAGGTTTGACCCGTTAAGAAGTATGCTTCTCGAAATAGGTGAATCCTTACGAATTATTTCAGCTACCTCCCGACGCTTCACATATAGATAAATTCCACATATACATAATAGATAATTCACATATAGATAATTTCCTAAATATAAAACTGTTGCGTATCGATACCTTGCAAGAGAGAAAGCGAGTTGATGGTAAGAGTAGTAAGCGATGCCTCGTCGGCATGCTGGATGTTAGGTCGGTATTTGGGTAGCTACGGATGGTCGGTGCAGCGGCGTTTTCCCCAGCAGTCAAACGGCTGGCTCTGAGCGATTTCCAATATAATGGTCAACTCCGGCGACACTCCTAAACGGGCGTCTGGGCCGTGGTACTTGGACATAGGTACAGCGGTCGATGCCTCGAGGACCGGCGGATCAAAACAGAGCTTGTCAGACAGGCACGGTAGTCGGCAGGTGTGCCACCGTAGGCTTAATTATCCGACTACTATTTGAGACTGAAGCTAAAGAAGCTGCCATCTAACTAGATATTCTTCTTTTGTATCCTGCTTCCTCTCATTTTGCACGGCCGTTTTCGGAGATTTTTCGGAGAACTTACTTCATCATCGTTCGGTATTTCTTATTTTCTTATTATCAATTAATATTTTATTACGACCTTCGCATTTTTGTCTCCGCCTGACCTTTTAGACGTAACGTTGGGACTAATCTTCCATTTATTTTTCCTCGGGCCGTTTTTGTAATTTTCCTTTTATTCGAGTTACATTCTTGTACGTAATGGATACATTCTATGCATTACACAGTACTCTATTCTGAAAGTCTCGTATTCTCTTATAATGAGTCTTCTTCGCATTCTTTTATTTATTTATGTTAACTTTAAAACTTTCAGCAAACACGGAGAGATTTTATCTCCTCTTAGCTGTTCAAGTCTTCCCTCAGAGATAGATTTTTTTAATTTACAAAATATTGCACAAAACACACATTTATATACGCAACATCTTAAGTTTACTTATAAATATAATTACACACTACCACAACATTAGTCAAACCATTGCTAGCATTTTCCTTATTATCTATCAGTTAAGTCATCCACGTACAGGCATTGACACAGTTAAACAAGTATAGTTATATGTACATTACATAAATGAAATGAAATCATACGTACAATACATACAATAAGTTAAATGAATATCTTTACATTATGAAATGTAGGATGAGTCAAAACATACTCAGGACATACGCATACAACTAAATTTAGGGCGTAAACTAAAATGATTATGAGGGCGACTGACAAAAATAATCAATTGTAATGACCCAACCCCTCAAATGCTCCATCACTAATCCCCTGAAGCGAGAAAGAGAAAATGCATTCCTTATGCAGGTGTGACATCCGTCCCGCCAGACCCTCCGACCGTTTTATTTTTTGCAGTCAATATTTGTCGTGGTTTATGAGCCCTCCGCCAATAAACGCCTCAGCCCACTTTCTAATCCTAAACATGCCCAAAACGATGGAAATTTCCGATCCTTATCCTCCCCGAGTGAAAACAGAGACGCCCGCCATAAATCGGTAGGGCCCCGACTGATGCTCATCTTTCCTTCCCATAAAAATTTTCTCTTCTCCACCTAAACAAACTTGAACACCTGGGGTCATGAACGTCAGTCAACAACCTTCACTCCCAGTCGTGCTCAACCTTTTTGAAATGCGTAGTTTTAATTATTAAAATAAGTTAAAAACCAAAACCTCTACTCGATCAGTGCCATACTATCAAGGGAAATCGTGATCTAGATATACATGTATATATACTTACATGATTGCGAATAATATACGCAATTTACAAACAACATAATATAATAATATAATAATATAATAATATCATTATCCATATAATAATTATTCAATTATCAAGCTGTAAAATATTAGACTCAATTAACTTTATCTCTTTAAAACTATTTATGTTATTAACTCGACGGTCTCATGTTCGGTTGTATTCAATTAATAACCTTTAATACAAACCTTATACTGACAAATGCATAATTATTAATCCGATTACTTAATTCCGAATAAGTATACATACTTATATATTAGCTATGTTTACTCGCTAGGTTAACAATTACTAACCCGATTATTTGTATTAATCGAACTACATATAACTATTAAGTTAATAATTATTATTCCGATTAAGTTCAGATTCAACCATTAATCCAATTACCGTCATCCATATTACTAATTCATATCCATTCAACTATTCTGTATTGTTCAAGTATATGTTAAATCCAACTACTTTGTATCAATTGTGTACACGTTTAATTATTGTATCAACAATTTACATTAACTCAAAGTACTTATTCTTATTCCATTGATATTCCCAAGACTTAAGCGCATTATGCAAAATAACGATAATATTGTGTCGAAACCACGAGCAGCGTTATTATTACTATTATAACCGGCGCCAAGCGTTGGGCCCGTCAAGGCCAACATGAACAGGTTAAGTAGGATGGAGGGAAAACCTCCGGAAAAGGCTAGGTAAAGGAGGGTGGGAAGAAAGGGCAGTTTTTCCTGTGTCTTCGCGCGCGATAGACGGAAATGAGACGCTCTGCTTTGGCTTGCATTATTTCTCTTTGAAAAGCGAAAAAGGACGAGAGGAGGAACTGCGCCGACATCCAGATACCAGGAAGAGATCGGCGCCCATCCGGACAAGGTCCATCTCCGGATAAATTCCTCTCAGGGTTCCAAAGCTCGGGGGGCGTGACCCGCAGGAGATTCCTCCGGGAGAGGACCCGCCGCGATATACATGCCTGCACGAGGGAGCCCAGGTAGGGCATCAAATTATTAAACAATAAAATAATGCCGGTTGCACTTTTGCCAGTGTAGTTCAAGTGAGTGAGAGAGAGAGAAAACGCTTCTCTCTCATTCTCGTTTGTATCAGTGGCGTTGTGCGGGCGAGTGAGAGAAAGAAATATAACCTCTCTCTCACTAAATAAAAGAGCGGGCACACGAAGTGCTATACGTGTGAAGCTTCCGCCATTGTAGGATCCCTTACGCGTAATTCGTAATTCGAACACCAGAGAGCGCTGTGATCGGAATTTGAGTGTAATTCCGCGCAAATAGATTTACGCTGCAAATCGATGGCGAATACGCGTGCTACCCGTTAAATTTTTATGTAAATTGTTGTATCAATAATATTTGATTAAAGTACAAGTATAATAAATATTTCCGTCTGTGTAACTTATTTGCCGCGTCGGCGTCGGAGTGACCGTCCCGTTTCCCTCCGACCCTCATCCATTGTGACCAGAGCGGTTCAAAGGACTACACCGCCTCCGCGGGAGTTGTTTTAGTAACTCGTCAGCTGAGTGGTCAGCAGATAGTCGCGCCACGCAGGTTGCGCGGTCGCTCAAACAAGACAAAAATTGTGTCGCTCAGATTGTACACGGCCGGGTCGGAGATTTTCTCCCCGCATCTCCCGGATCTCAATTGTAACGGGTATAATTGACACCCGACGTACTAGTGGACTTTTCCAACCGCCCAAAGTCCCTTTAGCTCGCGTGGAGTCGTGAGAGAAGGGAAGGTCCAGCGCCGCGTTTGAGCGTGCGTGCATAATTTTGAACCCCCTTTGCAATTAGGAGGGGGGACATTGGAACCGGTTGAGCAGGGTATTGTTTATAGGCCCTTTCTTTAGAAAGAAAGACCCAGCGCCTGCGCAAAAGGTGCGCAGCGCATAAGGAATTGTTGCCTAACGTGCAATAGCAGCCTCCCTCCCTGTCCTTATCGAACGGAGGCGAAAGCACAAAGCATGCTACCCTCCCACGCGCTAGCTATAGCAACGAAGACCAAAAGCGCAACAGATTGCAATAGACGCATAGACGATCCACAAGGCGAAAAAGAAAGCTAAGGCTCAACACGGAAAGCTCAACCTTGTTAAAGACGGATCGCTTACAAAGAGGTTGAGCGGAGACTTCCGCCCTGAAGAGTTCATTGAGTTGGCTCTTTCAGACGAGAAAGAGCTATGGGAGAGAAGGCGCACCTATATAGACCGGGTGTGCACGGAGAAGTCCGGGTCACTAATCCTCGATCCAGAGGAGTTGACTGATGAGGCACATCCGCTGTTGCGTCTGCGGGAATTGGGCTCTCTATTGGAAAGGCAGGTGCCCGAATCGGAAGTAGAGACCCCCGACATACCAACGGCTCAGCCTCACACTGGTAGTACAAATGTCTGCATAAATTAGCGATCTCCAGCAAAAAATGGCGTTGTTTATGTGTGACGGAGCAGACGACAGACTGCGGGAGTCGTAGCAGCTCGCGGAGCAGAATAAGCCCCAAACGTATGCCAGGCCAACGGTGGTCGCATCTAGCACTAGGCTAGATTCAGATGGAGCGAATTTCGGGATGGCGCCGACATCACACCAACAGAGCAGGTGCCCGGAACCGCGCGAAACGCGCGAGAATTTCAGGGATACTTACTCGCTGGCGAGTCCAGGGTCTTCAAATCTGACTCATCGGATTCGTCCGAGCACTCCGTTAACACCCACACGCACTCACAATTGGAGCCGCTAACAAAGGAATACGCCACCTAGGTTGACACAAGCTCCGAGCGCGTCGTTCCAGCACAGTTCCAGGGACATGGGCGCAATTGTGCGAACATGGGGATTCAAGTTCTCGGGAGAAAATAACAAGGATCTTGAGAGATTCCTGACTCGCGTTAACGAATGTCGAGCGTACGCGCAGCTGTCCGACAATGAGCTCCTGCTAGCAATGTCGGAGCTCCTGATCGGTTGCGCAGCTGTATGGTACCGCAACTTCGGGGAGCAAGTTCAATTTTGGGCACAGTTTTGTGCAAAGCTGCGGGCAGGGTACGGACCCGAAAGTCAACAGGAGCAACGCTTGGAGACCGAAATCCGTACGCGCACACAAGGCCGAGGCGAAAGCGTCTGGGCCTATATGAATGCGCCGGTTTCCTTAATGAGAAAACATAAGATCGTGCCCGCAGAAGATAAACAAATTGACCGCCTATACGTCAATATGGACCCGAGACTACAGGCAATGGTTAAGTAGGAGAAGGCGCGCTCAGTAGAGTACCTAATCGAGCTCGCGAATGAGGCGCAGCTCGAATTGGAGCGCCAGGAGACGTTTCGGTCTGGTCCGCCCGTTGAGATCGTCTTGTTCAAGGATGAGGCATACCGGCTTCAGCAAAAGAGCGGGCTAGCTGCTGCAGTAATTGGGCCAGTAAGAAGAGGGCCCAGCCGGGGGGCAGACAAACCTGGTGTAAAAATTTCAAGCCAGGCAATAGCGTCAAGCCCGACCGCAGCCGCAGCAGTAGTGCTGGGTCCAGCAGCGAGAAGCCGAGAAAACCGGCATCTCCGGCCCCTCAAAACAAGAAGAGCCAGCAGTATAAAGGCAGCTGTTGGGGTTGTGGAGCGCCCAATCAAAAGCAGCGCTCATGTACTCAGTGCGCGGGAAATGCCAGGGGGGGAGGGATCACCAAACCGATCGTAAAGGATTTCCCCCCACGGTCGCGAGGCTCGACTCCGAAAAGGACCGTAGAGTCGAGTAGTCGCAGACCCACAAACGTCTGGCAGAGAGAACTCCCTACCGACGTATCAGAAATAGAAAGTTCGGCGCCGCGCGAAGAGATGCGCGGATGCACCGAAACCATCAAGAGCAAGGCAGAGGCTATGGTGACAGCTGCCACGCAGTTGCGTAACGCGGCTGCGATTGGCTGCATCGATAAGTCAATGCATCGAGACAAGGGTTGGGCGAGTGTAGATCGGAGCGCTCGTCCATCGAAACGCGTGGTATCACTCACCAAGAAGAATGCACCAGCGCAAACAGATAAGGTACACCTCTGAGGCCCCAAGTCTCGAAATACTGCCTTGATCAGTCAAATCGGTCAGGGCAGCGAGACACGTTGGTGGCTGAGAGTAGAGATTGAAGGGTTTTTGTTGCGCGCGCTGTACAATATTGTAAAAATCGTAGGCAGTATAAATAAAATTATTATGTTCCTCGCGATTTCAATAATATTGTTAATGCCGCTTACGGTTACAAATGTGTTATTTTTAAGTTACAAAAAGAGGAAGTTTCACCTCGGAGAAGATATTCAGGTATAGTGTCAACGTAGTTATAGATAAGACGAAGGGATGGGATACGGGGGCCCGCCGACGACTTGTCGCCGCCCTCCTCGAGAGGCAGCGTCGAAAATCCACCTTTCGACGTTCGAAAAATTCACCCCCTCTTTCACGCTATCACCATACTCGTCCTCGTAAAATTGATTCCACCACCACCTATTTTTCCGCGCCCGCCGCCGTTCCTGAGGACACGCCCTAATTTCCATCGTAAAAGGACCCACCGCGACGACGCTAAGTCTCTTCTTCTGACGACGCACTCCAAAAGACATCTCGAGGAACCTTCAACTAGAACGACAACTTCTTACCCGTCTAAATAAATAATCGCGGTAGAATCGTTTCAATTCGAGGTGAAGACAGGACTCTCGACCCAATAAAAGATCTGTATAAGGAGAAAAAGTGCGTAGCGACATTTTCTAATTATTTATCCCATTTCCCGCGTCGTTAAGAAGAGCCGCTACCGTCTCCCATTATAGTTCTTATATGCATTCTATCTTCATTCCTAGTTCTTTTATTATTTCCTACTATTTCCCGCTACTCTAGGTAGAAACCGTGGGAAGTCTTATGGTTTCTACAATAAACGAGAGAGCGACGTTCAATTTCTAATTCCATCTCTATTCCTAGTTGTTTTACTATTTTCTACTATTTCCCGCTACTCTAGGTAGAAACCGTGGGAAGTTTTATGGTTTCTACAATAAACGAGAGAGCGATGTTCAATTTCTTGCCTATTTCCATTCCTAGTTGTTTTACAATTTCCTTACTATTCCCTGCTATACTGTGTAGAAACCATGAGTAGTCTCATGGTTTCTGCAACAAACGAGAGGGCAGACACCGTATTATCACAATACATACAAGACACACTCCCCGCATATTAAACCATGAGGACTATTTACGGCCTGAATCTCCACCCCCGGCTAGTGCTCTCACGAGTAGGCTGAAAAGGGAGACACAGAACTGCGTAGCGGAGAAGCTACAACAGACGCCACTAGGTCAATCCGCGACGTGGACGTCACACAGGATAGCTGATAGATAGATAGATACATAGATAGATAGATAGATAGATAGATAAATAGAAAGATAGATAGTAGTTTATTTGTAAATTTTGTACAAAATTATTGCACACATAAACAATTCGAAAACGCAATCACCTTAACTCAACTTAAATATAAATTATATCAGATATTCGTCATTTCTCTCACTATACACTATCTATCAGTCGGTTCACACTCATACACTCTTACATACAATGAATAAAATGAATGTATTTACAATATAAAATGAAGGATGAATACATGCATACTCAAGATACACACATATAACTAATTTAGGGCGCAAATCAAAACAAGATTATGAGGACAACTAACTAAAATTCATTGTGATATCTCGACCCTTCGAATGCTCCATCACGAAGCTAGAAAGAGAGAATGCATTATGCAAGATGGCAGTCCGTTTCACAAATGAGCATCTTGAACAGAGAAAGATCTAATTCCAGTCTCGGTGCGCATCCGAGGAACAGAAATCTCTTTAGGTTCACCCCCGATCGGCCGATCGAATGCATCAAGAAAGAACAGATCGGCGAAGTACTCCGACTTACGCAGCCGTAAAATCTTGTACTACTCCCTTGTATACAAATTATCTACTCCCATCCAGCCCAATCGGATCCTCAAGGGGGTGATAAGATCATCCTACCTAGCACCCGTCATATACCGCACACAGGAATTTGTAGGAGATTTGTAATCTTGTCCTCAACTCGAGGGACGCATCTAAGTAAACAGTGGAACAATAATTGTAATGTGGAAAGACCTGTGAACGCACCAGTTTGGCACGAAGAGCCTCCGTGGTGTACTGACGGAAAAAACATAAACTACATAAAACCTGGTTGTTTCTTTTGCAAATTAATTCAATGTAGTTCTTCAGGAAAGTTCTCCGTCTGGCACAATACCAAGGCTTTTTACTGTCTCAGACAAAGACACGACTACCCCCTCCCAGAATTCAATAGAATTGAACCGGGTCGACTCATTGTCAGAAAGGAATCTGCGAGTTCCAAAAAGAATCGCAGACGTCTTTCCAACATTGAGTTTCAAGAACGCAGATAAAGCCCAGTCCGGGACTGCTCGGGTCACAGCTGTTACGTATCTGGCTTCTGCCTCGAGGATATCCCTAGAAAGACTATGGTAAACCCGGTGGTCGCCAGCATATAGAATATTTCTTACACCCACAGAGTCAAGGGCAAGAACAAGGTCATTAATGTAAAGGCAAAACAGCAATGGTCCTAAGACAGAACCCTGAGGAACACCTAGTCTGATCAAGATTTTATTGTTGTATCCGAGATGATAAATTACTCTCTCCCATACAAGTATGCCCATATCCACATTAGTACCCCCCGCGCGGAGCTCATTCACATCATGCAGTTCAACCAACGAGTGGAACATATAGTGTCGAACGCCTTGCTGAAGTCCAACAATAGCAGTAACGTCACCTGTCTTTTATCTATAGCACTGCGTACGTATTCAGTCAGTCTTAACAAGGCAGTCTCAGTAGAACTGTTACGTCTATATCCAGTTTGGAGTGGGTCACGGATGTTGTGTGACACCAAGTGCTCCATAAGCTGGTCATATACAATTCTTTCAAGAACTTTTGAAAGAAAGCAGAACAGAAAAATTGGCTGATATCATCTGGTCCAGAAGGTGTTCTAGATTTCGCCAATGGCACTATATAAGCCTTCTTCCAAACCTCCGGGAAGCTGGAGCTATCAAGCAGGCGATTATATAGATGCACTAAGAAAGGACCAATAATTGGAAGAGCCTTGACGACTACACTATGCGGGATGCCATCCTCACCAACTGCCTCAGATGAAAACATAGACATTGGTAAAATAATGTCATTAATACTTATACTTTTGAAACAGAACCCTTCCTCTGCAGCAGAGGCAAGCACAGCATCTATCCGTTTGTCATCGATGGCATTAGACTTTCGGAACATTAGACGCATGGAAACTTTCGCAAAGTGAGTGTTAAGCTCATCCGGCGTGAGCCCGTGCAATGACCCGCTCGCTCGTGGCAGCAACTCTAAGCTCCGCAACTCACGCCAGATTGAGCAGGAGTTTTGAGAGTTAAACAGATGATTATGAACTTATTCAGTTGTCGCCTGATCTACCCTCTTCTGAACGCCTTTGCGATGATCGAGGAATTCCTGAAGGAATTGTGGCTGCCCGTCATTCTATACCGTCTGTAAAGTGTCCTACTTTTGCACTGCAGGTCACAAAGCTCAAGCCCAATCCAAGGTAGGCGTTTTTCATTCAATTTAATTGTCTTTATCAGCGCAAGTTCGTTGATAGCCATCATTAGATTGGAGTTAAGCCTCGTAACTGCAGTCTCAACGTCGAGGTCATCCGCCAACAACAGTCCCCAGTCACAACCCGATAACATTTTTACCAGCCCATTACTATCAATGCTCTTATATTTTTGGTGTTCAAAGGAGCAACAGATAGGCTCAGGGACAGGTATTTGTACAGTTCCTTCAATAATGTTGTGCTTGCTGTGGAAAGGAGCGGGCTCATTGGCGGACAAAATTACCCTGTCATTGTCTTCTACTAGTATCACGTCTATCCAGGTACGGAATGTGGGTGCAATATGCACTACCTACTATTGTTGCTCTTGCTTATAAATGTTATACTATTGTTACTATTGTTGTATTCAGTATCATCAGCTCCCGAGCTCCCGGCAATCACCCGCAGCTCCAACGATTCATCCTCCTCTTTATTTCTACCGCAAACCCGCGTTAACTTACAATCTAACTTATTTTGTAGTTGCTTGAAATTAGTATTTACAATATGTACAAAGTCAATTAGATTATTACATCATTAACTTTGCTCGTTACGTTTTTTAACAATTCGATCTCATTCACGAGCAGTGAGCGATCCTCGCGCAAAGCCACTGTTTGGACTTGTAAGGCAGCAGACCGAAATAAAAGAATAAATATTTTCGAAATTCGGCATGCAATTGAAGCCGATCTGATTGTCCCACGTCTTGCTCAATTCGCGGCATATCACAATATCCTCGCTGGCCGATCATATTTTGTATACGGTCGACGTCTTGAACGCGGTGAATGCGTATCTACGACAATTCAAATCTAAAGTGGATTGAGTATTGATTTAGAATTGAGATTGAGATTAAACTTTAGAATACAATTTTAAGCTAGAGACTTTAACTTTACACTCTCAAGTGTAGTATTTATTTACAAATAAAATGTTTCGCTGTAGTGTATAGTGGAAAATGCGACTGGTCTGTCCATAGGCTCATGGCCTATGTGCCGTGGATGAAGTACACAATCTGTTTTAAGGGCCAATACGCTGCAAAATAGTGTCAATCGCGGATCTTTTTCCTTCAATATATTTTACATTCCTCGTGAACCTCAAAAATATATAGAATATATGACGTAGTGTTTCCTATCGGAGGCCGACGTGTCTCGAAAGGGCCCAGAGTACTTGCCACTGTTCCGGTCGTATTCGCATGACCTTTCCGGTCGGCTCTTTCCTCAAGAGCTTCACCAAGGGAATTTTAAGTTCTGATTCCATGGAAGTAAATCGGGAATACCATCTCACCATTCCCAAGAATGTTCTCGGAGCTTTACGAAAGTTCTCGAAGGATCACAACGATTAGATCGTCTAAGTATCCGAAAACATACGGCTTAACCTCGGGCCCGAAAAGCACTTAGAGTCCGAACGGTAGTCGCACGAACCGAGTGTCAGGCTAAATCACTTAGGCTCGAAGAGGTGGCCTTCGCTTCCACTGCCCATTAAGTGTTCGCTTCGGGTTTCCATACGCTGGGAATAGAAAGCGATTCTACTACCCTGCGTTTGAGTTTTTTAGGTACTGCTTTACCTGGGTGCAATTGGGGCAAGTTGTAAATGTCACACCAGGTCGATTACAGCCGGGGCATTACATCAATGTGAGCTCTAGCGGGCACCTGGCGGCGTAAAGCGCCGGTTGTTCGTATGTGAAACACGCGGACGTCAAACACTGACGTGCCCTGTGTCGAAACCCGGGGCACGCTTAGCACTGATTACCGAGGAGCGCCCTAACACTTGGATCACGACCCACCCGGTTGGTCATGGACGGACCCTGGCGCCCTCCGGGTATCAGGTCAAGGGCCCCTCCCATGGCAACCCTTCCCACCCCTTCGTGGCAGCAGTACAGATCGGAGACAGGGCCGCGCAATGGGACCACTCCTTTCTCGCCCGCCCCCCTCATAATTTTGACCGTGATCATGCCAGGGCCTCGCGAAAACTTACCCAAAGGTCAGACTCGCCGCCAGCGATCATCCGTCTGTCGACACTTTGTTTTCGCGCAGATACCTCGCTGACCTCTGCACGTATGCAAGGCTGCCCGAGGACTCCCTCCCAAAGTCCTATGAATCTAATAACAATTTTTTAGAACTTAAGTCACATTATTATTTATTATTATTATTATTTATTGAAGTTGACATTAATTAAGTTAATTTAGTTTAGCACGAATTACTGTAACAAAGGTCTTTGTTTGACCACACGTATCGATTTTGTTCCATGTACCGTGTGCCATCTCTTCTGACCATCACCTAATCTTTGGTTTGATTAAACTCCGGTGGTGACCGGTCCGGCCGACTATTTTTGCTAGGTCATCCGCTATCACGTTTCCCTTGATACTGCAGTGTCCAGGAATACAAATTAGGGTGACTTTAATTGTTTCAGCTAGTTTGTTTAGAAACTGATAGCATCCCCAAATCTTTAGGAATGTGCCTCTTTGTTGCATCCCATTCCTTGCGAGGCGAGATGCTGATTCTATACTTTTTATCAAAGAGGATGTAGGTGTTCATGGCGTCAGGGCACATCCGAAGAGTGGCCTTTTCATGCAATCCCCTGGGGAACTTATCTAGCCCATCCATTCTTCCTTTATTTAACGTGTTTGTGACCCTATGTAGGGCTTCTGCAGCCGCTGCCATCAAGGGTCACCTTAAATGGTTTGATATCCAGAAGTAAACCCGGTGTCGCAGTAGGAGTTGACTTAATTGCACCCGAGATATTTCTTAAGATAACACCTCTTAGTCTTTCTAAAAGTATATTGGTTGTAGAGAGTTCTGTCCTTAGCCACCATACAATCGACCCGTAGGTCAGTCTGGGTTTAAATACTGCCCCATAGATCCATTTCATGGTCTCCGGTCTCAGTCCCCAGTTCCTGCCCACAGCTTTTCTCAGCTGCCATAGGTTGACTATGACCTTTACGGTAACATATTCTTGGTGTTGCTTCCAGGACAATTTACTATCCAGAATGATACCTAGGTGTTTAATCTGATCCCTTAGGGGTAATTTCTGTCCGTCCAAGGTCAGCTTGCATACCCTTTCCCATTTGTATCTTTTGGTGTACACGAGGATATCCGTCTTAGTAGGGTTGACACTAAGCCCCGTTTTATTGCACCATTTTTCTACCAATATAAGGGCACTTTGTATGACCCCCATAAGAGGGTCAAGGAACGGACCTCTAGCTAATATTAGGATGTCATGTGCATATCCTATAGCCGTACAGCCCGTATTATTGAGTAGTTACTTTACTGACATCCACCTTTGAGTTTCCCAACATGTGGCCCACCCATTCCACCAGCCCTGGGTGAACTTTGTGCCTGCGCATAGCGGCCTTAATTATCTCCCGTGCCGTGTGATTTAATGCTCCTTCTATATATAGAAAGGCTACTATTGCGAATCCCTTCGCTATTAGTTGCGTTTTGATACACGAGGCCGCTGTATAAAGTGCGTTCTTCGTAAATCTTTCCGCTCTGTAAGCATGTTACTGGCTATGAAGTCCTATTTCATTTGATATGAGCTCTTGTATGTACCTATCGACCATTCTATCCACTGTTTGAGGACAAAGGAGGTCCGCTGATTGGTCTAAAATCTTTAGGTGATGTGTATCTGCGTCTACCCGATTTTGGTATAAAGATTACCATAGTTCCTTGCCAATTCTTCGCAATATAGCAAAGTGTAATACTGGTCCTTGACAATCCTGGTGTTTGGACGAGAAAATCTAACATTTCTTCATCCGATGTAGCATATCTGTCATCCGCTAATTTTAGCATTCCAAGGAGGGCCTTCGGATTCTTAGAAAGAATCTTGTTCATCCTAGCCGCTTCCCTGCCCTTTACGATGCCCTTACAGATACTGCTCCAGCTATTTTATTGATCATTCCTTACGCTCTCTCTGTACTTATGCCTTAGTTCCCTATGTTGAGTCTATAGGGTCTCTGTACCTTATTTCCTGGCCCTTTTGAGGGAGTGTTGAACCTCTTTTCAGACGGCTTAGTTTTTCATTCAACCAACAGACCTCGCCCTTATGCCTGGCTTGCCTAATTTGGCAGTTGCGTTCATAGGATTGAACAATCCCCTTATTGAAAGTTCGTGCTGCCTCCTGGAGAAAACGACTGTCTCCAATTTTAAGTGGAAAGAAGCGTAGTGCTTCTCCCACTTCCTGTGTATACTTGCTCCAGTCGGTACACTTGGGGTTCCTTACATATGGGTTGGACTGCCTTGGGTTGACGGACTGAGAAGGTAATCAAGGAGTGATCGAATAGCGATGGTTAATCGTTTACTTCTCACTTCCTGATTAGGTGTGCAGCATTTGTTGATGCTAATGTAAGGTGTATTACTTCCGTTTGGGACACATTCATGAACGTAGGTGTATTGCCGACGTTCATTATCTCTAAGTCTGTGCCTGCGAAAAATTCTAAAAGTTTAGCTCCTCTCGCATTCGTATTGGTACTATCCCACACTCGATGGTGAGAGTTTACATCACATGCGAAAATCAGAGGCAGTTTTTCCTGTATACAGTATTCGATCAGCCTTTTCACTTTATCTGTGGGCCATCTAAGTTCATTGTAACTGCCATGAGATCACCTGTGTAGAGATCGAGCAATGTCAACGCATTAACTCCTTTGAGTACTATGTAGGCTTTTGGTCTCCGTTCCTTGGTATCCCTGAAACAGATAAAACCTCCTAGCCCCCTAATGGTACCTTTCACTAACTAAGATTCATGGTTTAGTGCTATGTCTGTGTGCATCGCAGACAAGCCTTTCTGCACAATAGCAGAGGCGCCTTTGCTGTGATGCAAGTTAATTTGTGAAACAGAGAAGTTCGATAGATCCATTATGTTTCTACCTGGTACCTTCCCAAGAGGCCTTTTCGCCTCTCGGCAGAATACCTTAAGTTGTATTCTGCCGAGGTCGTACCAGGGCCTGTCGTCAATGGCCGCTAAGCTCACGGCGTATGATTCCGGGATGGTTAGCATCAACAGTTGTTTATCTCCTGTGCCTTCCAACCTTTTCTCTTCGATGTGGAAGCTCACGACCCTCCATGCCTTTGTCTTAACGGAGGGGTTGTAAGCCTCCAGCCTCTCCAGTACCGCGGCTGGATTTTCTGGTACCCCAGGGATCCGTGCGATGATCTTCACTCTGTGCTGACGGAGTTCAGGCCCCCCATCTTAAGCCCGGAGCCTCCCCTGTCCGGCCTTTGCAGGATCTCGCTGGTGACTGCCCTGGGATTCTGGAATCACTAGGCTCGGCTGTCCCACGAGCTTTCCTCTCGCGGGCCAGCTTCTTCCTCAGCGATCCGCAAATCCTCTTTTTGGATGCTGCTAGGGATGCACTTTCGGAGCCTCCCGCCGACTGAGGGATCTATTATTCAGAGAGGACCCGAAGCAGGCGAGACTGTCACGCCCGACCTCCTGGGTACCTCTATCTCTCTGTACCGCTATATCTTCCGCTGCCTTATTACTTACCTTATTTGTTTTAATTAAGAATTGCTCTATTTTGATCCCATGAGTAGCTAGGGAAGGATGTGTGCGCCACCGCAGAGCCCCGCATGTGATGGTAAGGCTTAATACAGAAGGGGGTCGCCCGGTGCCCCTGGCGTACCGTTAGCAACCACTGGTACCCTATTGGTTGGGATTAGAGGTTGGATGTGGATAACCGATGCGCCTCCTACCACACGCATCGGTGAGCTGTTTAAATGTCGCAGAGAGGAGGCGCTGCCCTCGCCGCCTCCTCGGAATAGCTTCCTGCAGGGCGTACAGTCAAATCACCGGGGATCCAGCAGTACCTGTTTAGAGGCACCTTCACCCTACATACACACATTCATTCAGCAGGAGAGCCCAATTTAAGGGGAGTCCACATTCGTACTAGAAATCCCGTTCATAGGGTAACTTACATGTACATGCACATGATCATTCACCTTTTGAAATCGGGCCTCTCGTATGCTTAAGCCCCTTCACCAAACCACAAGGTTTGCAGCTCCTAGAGAGGGAATTTAAGTCATAACTTTAAGTAATACTTTCAAGAGTATCTATCACTATAACTTTTTTTAATCTACAATGTCCTTCGAAATAATGAGAAAATGTACCTAGCGAAGTAATATTTAAGATTAATAAATAATATATAAATATTAAATAATAATGAAATAATAAATGTATATAATTTATGAATAAGATTTATACTTTGCTAACTCCATCAGCATAAATTAAGAAACCTACAAGACCTTCTATGAAATATATAATAATGGAAAATAAAGAATAACAATATCCCTAAGCTTAGATATAAAGCTATTATATTGTGACGTCCTGACGTTTTTACAAGACAAGAGCGTCTCTTCATGAACAAGATGTACAAATACTTGATGAATGCTTCTTTATTATTCTAAACCGAAATATACGGTCTAAGGGCGAGGCTATGAGGCGAAGCACGAGTTCTTGATGTTCCGCTAGATTTCCCTAAGAATCTGACTCCTACACGTCTATGAGACAGAATGGCTGAGGGTATGAAAGGAATCAAGGAATGGCTACTACACACCGCGAATAAGGTGTCCCCTATTATAGAGTAGCTGGCTGAGTTTAGTGGCAAGATTGGCCTTTGCCTACAGAGAAAACTTGACCTTAGTTAAGAAACGTCATCGGATTTAGCACCAATAAAATAAAATAAAATCAGATTCTACTCAAAAGTAGAATAGGATTACTATCCAAGCCGTCTCAGTGGCGTAAACTAGTAAAAGTTATAGCAATAATATATATCAAAAATATTTTCGTAATCTATGTTAATAATAACGGGCGCAATGCGCTCGATCCGTCAAAGCCAATAGGCCGCGGCGCGGAAATATAAACAAAGGTAATGGCGCACGAAGGTGATAAATTTAGGCGCGAACTATTGTCAAATTAGAATCTTCTCAGTATCCGAGAGCAAGCCAGCGCAGCGAAACTCGCGCCCTTTTTCACGCCTTGAAAGCTTCAACACCAGTGTAACGGAGGACCAAGGATGTGGTGATGGCGTCTGGAGCTAAAGTAGCGTAGCCCCTTCCTGAAGGATAGTCAGGGCAAGACTTGCGCTCCGCTTCCATAAAGCGGCCGCTAGCCACTAAGAGCGCGACCCAAGGAGCTACCCCCTTAGGTAGATCAACTCCCTGGCAGCACAGCCCGAACATTGTCAAAGATATGGTGACAGCTGATATTTTATTTATTTTATGTAAAATAATCTAATCTGACGCGGCGAGTCCGGCAAAGGGATAGAGAAAGAGCGGCGCGCTGGAAGGAATTGTTTACTTCCGGCTGAGAGAGAAAGAGAAACCTCTCTCTCACTCGCTACAGAAGTAACATAGAAGCGCGATACTTCAACGCGTTTAGGCCCCGACCCAACAAGGATTACAATTCAACCCGATGCGATGGATTTCGCCCGTTGAAGTGCGCGTGGGTGAATATGTCGGTTCTGCGCGCATAGCTAACTTTATTTTGATGCGAACACATGCATACGAATTGCGTTGTATTAATTCTGCGCGAAATAAAATTGTAAGTGTACATTCGCAATGTAATTTATTTACGCATGAATAGTAATCGATTGCTCTTTTAAGCGCACATTGCGTAAACGATTCGAACTTTTCTGTTCATCGCGGCTTCAAGATCAGGCTCGCGTTAAAGAGAGGCAGCTGCTTCTTCCATGGAATCCACTCAGCTTACGGAAGGATCCCTCGAACTATTGGACATTACATAAAACCAAGAAGACTTGGTTTGGCAGTGGCGAAGCCAACCTACTCGCGCAAGCCCTCAGCTTCTTAAAAAGGAAGCAATAAAAATTTCCCGCGGAGTCACAGCGGGGCCGACAAACTCCCCTACTCCACTTTTCGGCCACATAAAAATAAAACACATAGGCACACAAAAAAAAGACAATAAAATAAATATTAAAACATACAAATCAAATAAAATATAAAATAAATATATTAAAATAAAATACATTGAAATACAAATGAATAATGTAAATAGTTCGTATGTAAATGATATAAATAAAAATATTAAATTTAATATTGCACGGATAACATTTATTTTATCATTTTCTAAATATCGACCATACATGCAAAACAAAAAAACGCGACATACGCATACAAATACAGAAGCACACTTTTACTTTCAATTTCATAAAAATATTTTCAAAATATTTAAAATAAAATCTATAATCTTCAATCCAATTCATATTTGTTGCGGAAACTGCCGCGCGTTCGCTCTAACTTCCACCCTAATTGTCTCTCTCTAGATGGCGCGGGAGTTTGTCTTTCCACGCGCATGCTCCCTCTTTCTCTGGAGCATGAACTGCGTGGCTTCAATTAGGAGCCGAGCAGTTCGATATTTAGTTTCGTTTCTTTCGTGCCTGAAGGACGGCTTGGGTGAGCAGCGAACACATAGGTAAATGACTGTCTAGTCCTTGTATGTGCCTCATCACTTCACATTCATAGCGGTCCGCCTATCTACCTACGTTCACTGTATTTATGGAAGGCGCGACCTGCTCTGACTGTGCGTAGGCGAGGAGAAATGTTAGAGCGCTGGTGAAGTGCAGCAAATGTGGGCTGCACTATCTCCCTGCATGCTTCACGAAAGCGTCGCGCGTGGCGCATATATACACAGGTCACATCTGTGTTCGTCTAAGCGCCGTCTGCCTAGTGCCGCCTCCTTATCAGAGAGAGAGAGAGAGAGAGAGAGAGAGAGAGAGAGAGAGAACACCGGCGGAGTGAGAGAGAGCGCAACTCTCCCACTTCTCCGCTCTGCCAGTCAACCGAGTGGGGCAAAGCGGCCTGCCCCCCGCACCGCTGGACTGAGTCCGGCAAGCGCTCCTCCGTCTGCGCACTCATCATCGCCTGTAGCACGACAGACTGAGAGAGGCGCTCACAAGGATGCGGAGTGAGACACCGTGCGGCAGGCGCCGCTTAAAGTAGCAGCTGCCACGCTCCTTGAATCAGCTTGCAACATGAACCTGAAGAATGTATCTTCACCAACGTCATTGGACTCATCATTGCAGGTCTTATCGAATGCATTAAAGGCGAGATCGAACTTCTCAGTGTCGACCATCGACCTTTTTTTCAACAGATTTGATCTCATTGATCGAGCGGTAGCCGATCTGAACTCATTTCTGGCAAGTCTCGGCTTAGGCTACCTTGAATCGAATCGATCCGCACCAGCAGCGGAAGAGACGATGGTGGCTCTTATGAGTCCGGTCCCTGAGCTGGAAAGTATCAATAAAGCGCAGTTAGCTGAGCTCCTCAGTGAGATAAGCAATCTAGAAAATTTAATCAAGGAAATGGGCAGCGCAATCAAGGTGAAGGTCGATGGATTGGCCACTGACATGTCCGATAGCCTATTAAAATTAAGCTTTCAATTTATTAATAATAATATTGATAATCATAGCGTTAATAATAATGTAAATAATGTAAATATTGATAGTTCTGACTTTATCCGAATGGATAAAAATGATTTAACGCGGGAGTTAAATTTAGGGGAGGACGTATCGTCAGGGCTGCGGACTATTACTGGAAGCTTGGGTGCAGCCGACATCAATAGTCAAACGCGCATTAGTAAACCAACTAAAATCAGCAATAGTAAATTTACACGCAACAATAATATTCAACACAGCCGAAAAAACAACAAAAACAATTATAACCGCAATAGTGATAGCCATCTTAATGAATCTGCTCTCGAGGTTCCCGGACATATTTCGAGCAATTATCGGGATGATGTGAGAGACGTTTCGGCAGTGGGTGATGCGGTCGAACTAGTAGTCACTGGTGTGCTCGACTGTGCTAGCACGAGAGTCTTGCTTTCTGATGTCGCGCTCGACATCATCACTTCTGTGTTCCCCTCTTTCGTAACTGATGACCTGGTCTCCGCGGTGTAGCTCGGGGCGCGAACGGCGAGTTCACATGGAGGAGTTGGTGAAAAACTTTAGTGCCTTCGCAACTCAAGATGTTGTATTTTATCACTCGCATGTGGCGGTATCTGATGTCAAACAGCATACTATTTTTATAAATTTGTGGATAAGTCGAGGTCGACTTTGCTTGGCATCAACGCGGTAATTTCTTTATTAGATGGAGAGAGGGCAGTAGGGTTCATGATGTTGCCTCTGAGAATGAGATTATAAATTTATTTATGAGCATGTACTCGTCGAGAGCTTCTCGTGGCGGCTCTGTGGCCAGGACCTTACTAAGCCGCTGTCCTCTTGCTACGTCGGAGTTCACTCAGGATTGTGAGGACGGACGATCATAATTCCGGGAAAATGGCCAACCATATCGTTTGACATTTGACTATATCGGACAAATGCTCCGTTGCTGGTTCGCGGGAGTGGAGTGTTGAGTCAGTAGTCGTGAGGCTCAACTACAATTTAATGATGGCGATACATGAACTCGCCCCAGTGAAAATTATGAAACTAAATAAAAATCACCTTCCTTAGATTGGAGTGGAGCTTCGTAACCTGCAGCGCAAGAGTGAGGCACTGTACAGACGGTACAGACGAACAGGACGAAGGCGATTTCTTGAGAACTACCTCGATCTCCGCAAACATGTTCAGGAGAAAATTGATCAGGCGAGGCCTGAATACATTCTAAGCTCAAAATTGCAGCACAAACTGTCGTAAGTTGCCAAATCTAGGTTTGCTACCACGAGCGAGTGGGTCTTTGCATGGGCTCATGCCGGTAAACTTAACACTTTGCACAGATATCTGTGTCAATTTCCATCGATGACAATCAGATACATGCCATGCTCAACTCTGCTGCTGATGGTATTTTTCGGTTTAAAGACTTAAATATTAATGACATTGTACTGTCAATATCTAAGTTCACATCGCAGGTAGTTGGCGAGGATGACATTCCGCATGGTGTAGTTGTTAAAGCTCTTCTGATTATAGGCCCGTTTTTAGTGCGCCTGTACAACAGCTCGCTTGAAAGTGGACGCTTTCCCGAGGTGTGGAAGAAAACTCTTGTGGTGCCATTAGCCAAATCAAAAGCACCTTCTGGACCAGATGATTTTCGACCTATTTGACTACTTTGCTTCCTTTCAAAAGTGCTTGACAAAATTGTTTACGACCAGTTTATGGAGTATTTAGGGTCTCACAACATCCTCGATTCACTCCAAACTGGGTAAGGACTGCACAGTTCGACTGAGACTGCTCTGCTGAGATTGACTGAAGACGTACGCAGTGCTATAGATAAAAGACAGGTGACGTTACTATTATTGTTTGACTTCAGCAAGGCGTTCGACACTATATGTTCCACTTGTTGGTTGAACTGCATGATGTGAATGGGCTTCTCGCGAGGGGTGCTAATGTGGATATGGGCATACTTGTCTGGAAGAGAGCAACTCGTCATCTCGGATAGAACAATAAAATCATCTTGGCTCTCCACCACACTAGGTGTTCCTCAAGGTTCTGTTTTAGGACCATTGCTGTATTGCCTTTACATTAATGACCTTGGTCTTGCCCTCGGCTGTATGGGTATGAGACATATTTTATATGCTGACGACCTCCAGGTTTACCATAGTTTTTCTAGGGATAACATCGAGGCAGGAGCCAGAAACGTAACAGCTGCGGCCCGTGCGGTCTCGGACTCGGCCTCGTCTGCCTCCATGAAGCTCGATGTTGGAAAGATGTCTGTGATTCTTTTTAGGACTCCTAGGTTCCTTTATATCAATGATTCGACTGGGTTAAACTCTATTGAACTCTGGGAGGGGGCAGTCGTGTCTTTGTCTGAGTCTAAAAAGCCTTGATGTTGTGCTAGACACGCGTCTTACCTAGAGATCACACATTGAATTGATTTGCAAAAGAATCAACCAGGGTTTATACAGTCTACGTTTTTTCCGTTAGTACACCACGGAGGCTCTTCGTGCCAAACTGGTGCGTTCACTGGTCTTTTCGCATTTTAACTAATGTTCTATTTGTGTTTACTTAGAATTCCTGTGTGCGCTATGTGACGGGTGCTAGGTGGGATGACCATATCACCCCTTTCAGGTTCCGACTGAATTGGATGGGAGTATATAGTTGTAGGGTATATTTTAGTGTACTTGTGGATGTACAAGATTTTATAGTTGCATAAGCCGGAATACATCAGATCTCCGTGATCATTAGGTTGCGACGCTCGTCCGTTGTGAGGATGGGAGTCACACATTCGACAAGTTAAGGTTGACTTAACCAGTCGATTGCTTCGTTTTTAGCCGGTGCCTGAGCATATCGAAAACCTTGAATAATGTGGAACTAATCCTTTGTGGACGCCTAATCGAGTGTCACCAGGGATTCAAGGTTTTCTTAAAGGAAAGATTCTTGCACACAAGTCGTACACTTGATTGTTGAACAGCCGGATTAGGTTGTTAGAGTGATTGGCTGATGCCCACACAGAAATCTCGTCTTTAGTATGGCAACGCCCTGGGAGAAATTTCAACCTACTGGATTTTGCACAGAAGCAGAACCACTTCTCTATCCAGGTTGTCTCAGCAACTTGAATCAGAGGAGAAATCGAAAGGAGTTGTGATGTATAAAAGGAGGCAATGGTGTAGTTGGACTTAAGATATTGACCTTACAAATTGTTTCGTGCTTACTTTTAGTATACTACTATAGTGGTTCTTTGTCGATTATAAAAATTACAATAGATATTGATAATAATGTAGAATGATCGGACAGTACTGAATTGTGTTCTGAGTTTGCAAATCCTTCACTACACGAAGTCGATTTAAGGAGTGTATGAACTGGTAAATACAGTGGAAACAGTGAAACAAGCTTTTGCATGGCCCGGGCATTTCTTTTCTAGTGTAAGCGCTTCGCGAAAATTGTAATTGTGAGTCAGATTCTCCCCTCGGCCTCTGTCACTCCTACGCGTCTTAATATGCCCTCGTATTTATTTAGATAAATATTTGTTACATTTATTCTTGTTATATTTATTTAGACAATTAAAATTAATTATTTAGTTTGTTGTCAATTTAATTATTTTAACGTTTTCTACATTTTTATAAAAAGAGATAATCTTATTTTGGTCCAAAAATTTGTATACATCTTGGTTATATTATCTTTATTGGTTTATATAAAAATCTCTTTACTGTATGTATAAATATTAATATTTATTTTAAAATAATATTAGTTGCATATTTATAAATATATTTTTTTCATTGTACAAATTTATTAAGTTCCATTTTTTAATTATCCAATACACTTTGGAGGTTTTTCTGATGGTTGAGTGGATAAAGTATTGTTTTTTTGGATTTATTATTTATTTTAAATAATAATTTGGGATTTGGTTTTGACTGGGACGGTAGGGTTCCTAGAAAAGCTTTCGCCTGTGTTGCAATCTTTCGACTGCCGGTGTGCCGATGCAACGTCAGGTAGCCGCGGGATCATCGTCATCGTCAATGCTCGGTTGTAGATGCAGGTGAATAAAGGCGAGGGAAAGGGATAAGGAATGCGTTTTGTCACACCTGTAGATTCGCTAGGTGGGCAATTAAGTAACGAGTGCTACCGATTCCTTTTTTACCAATAGACGTTTTATCAGCTAGAGACTGATAGTGGGATGTAACACTACCTATTTCCGAAAAAACATCTCTCCAACTTTATAATTAAAAGATATGAAAAAAAAAAAACAAAAATGTCGACTATTTCCGAATTGTTCCTATTTGTATTATCTATAAATAGGTTCTCTATAGCATTTTGATCGTTGAGTAATATTTTGAGTTATAAGCAAAAAACTAAAAAAAGTTCAATTTTTTGCATAAAATCATTAATAACTAATAGCGTCGATAAAATTAGCTGTTACATTTTTTATTAACAACTAATGATGTACAGACTATTCCGAACAATATTGCACAGTCGGCTAAATGTTTAGATTTTTTTTACAAAAAAAGTCTGTAATGTTTGGTCTATACCGTTTTACATCTCGCCAACCCGACAGAGCACCATGTAATACCCCCCTCCTGAAATGGTTACTTCGTATGCAATACGAAGAATCGGTCGCTAAGTCTTAATTTACTTATTTCTAGGCGACTGATATTGGAATGTAACAAGATCTTTCTCTGTTGAAGGTGCTCATCTGTTTGTGGAACAAACTGCCATCGAGCACAAGGAACGCATCGTCTCTTTTTGGTTTCATAAGGCTAGTGATGAAATATTTGAGAGGTCAGGACATCAGAATGGATTATTCTAGTCAGCCGTCCTCATAATCTTGTTTTAATTCGAGCCCTACATTTAGTTGTATGCATATGTCATGAGTATGTGTGTATTTATCCTTCACTTCATATTGTAAATATATTCATTTCAGTCATTGTATGGAAGTGTATACGATTTTATTTCATTTATCATATGTACATATAATAACCATACTTGTATTCATTGTGCCAATGTGTGTACATGTGTGACTCAACTGATAGATAATAAGGAAAATGCAAGCAATACTTATGCCAAAACTGCGCTACATCTGTGATTTGACTAATGCTATGTTAGTGTGTAATTATATTTATAAGTACAATTAAGGTATTGCGTTTATAAATGTATATTTTCTGCAATATTTTGTTCATTATTTACAACATTTATCTATCTATCTATGTATCTGTCTCAGACACAGCAACTCTGCTGATGTCACTTCTGACCGACAGAGGGTAGATCAGGCGAGGATTGAATCTGTTCATAATAGTCTGTTTAACTCTAAAAATGCCAGCACAATCTGGCGTGAGTTGCGGAACCTAGGGTTGTTACCACGAGCACGCAGGTCTTTGCATGGGCTCATGCTGGATGAGCTTAATGCTAACTTTGCCCGGGTGTCTGTGCAAAATACCATCGACGACAGTCCGATTGATGTCGTCCTCTATCGTTCATGTTGGTTTTAGGTTTAAAGTGACAAATATTAATAATATTGTTCTGTCAATATCTAAGTTCACATCGCAAGTAGTTGGTGAGGATGGCGGAATGCCGCCATCCGCATAGTATAATTATGAAAGAGCTCTTCCGGTTATAGGTCCGTTTGTAGTGCGCTTGAGAGTGGTAGCTTCCCAGAGGTGTGAAAGAAGGCTCGTATAGCGTCATTGGCTAAATCAATAACACTTTCCGGGCCAGATGATTTTTAGCCAATTTCAATGCTGTACTCTCTCTCAAAGGTGCTTGAAAGAATTGTATATGATCAATTTATAGAGTATTTGGTGTGTTGTATCATCCTTAACCTACTCCTAACTGGGTACCGACGGCACAGTTCGACTGAAACTGCTGTATTAAGACTGACTAAAGACGTACGCACGGCTATAGATAGAAAAGACAGGTGACGTTACTGTTACTGTTTCATTTTAGCAAGGCGTTTGATACTATCTGTCTCACTCGAGTATTAAGTTGCATGAAGCATATGGGTTTCTCGCAAGGAGTGCTGACGTAGATCTGAACATACCTGCCTGAGAGAGAGCAACTCGACATCTCCACCACGCTTGGTGTTCTCAGGGATGTTTTAGGACTATTGCTGTTTTGTCTTTACATTAATGACCTTGGTCTTACTCTTGACTCTATGGGTGTAAGACATTCTACATGCTCACGACCTCCAGGTTTACTATAGTTTTTCTAGGGATAACCTTGAGGCAGGAGCCAGACACGTAACAGAACTCGCAGAATCCTTTCCGATATTCAATCAGCTGGATTCAGTTCTATTGAACTCTGGGAGAGGCCAGTCAGCTGGAGATCACACATTCAATTGATTTGAAAAAGAATCAACCAGACTTTATATAGTTTACGTTTCTTCCGTTAGTACACCCGGAGGCTCTTCGTGCCAAACTGGTGCGTTCACTGGTCTTTTCGCATTTTAACTAATGTTCTACTTGTGTTTACTTAGATGCGTCCCTTGAGTTAAGGACAAGGCTACAACGCTCACAGAATTCCTGTATGTGGTATGTCATGGATGCTAAGTGGGTGTATTTGCAGGTGTAGATGATAGAATTAAGCGTCTGGCATATATGGGAGCAGCTCATAGTGGGTGATTTCCTTCCAATTACACCAAATGCACAAGAAAACCTTCCTGACCGTCAATCCCGGCTTGACGACTGTTTGGCACGATTCACCGGCCTTCGACCACGACCGTTTCCGCTTGATATTGTCGTATGTGTTCCATTTTTCGTCGCCAGTCACCATCCGCTTTAATTATGAATCGAGTTCGTTCTGTTTCAGCAGCATATCGCAGCCGTTGATTTTGTTCAAAGTTTTTTTTTTGCGTCAATTCATGTGGCACCCTAACATCAAGCTTTTTTGTATCCAGCCTTCTGCAGATGGTTTAAAATGGTTTGGTGACTAACTCTCATCTCCTGGGCGATGTCACGAGATGCCAGATGTCGGTCGAACTCGATTTTTTCCATGAGTTGATCGGTATTCATCGTCACAGGTCTTCCGCCGGATGGCTTATCCATGGTATCATTTTCACCGGCTCTGAATCGTCGAAACCATTCCTCCGCGGTTTGAAGTGATAGGGTACCATCCTCCAAAACACCATTAATCTCACAGAACGTTTTTCTAGCGTATTTGCCTATTCATGCATGGCGTCATTTTGTACGTTATGTCAAGACCTTATATTATATATAGTATTGCCAGATACGAGGTCTGTAGAGCTTTCTACATAGCCGCGAAATTCAAAATACAAACAGGTGGAAGGGAAACATTGCCAACCTAATATATATATATATATATACATGTAGATCACGAGAAGAATCTGAGAACTGTATTCCGTGAACAGCGAGTTAAAAAAATTAGAAAATTAGAATTAAAAGAACATGAAAAGTGGAAATATAAGATTCAGTGCTAAGTTATATAGTGCTATGTACATATGTGTAATGTGAATTTACATATTATTATTGTAAGAATTTAAGATAGAAGTAAAATCTAACCGTAAGTATGAATTTGAAATAAAAGTTTACAGTGAGTAAAAAGAAAACTCTGTGTACTATTTAAGCCTCTTTGAGGCGCAGTTCGTACTACATAACCGCAAAGTATGTGCCTAAAGAAAAGGGATGTCCGTTTCGGAAAATGCACATTCAATAATGTCCATATCAAAAGCGACCGGGCAATTAGAATAAGCAATTAGCTGCCTCTACTCAAGCACTTCCGCAGGGTTGTTATTTTCTATATACCTGGCCCTCTGCAGGCCCTTGCGTCAATCGTATGCAGGTAATAAAAAACTGTGCCTCCGAGGTTATGGAATAATAATTCCACGCGTATGGTGTTTGGGAATGCTCGTTGGAACCGTACATGGACATCCCACTGACATTATGCGTACTGCGCGCTTGGAGCGTGTGCGTGTGTCACGGTTACTCCACCGTGTTGTGAGGGTATACGTCACAGTTAGATAATTGTTTATTTCTTGTACACAAAAATACTTAGCTTAAGGTGTATGACGTAGAACAAATGCAGAAAAGAAGATTAGTTGGGAATAAAGGAAAGACATAGGATTGGAAACTATTTTTACATAAAGGTGGTAAAAGATTTAGATTTATTTGATCAAAATAGGCTGTAAAAGAAGAGTATAAAAAAATGGAAAAAATAAACATATAAAGTGAAACGGTGAATTATTTAAAATTAACTAGAGAGATATTAGAGTATACTACATAATCAAAATTCTGTACTATCTAATAATCAGAACTATGTATTCATTAACAATTTCGACCATAAAAAATTAGTTAGATATTATCAGATATTAAAAAAGTATACCCTTGTATACACAAAAACCGTGCAACTATACTTTCTCAAATTTTTGTAGCGCCTGGCGAAATCCCATGTAATATAAATATCCAGAAAAAAATCCAGCAATTTATTAACAGAAATAATATATGTTTGCATATTCGTATTCGAAAGTCTGTTACTATAACACCGACGCTCCTTTTATAACACTGTAAGAAATGACTACTTTGCATAAGTATATTGTCAGATAATAATATTTAAATTTATAGTGGTTTATAATCTTATAAAAATAACTTAATGGCAGAGGATATGTAAAAAAAGAAAAGGTTATATTTATAGATATTTCTACTAATTTTGAAAATTTTTTATTCATTTATTTATTTAAACTTTAAACCATTTTTAATGAATTATATATAATTATCTTGCATTTATTTGTATACCATAATAATTATTAGTAAATCTTTATTTCCAGTATGTATAGCGTATCTCAAATACGACTGTTGCACTAGTGCGTTACTATTCGTCCGCTTTCTGTGTAAGTAAATTTTTCTATTTACTTTTCTTTCACGTCTTATTTTTAGGCTATAATACACGCACTTACGTACGACACTTTCGTTATTGTTTGTCAATCTTAGCAGTATTGTATTGAAAAACGAAGTGCGATTTGGCCTCGTTCTTTCGATTTAATATCAGATATTGTGTATTAAGTCTTGGAATAATTTCGTCATTTAAAAGACGTTTAATAGAACAAAAGACTTTGACATAACAAAAATATCGACAGCTGCCATATTGCAATCAAAAAAATTACAGCTCGATTTCACGCTTCCTCTGAACTGGATATATCTTCACCTTCTTTCAGTGGAATAAAAAATGATTTCAGCGAATAAATTGCCACAGATTTACCTTCTCTTTCAGCTATATCATCATTTTTTTCCCAGGCAAGAAAAGCTTCATTTGAAAGTACATTGTTTTCTAGCAAAGCAGTCACAATTTTCAGAAGTAGTCCTGAAAAAAAATATTTTTATTAAACTATTTCAACGCAGAATAAAATGTAAAAAAATAGATTTATTATATTATGCTGATTGACAGAGAATTGATAAATTACAGTTGCTTTCATTTCATGGGAGCCTGTTAAAAGTATTTTATATTGTTTTTGAGTTAAAAGTAATAGTCGCAATCTCGTGTAGTCGTTATTGAAAGAATCAAGAAATTGCTCAACTTAGTATATATGTACAGCAAAGTTGATATAGAAACCTTATTTAAGCCGCTTTAATCAGATTACAAATCGTATTTTTGGTTGCATAAAATTTGTTTTATGTCACTGTATATAACTATTGATGCAAGCAATTTAGCAGCTTTCTAAATATAAAAATTTAAACTTTCAAGGGCGGAATGGTATCTCGGTGAGTCCAGCTTAATGATGTTGCCACCTAAATGAAGAGGACAATAATAGCAAAGATATGCAATATTGCATAGGAGGACTTCATACCTCACTCCAAGGAATTCTTTTCCAGAAATGGGATGCTTTTGGCTGTCTGTCAAGACAACGCTCTAAAACTGTTTCGGAGACAGAAGAACGTCATGGATATATCTAAATTAGCGATCCTGAGCAAAATGGCTAATGACTGCCTAGTATTGCATATAAACAAACCAAAGTTGACGACACTAAGAAATAAGAACTTAAAGCCTTTAATTGGAGTAGACAAGGCCAGTTTTAAAATACTTGGAAAACTGTAGGTTATACGCTTCAGGGAACAACTCGAACAGGGTTGAGTACAGTAGACGGAATAATGTTGGTCTGGTTATCGAGGTGATTATCATCGATATCACTGACCGAGACTTAGACCTGCTTTAGTTAATCACCGCAAGTTAAGTGGATAAAATCAACCAAAAAAGTGAGTTAACTTATGTCACAGCAAGTAGAACAGAGGTACTTGACCCTATCCCTTAAAAAATAAACTATTCATTTCACATCATAAGACATTAATATAAATACCATGGCTGTTGGTATGGTCAAACCTAAACAAAAACAAAATTAAAGTAAAACTAGTGGATTAAATAGAGGTTGTGTGTGGAATTAGAGTGGCTAGGAAAAAGGATAGGAATAGGCATACTCTAATAAGGAAGGAGAGATTAAAGGGATTAATTTTTTAATTTTTTTAGTATCGTGTGAGCAAACATATATTTCGAACAACGGTATAAAAAGAAAATTCATGTATAAATGATTGTAACAATGACTTAAACATAGGAGAATATGGTACATGTATGGATCTAGGTTAGATAAAGGTTGCTGGGCGTAATTCCTGTTGCTCATAGAGCATGTAAAACAGCCTGTGGATTGCAGAAATATAACATTATATTCCAGGCATAAACGAACGTCATTGGAACATGATAATAAATTGAGGTTAGAGTATTTTAGGAAAAGATGTGACCATCTGTACTGAAGAAATAGTTGCATAGCAACAGTTGACCAGAGAAAATAATATTTGCTTATACTGGACTGTGTTATTCGGACTGTAAATGAAATGAATAGGTAGACTAACTCTCTATACGTGGTGTAAATTGAGATAAGCAACTTGAAAGGGAAGTAGTAGTACCAGGTAAGGAAAGTTGTAATGTCCTGATAAGGTGAAAAAAAGTTAATCAAATACAAATTTTTGGAAAATTTCTCGAAGATACAGGTGGTCCAATAAACTGCTGAGCAATTACACAAACAGTTCAGTAAGGAAGATTATGAATTCAAATAAACGTTTAGAAAAATGTGACTGGCAATACTGACGGCACGCTGTAATTTACAGTACTGCTTTCTCCACAAATATAACGCCATAATAAGCGATCGGCAGAAACAGTTGCGAGTCCGAATTCTTAAACTTCAGCAGTTTGCAAAGATAAACATACGTTTACGTGGTGATTATCTAAGGTGTCAGTCCCGGCCCCAGTCTGCCAATCATAACGTGACTAAAACCGTCAATCCGTGGATCGGTACTGGCCTGGGTACTGGCTTCTAAAGAACGCAAAAACGGGAAAAAATGCAATTAAATGGACGCGAACCCTGCTCGGACACTCTTTTACTCACAACCGCGATCGAGCGTATGTTGCTAACGTGATGATACCTGAAGTAGAGATGCCCGACTTCGCGAAGCGGGACGACGATCACTATTCAGCAGGAAAAGGGCTATCCAAGTGACCAACAACTCAAATTCCGAGGCGCAAGCGAAGTCACGCACATGAATGCACACAAGCTTTTGCAACGAAGAGGGAAGCGCACTCCACTCCCTCCCACGCACATTAACTTCACCTTGCCCATCCATGTTCTGAGATATGATTACTGAGTTAAAACTAATCGGTTAAATAGTTCTAATAAATTGAATGTCATTATATAGAAATTATGTAAAAAATATGTTAGCGTTCGTGAAAATGCATAAGTTTCTTTCATTACTTTCTTCTTTTTTGTTTATCTGTTGTAGCCTATTTACCGACTAGGATGCTTTTCTTTTATCGATATTCTTTAATACTGTTTTTCTCAATCTGCTTCATTTTCGGGATGTGCTGGACCCAATTGTTAGCAATCCCAGCACGCATCTTACAGATAACTTTTTCATGTACAAATATTGGTATAAAATATTATGTACCCGTTCATTCGAGATACCCACAGCACTAGCAATCTCGTGCACCTTCACTGTTCTGTCATTCATCACTATATCATGGATTTTATTAATAGTTCTGGCGAAGTGGCCGAAACAGGGTATCCAGAACGTTCAACGTCAGTTCTGTCCATATGACTACTCCGAAAATTTTGAGACCACTTATAAACTATTCTAATTTAAGGTGCAGAGTCACCATAATCCTTACCAAGCTTCTCTTTAGTTTCTTGAGTCGATTTGCCCTTCTTAAAGTAATGTTTAATTAATACACGAAATTTTTTTTCGTCCATGTTTTGAAACTTTCTTGACTTCTTCGTTTCAAATGAACGTCAAACGCGAATAATAAACTAATCTGACTGAAACTTGGTGTGTGTTCTTCCAATAAATACTACTAGCTGAAAAAAACTTCGATAAGCACTAGTAGTGCCCTTTCGGACTTTTCAAACCACCCTCGTATATTACCATTGAATAATATTAAATATGACATAGATACAAATAATTCGTTGTCCAAATAAACTGTAACAGCTTTACAACTCGCTCGTTAGCTTTGTCTTAACGCTACCTGTGATCGTTTCATTTATGCTGCGTTGACGAATGCATCGCTAAATGTTTATTATCTTGCTTATGCTACCATTCATCACTGCAAATTTAAGTGTGTTGAAGTATACATATAATACGTGTTATATGTACCATACGCATTACTAGACACGTTTAAACGTGTTCTTTGCTACTAAACAGATATTGTGTGTAATAAACAAACAGATATTTGTAAATGGTACCGCATGCACCTCAATAGATGTCGCATGAAAACTCGCAAGCAGTAGGAGTTTTAGTTGGTTAGTATATAAGAACCAATTGATGCTCACGTGTAAGCGTCTATAGTAATGCGCGCGATTTGATGATTTGTATGAGATTATTCAGGTTTGTCTACAAGTGTGTTGCGAAAAGTGTATGAAATGTAAAGAAGCGTAAAAATACATGTTAAATGTTGTAGGTGCCGCATATATTATATAATATTTATCTACAAATTCAAGAAGCTACTTGTAGTAGGAGAGTTCATCTACACTTTGTTTAAATACCTTACATTTAAATTAAGAATATTCTACTAAAAAAATTGTTATGTTAAATAACAAAAATTATTTTTTGTAAATTTTACCATTGTGACGGGCGGATTTGCGCGCGCAAGCGAGGAATCAGCTGGGCACCGCGGCCGCGGGGCGGGAAGGGCGCGCGGTATTTTGGAAAATGCGCGACCGCGCCGCGGCGTCTAGTTTCGCGCGGGACGCTGAGCCATCGGCCCCGATTGCCGACCGAAAAGCGCGACGCGTGATAACAGTATTAGAAGGCAAGATAAGAACGAGAGAGAGAGAACGAAAGGCGCCCAGCTGACGCGTGGCCCTGACACCACCTGGGGACGCGAGAGAGAGCGCGGCGACTTCCCGGCCGGATTGTGGCCGGGACTATCGACAAGGAGACGACGGCCAGGTAGGGCCACCTCTGTATTATGGTTTCGCGCGTGAGAGAGAGAGGCGCGGACGCCCCCCCCCCCCCAATAGCGCGACCCAGTGTGCGGCCCGGCGAGGGTTCGGACGAGGCGAGGTGCCCGTATGGGCACCGATGCCTTCGGCCTGATACCCGGAGGTCCGGTGCCTGCATCGTCGCGAGCCCGTGGTGGCTCGCCGGCTGGGGCGAAAGACAGGGCGCGTGGTCCCCGGATGAGGCGCGTGGGGCAACGTAATCATTGTAAGGGCGAATGCGGCGGGGCGGGCCTGTCCCCCCGTCGCCTATTTTATATTAATAAATATATTTTAAATTAATGCCCTTCCAATGACTTATTTCTTCGGGCCCTCCCTCCCCCCGACTTCACAACCGCCGCGACCGACGTAGACCAGCTGCCCGGGCTGGTCCGGCCGGGTCCCCTCCGGGGCGACCGCGAGGACCTGCATCAGGGCAGGAGGCGCGACCGGAGGACTACTGGCGTGGGGCTCCGGGTGCGAAAGCTCCACGTCACACTATTTAACATTGTAATTTTTGTTACAATTCCATTATGCCTCTTGGTTACTAAAAATTATAGTAATTTTTGATACTGTTATTGTAATTTTTATTATAAATAATTAGAAGCGTAGTGTATTTTATTGCAATTGAAGTTCGTTATTTTCAATAGTTCAACATTTAAGGAGCTTCGTTTTAAAATATTTACATGTGTTATAACTACACGTTTCTTCATAACGCACAAGGTAACGTGTTAAAACGGCGACAACAAGTTTACACACTTATATGTGTTACTGTTACACACTTGAATTTGCAGTGATCTGCGTCGCCTACTGCCTTTGTCATATTACAAAGTACTAGTTCCCAACCACTTTAGGCTATGCTGAAGTTCCAGGGCAATCGAAGAAAATGTTTAATTGTACAATGAATTTTTATAGATTAATATTATCACCCTTAAGTTCGTTGCAATCATTCCAATACTTTTCCAACTGTTTAATATGATACTTCAAAAACGATAATCTTGGGTTTTAAAATAACCATTAATATTAGCAATTACTTCATAATAATCCAATTAAATATGCATCCCGACAAAGTTGTTTTGTACCATTTTTAAAGGTATTATTAAGTTTTTGCGGTATTTTCTCTCATTAAATCCATATTTCATCAATGAAGAAGATTCTTTTTCATCATTTTTTACATAAATGAAAAAATAGCGGTTTGTTCACTACAGTAGTTTGTTATTGAAGGTCGAATTGACGACATTTGAAGATCAGTTCTTTTAAAAAATAGAGGACATTCGTTGTGTATATTGTCGTACGACGACCTAAATCGCTCCCACCAAAGTAATTTTTTGAGAAGTCCATTATATATATGTATGAGCTTCCTTAAAATAGGCTTTTAAGCTAATTGATTTATTTATTTATCCACTAAGTGGTTCTATTTACATCTCAATCTTTGTTGTATTTTTGCAGTTCAAAAGGTTTCCAGGGTGTAATAATCTGAATAGAGGACGGAGCTTGTTGTCTTTCTGCTTAATTAGCATGAAACAAAATAGCATTACTTTCACTGCAGCAGCTTTGCTGTTTCTGGTTTAATTACCGTCAAAATTAAACAAGTATCATTTGAAAGTTGTTTTAAAAAACTAAGCAGATTTTATATTTCTAATGGAATTAGTCAGCTAGTTACGAGATTTAATGAACGATGATTGTTTATCGGTGCGCATTTAAAACATTAAAACTTAAGCAACTATCTATCTACAAACTTTTAAATGCATTTTAATGAAAAGATGTTGAAAAATAGTTAAGTTAAATTTGTAAATAAAAGTATATATTCTTTATATATATTTTTATTAATTTTCTAAAAAATGTTAAAACTACTTTCAGCATCAATAAAGTTTCATTTTGATGTTATTTTTTATCGTTTTTATTGTTAACCATGTAAAATTTTATACTTTGTAGTTTTCTACATTCTAGTTTTCTGAAAAGTTTATTGTGTTCGTGTATTCAATAAGTAACATGTTATAATTACAGCATTTTGAGATTTCAAACTATTTTCTGTATAACATTTTAGTTAAAAGCGTATTTCTATTGTATTACAGTCAAAAGGATTCGGTAGATTGCCGATAAAAGATTTGTAAGAATAAAGCATCAAATTTAAATGCAATAACTAAATAACGAAGTAAAACTATTTTCAACAGTATTTTTTAATATGCGACAAAAATTACCTTGTGGGTGTTTCAGTGTGCTTATATAGGCTTGAACTGCAAAAAGGCATTGTAATTCCAAATGATCATCAGCATCTACATAACGTTGAATTAATTTTTGTAATTCCTCAAAATTCTCAACTTTAAAAATCCATTTATCGTCACATTGTTCTGTTAAACAAATTCGATAAGTATATTAATAAACAAAAATAGTCATTCTTAAACAAAGTTCACTTACCCACTGATACTTCCAAAATGGCAGTCATTAGGGCTCTTATAAATTTAGGTTCTTTTATACTATCTCCAATATTAATCTAAAATTATATAAATATGTAAACATTACAATTATGGTACATATATTCAAAATGTAATTTATATATGAAACAAGAATCAATTTTTTATCAATTTTAACTTTTAACAATAAGTGAGTCTAAATTTTTAAACATTTAATTATTTCAAGTATATTACAACATACTCTTATGAAACTAAATACATTAAAATTTTACAAAAATAAAAGAAAAGTTAAAATTCTTCATAAACAATGCCCAATAATCGCCAGTTTTCAGTTATATTTCCATGTGAAAGGTGGAAAAACTTTAATTCTCTATTTCACTGGCAACATGTTTATCAAGAATTTTTTGGTAAAGATACGGGCGTTAATAAATGCAGATAGAAATTAATTCTCTAATGGAAAGGCTGTGTTTCTAATGTTACGGGGCACGCGAATAATGTCATGAGAAGTCAACGGAGTAAAACTAGGTAGATGAAGGAGATCAACGGGCCTTATCCTGCCGCTCTAGTTTAAAATTCTTTAGAAAAGAAAGAATTTAATGACTACCAGGCAGAAAGAAGAAGCTTCTGCCGCACAAGATAATCAATCGACCAATAATGCTTAAAATAAAAATGCTCAAAATATCCGCTTAGGACTTAAATTCTTTGTTGCTTAATATTGCTGCCAATTAGAACTAGTAATGCCTAAAGACATGCGAAAGTGCACACTGACCTTGATACAAAAAACCTCTATATTGTAATAGGTTATTTTAACATCCTCCAAATTCTCATTGTAAAAACATATGCAGTCGAGTTTTCGTGCATGAATAAACTATTAAATAACATCAGTTTAGCCGTTAGACCTTCGGAAGGATCGGAAGGAATAGTATTTTCGAATTTTTCTACACGTTCCTACACATATTTTACCAACGTTTCGCACATCTTATTATTACGATTTTGAATGATACTAATAGATTTACTGTGAAATGTGACGGAACCCTCTGGTTATTTGTAACACGGCGGCGTGTTTGTAAGCAGCTGCTCGAGATTCTGTCGGCGCGGCGGCGGGAATCAGCCGGCGGTTGGCGCGAAAAGGAAAGCGCCGATCGCCAAGTGATCAGCGATGATTGATTAATTAGCGTGTGGTCCCGAGCGCTCTCGGGCCAATATTTCCCGAAAGCCCGCGAAGCACTGTCGAACCCCAGACCCTCTGCGGCGGAACGTCTTCGCCCTGATGCACTTGCGAATGACACGTCGGCCACCGACACCCGGCAGTACAAAGGCCGGCACCCAAAACACCAGCCGGGGCCAGCCGCAAGAGAGAAATAGATAGATAGATTGATAATTAATTTATTTGTAAAATTTTACAAAATTATTGCACAGCATTATTTGTCAGTTATATAAAATATTATTACAAATTACAGTGTCGTCAACGTCACAGATGAAGCGCTGTAACAACAATAAATAAATAAATATAGATAAATCAATAAATCACATTTTAATTATTATCTATCAGTTAAATCGCAATCATACACACATATACTTATAATAAATTTAGGAAACGCAAAATAGAACACAACCATGAGGACATCTTACTAGTATAATTAAACTGCATTTTCCCGTACCCTCGAATGCTCCAGCTCCCTGAAGCGTCTAAGGGAGGACTCATTTCTAATGCAGGATGGCAGATTGTTCCATAGATGAGCTCCTTGTACAGAGAATAATCTGATTCCCGTCTTGATATGCATCCATGGAACAGAAAGCTCCCGAGGGTCACTCCTAACCGGCCGATTTGAAACGCTGGAAGAGAACAGATAAAGACAAAACAGCATAAGTCCTAAAACAGGTCCCTGAGGAACACCAAGCGTGGTGGAGATGTCGAGTTGCTCTCTCCCAGGCAGGTATGTCCAGATCTACGTCAGCATTCCTTGCGAGAAACCCATATGCTTCATGCAACTTAATTAAGTCGTTAATGTAAAAACAGAAAAATAAAGGTCCCAAAACGGAACCTTGAGGGACACTAAGCGTGGCAGAGAGCCAGGAAGATATATTTATCCTGTCAGCTATAACAAGCTGCTCTCTTCTGAACAAATAAGCCCGAATCCACATCAGCACCCCCCGCGAGAAGCTTATTCATTTCATACATTCTAACAGTCGAGCAGAACAAATAGTGTCGAATGCCTTGCTAAATTTGTAAAGTCAAATAGTAACAGTAGCGTCACCTATTTTTTGTCAATAGCAGTCCGTACGTCTTCTGTTAGTCATGCAAGGCAGTCTCAGTAGAACTGTTACGTCTATATCCAGTTTGGAGTGGGTCAAGGATGTTGTGTGACACCAAGTGCTCCATAAGCTGGTCATATACAATTCTTCCAAGAACTTTTGAAAGAAAGCAGAGCAGAGAAATTGGTCGAAAATCGTCTGGTCCAGAAGGTGTTCTAGATTTGGCTAATGGTACTACATGAGCCTTCTTCCAAACCTCTGGGAAGCTGTATCTGTCAAGCAGGTGATTATATAGACGCACTAAGAATGGACCAATATTTGGAAGAGCCTTGACGACTACACTATGCGGGATGCCATCCTCACCAACTGCCTCAGATAAAAACATAGACATTGATAAAATAACATCATTAATACTTATACTTCTGAAACGGAACCCATCATCTGCAGCAGAGGCAAGCACAGCATCTATCCGTCTGTCTTCGATGGCATTAGACACGGAAACTTTCGCAAAGGGAGTGTTACGCTCATCCGGCGTGAGCCCGTGCAATGACCCGCTCGCTCGCGGCAGCAACCCTAAGCTCCGCAACTCACGCTAGATTGAGAAGGAGTTTTGAGAGTCGAACAGGTGATTATGAACGTGTTCAGTTGTCGCCTGATCCACCCTCTTCTGAACGCCTTTGCGATGATGGAGGAATTCCTGAAGGAATTGTGGCTGTCCCGTCCTTCTATACCGTCTGTAAAGTGCCCTACTTTTGCACTGCAGGTCACAAAGCTCAAGCCCAATCCAAGGTAGGCGTTTTTCATTCAATTTAATTACCTTTATTGGCGCAAGTTCGTTGATAGCCAACATTAGATTGGAGTTAAACCTCGTGACTGCAGTCTCAACGTCGAGGTCATCCGCCAACAACGGTCCGCAGTCACAACCCGATAACACTTTTACCAGCCCATTACTATCAATGCTCTTATAGTTACAGTATTCATAGGAGCAACAGATAGGCTCAGGGACAAGTATTTCTACAGTTACTTTAATAATGTTGTGCTTGCTGTGGAAAGGAACGGGCTCATTGGCGGACAAAATTACCCGGTCATTGTCTTCTAATAGTGTTACGTCTATCCAGGTACGGAATGTGGGTGCAATATGCGTAGGACCATGCTGGACGATCTGCAAAGACATTTCCGCTGTAAGTCTGCGAACTAAGACAGCATTATCACACTCAGTGCAGAGATCGGCGTTCAGATCATCAAGAATCATTTTGTGACTGTAGTCCGGCGAAAGACGTCGCAATTCGTCCAAAAATTTTGAATTCCTCATAAATGAAACATGGAGAGGCCTATACACAACGCAAACTAATGCAAGCTCCGAGATACGACACTGCACTGAGCAGATCAAGTATTCCAGCACCCCGGGCCTTTTAACCCCCTTCGTGTCCGAAGATGAGAGTACACTCACTTTGAATTATTTGTTAACATAAAGCGCAACTGCCCCCCCTCCCCCATTAATGTTACGATCCTGCCACACTAGAGAAAATCCAACAATGCCTATGACCAAATCCGCGATGTTAGAGTCCTGCCAGGTTTCCGCTACACCAAACAGTCGGTAAGTGGGACGATCATGCAAATAAAGGCGAAGTCCCTCAATGTGAGTACCCTTAGTACCTCTCAGAGAATTCACATTCGTGAACCCCACCCTTAAAAATTTACTGCTTTTTTTTTTACGGCCTGCAACCTTATCTCCCCGTCTACTCTCAGAGACTGCCGATGGAGCATCTGCCTGACTTAGTCAAATCTGATCGGCCCTTTTCCCACTTCTAGTTCGATCATCCTCACTATCATGGTCACACGGTGACGAAACGCCAGGGCCAAAGAGAAAGAGAGAGAGAGAGAGAGAGAGAGAGCGATGCGTTTTCGCGGTGTTACGGCGGTCCCTTCGATATGCCGGGGCCGCGAGAGTGGCGACTCCCCGCGCAGGCCCGGTACATGCTTTAGCGGGCGAGTTTTACCGCTGTTCTGTAGTGGGAGCTGCGCGCCTGTAGGGAGAATGTTGTAGTTATTGTGTGATCTCCCTCCTTCCGCGATCGCATATAGATCGGGGCTAGCCCGGCCGGCTCCCCTCTAGGGTGACCTAGAACCTGCGCGACCGGAGAGTGGCGGGTGCTCCGAGCCCTCCGAGGCACGTTGGCCTCGGAGCGGAAGTACCACGTCACAGAATTCTTCTGTTTTCTAGATCTATGCATTTATTTAGAAAGAGGATCATTGGTTAAGTATCACATAAATTGTCGTGGGTAAGGTCGCCAACTCAAGTCTATTGGCATATAATGGTGAATGAAGAGATTGAAACCCACGTTAAAAATGTATTTCTGGACTCCCGAAAATAGGGAAATAAGACCAATTCTGTTGGAAACGTCAGAGTTGGAGGAATCGGTAGCTTTGAATCAGGATCTTCTGTCAGACGGTAGAGTTTAAATTGTTCTTTGTAAGGATAAAGAAAAAGAGACGACAAATAGACTTCCACTCCGGCTAAGCAAGTGTGAACCAGGCTCGGATTAGCAGCGTTGGAGGATGATGAGAGCCCTTTTATGGCAACTTCCTGCATGGGCAGTCTGGCGGTGATGCTTATTTAGGGTAACACGAAAGTAGCAGTAGGTAGGGCAATGACAATCAGCGTTCCCTCCGGGTCCTTCTGGAATACTCCTGTGTTATGGCCTCCAGTTAGTGGTTGCTTGTTTGGATGGCCGTTGCCGTATTCGAAGGAGAGGAGCGTCATCAGAGACAGTTCGATATTATTCGAGGGAGACGACCCTGTCATCCGACTACCAAGTCTTCGGTCTTAAACCGGAGATGGCAAAATGTTTCTGATGTGTCCAGCGATTTGTGAGGTTGATCGTCTGCATAGCAGAGTCGAAACTATACTTTTTATCTGAGATGAAAATGACTTGCAGCAAAAAATACTTAAAAACTAAGCGTCCCAGAGAGATAAGGGAGTCTACTCTGTGGGCATGCTTGGAAGTCTACCACCTGGACTGTTGCAGCCGCTTACATGCGAGTTGTCTCTGCCGCGAGAGGTCTCGCAAGATCGACACGCCGCTAAAACTCGCAGCTCGGGCTCTTTCCAGCAGGCTGTCTAAGCGATCCGAACGCTTAACAGGATGCGGCGTACATATAGAAGCGAACAAACCTAATTGTCCTGCTCATCATGAATAATGACTGCCTTGAAAAACTTACAAAATCAGTAAGGATTTAGATAAACGTATACATAATAAAAAATACAAAAGGCTTAGAATGAGACTGTAAGAAGTACTATAATAGTAAAAGCATAGTATTAGATACTGCTAGACTATGCACTATATACAATACAAAGCATAGGTATCCTTAGTTTACATACTATGGAGGAGGATTATTAAGTGGAGTATTTTTTATCAGGTTGCTATAAGAAGACATCGTTATTGTGTAACAATCGTTGAAATGTAATATAGGGTAGTAGATGAGGTCACTTACTATCAGGCACCAGTCATCACTAGGGTCAATTATTGTCCGGCTCGCCGTCTCGCTGAGTGCGCATGCGCATGAGTTATTTTAACTTCGCAGATTGGAAGATTATAGTTAAAGAAGATTTAGACAAGTAGGCTTTACCAAACTTATTTAGTTTGTTTGTAAAAGAGAAGGAATTTTTTACTCATCTTTTTTATTCGCTGACAAATTAAGAGTATGTAAGCGAGTATTCGGATGCTAGTTTTTATGCACCCGATTCTATATCGGTCAAAGAGCGAGAAAAATTTTACGCATAGTATGCACCATTTCGAGGTGAATCCTACGAATTTAATTTTCCACGCGAACATGAAGAATATTGCATCTAAGATGTTAATATGATTCTACAAACATGCCTAGCAATAAAATTTAATTTTTGCTATTAGGAAAGGCAGATCTGTTTACTCAGAGGGTTACTATCGTAAACTCATGGTGGATATTAATTGACGAGTTTGAGATGTACGGAGCCAAATCGTACATCGAGAAGTTTATTTCAGAGAGTCTAAAATTGTATGCTTGTGTACACACGCTATCGGATGAATTATATTATGTAAATTAAGGGTATGCACATAAATTATAAAAATTAGTTAAAAATAAATTTTGATCCAACAGAAAAATTAATTAAAAAGTATAATGTTGCATCCTACTATTAGTCGGTAACCAATAAAACGTGTATTGATAGGAAAGAAATTGGTAGCACTCTCGCTACTTTCTTTACCACCTAACAAATCCACAGGTGTGACAAAACATATTCCTTCACCCTCTCCCTCACCTTCATCTAGCTGCATCTACAACCGAAAACTGCACCCCAAGCAGGCGTTGACGTTGCACCGGCACACCGGGAGCCGAAAAATAGCAACACAGGCGAAAGCTTTTCTAGGAGCCCTACCGTCCCAGTCAAAACCAAATCCCAAATTATTATTTAAAATAAATAATAAACAAAAAAACAATACCTTATCCACTCAACTAACAGAAAAACCTCCAAAATAAATGTATTCAATAATTAAAAAACGGAACTAAATAAATTTATACAATGTAATATATATATATTACACCTAATAATTAAATTTTATATAAACCTCTAAAGATAAAATAACCAAGACGTATACAAACTTTTTGAATCAAAGTAAGATAATCTCTTTTTATAAAAATATAGAAAACGTTAAAATAATTAAATTGACAATGAACTACATAATTAATTCTAATTGTCCAAATAATTATAACAAGAGAAGAATCTTACAAATTTGAAAACGCTTTAAAACTTATTTTATCTAAATAAATTCGAGCGCATATTAGGACACGTGGGAGGGACAGAGAGGCTCAGGGAGCATCTCACTCACACTTACACTTGTCACGTGGCGGTTACCAGGTGGCTGATTTCGCCCCGGCTCCCAGCCACCACGCGACTGAAGGACTCTCCGTTCTCTCCTACTTTGTGTCGTATCGTCGCACGGAAAATCCGCGGACGCGGCGGGGCGAGCCTGGGTGCTCGCCGCTATAAGGGACGCGAAAAATGGGAAAGGCGCACGAAATGATTACACGGGTGTTTGAGTAAAATAAATGATAAATATTTATTATAATAAAATTACAAAAACGAATCCCGACACTGAGCGACACTGTCTAGATAATTCTTTCTCTCTCTCTCTCTCTCACTCTCCCAAAGCGGATGATCGCGCACGCGTTACAAAATATATTATCTCAATTTTTACTTACGCTGATGGCGGCGGCGATCTCCGAATTGGCGGGAAGATGCTTACTTTTGTTCCGCCAATCTCCAACCCCCAAGGGCGAGATCGAAGCGTCCCAAAGTTCGCTTTGTTGTAACTAACACTTGCTTCACCAATCTCAACCGCAAGGGCGAGATCAAAGTGTCGCAAGGTTATTTATCCGTATCCTTCAACTCGAGTGCACCTGCACTGTAATGCACTTCTCTCTCTCTCTTCTCTCTCTCTCACTCTCTCTCACTTCACTCTCTCTATAAACTATATAGCGCGTCGCGTGAAAAGCGTGGCGCTTCGCAGCTAATCGTCTCGGGAGAAGCCGTGTCCCGAGACACACTGATCGCAATCGCGCAATCACACAAGGATCGAGGGCCGATCGCGCGCCTAATTGCCCTCTCCCCTTTATTAGCCGCCGCGGCCCGCGCGCTTTCCCGCGCGACAATTACCGCGGTGCGCCGAATTTCGCGCAGCCCAGTGCCCCCCACTCGGCGCATGGTCAAGGCTGCGAGCACGTGCTCAGTACCGCGGTGACCACGGCGAGATACTCGTCGCACACTATAAATGAAAAGCCCGGGCCATTCAAAAGTCAGTCTCACAGTATCCACTGTATCTTCAAATTCAATTCACTTCCAAAATTGACTTTGTGTCGTGAAGGATCCGCGAACTCAGAACTCAGTTCAATACTATCCGTTCGTTTCTATTTTTCTATTTCTGTTCCAATCTAGTTCATTATACTTTATTATTATTATCTACTGTAATTTTTATAATCAACAAGAACTACTATAGGAGAATAAAAAAAGTAAGAAACAATTCGTAAGGTCAATATCTTAAGTCCAACTACACCATTCCCTCCTTCTTTTATACATCACAACTCCTTTTGATTTCTCCTCTGATTCAAGTTGCTGAGACAACCTGGATAGAGAATTGATTCTGCTTCTGTACTAAATCCAGTAGATCTGTTTTTTATTTCTCTTAGGGCGTTGCCATACTAAGAACGAGATTCCTCTGTTGGCATCAGCCAATCACCCTAACAACCTAATCCGGCTGTGCAACAATCAAGTGTACGACTTGTGTGCAGCAGCCATTCCTTTAAAGAAAACCATTAATCCTTGATGACCCTTGATTAAGCGTCCACAAAGGATTAGTTCCACATTATTTAAGGTTTTGTGAAGTAAATTTTTGTGCCACTTCCGTAGCTTGTGTGCCCAGGCACAGGCTAAAAAACGAGACAATCGACGGGTTAAGTCAAACTTAACTTGTCGAAGGTTTGACTCCCATCCTCACAAGGGACGGACGTCACAATAATAATAATACCAAACATGACGATGCGTAAAATAATATAATTTTGGTAGATAACAACGTTATTGCAACCCACAGGGCATCAGTGTCAAACACACTTCAATTGCAAGTCGCCATTAAAAGTTTGATTGTTAGAGATAATGCGATGGCAACATACCGTATGTATGTGTGCATTTAATGAAGGAATCTTTTATCCCCAAGAGTTGAACCTTTTGCATCATAAGTGAGTGTCTAATGAAAATTATCAAATTCATCAAATGATGTTTTGTAAAGGCAAAAGTGCAAGAAAAAACAGTTTGTTAGTTGGGTCGATTATCTAAACAGATTCAATTCTTAAAATATGAACATCTAATCTTGAAAATTTGCAAACATGGATCAAAACGAATTTACAATAAAGCTACCGAGTGATAGCAGTGTTTTACATTTTCCCAACAGCACTACTACCAGCTACTTGGCTCGTTTACCAACACAAGTTGAGTTGCATAGTCGCTGGTTGGTGAATCTTTCATATATTCACGTATCCTGCATTATGCTGCATGTTCGCAAGGAGGATACAAAGATATCCAACTCTGATTATTATTTTCAACACGGAACATACAAGTTAATATCAAGCTTTGTTCAAACGATAAACGATGCTCCGCTTAAATTCAACTATTACGGGAGCAGTGTTAAATTATTTTACGATGAAAAAGGAGAATTTATATACATCAAAGAGACTAATAATAGTAATACGGATAAAAATACAATTTTATGTAAATCACTCGTACATCCTACGATAAAGTAGATTTTCGAATTTGAGAACGAGAGCACAGTGGTCCCGTACCGAAATGAATAGAAAGCTATACGACGGTCCTGAGCAATTGATTGAATTACAACAGGCAAGTTTAGCTCGAGCAATATCTGATCAACTTTACGGATATTCTAACATTTATGAATCAGGTATCATTAGTAACAAATTAGTACATTGTAATAGAACGATTTAATTTTGCATTACGTCGGTTAAATAGTTTGAACCTCTAACATATGTACCTTACTCAATAATAGATTTCAAACAATCGATGTAGATATAAGAGACCACTTCGTCGTCCCATACCATTCGAGTTTGAAACGTTGAAAGTTCTGTTATATTTTAAAAAAGATTTTATATTATGATTTTTCACGACGCCAATTATCAACTGGGATCCGGTTGCCGCGAAGTGAATGACGATTTTATCGGCGCTCCACATATACGAAGTCATGGGTTGGGTCCTGGTTCTCTGGTATCTTTCGTCGAACCTCACCATTTATCAGTGAAGTGTTAGAGCTCACTGAACAAGCGCAAGTATTCTTGATGATGTTCGACAAAACAATATACGATTCAATGAATCATTTAAGGAATGTGTACGCGAATATGGGTGGAGTCTGAATATAAAAACATTTAGAAAAAAAACACGCATTTAAAAAAAATAATATATTTACACAGACATTCTAAATCGTACTTAAAAAATGAATTCGATCCTTTACTTCCACAACACATTTCCATGATTATCGCGGGACTCGCAATAATGGTTGTCAAATTTCAGAAAATATTTATAGTTCTAAATATATGTATATTTATGAAAGAGCAACAATATCAAATAATCAATACAACTCGTTTTCTCTGGTCAAAGTAGTGTTGTTCTCAAAATTTACTCTATTTACTTTTTCATGTTTATCAGTTGCAACCTGTACGGTCGGGCAGCTTATCCTCTGGCTAAACTCCCGCTATTCAGGTTAAGGAGATGGAAAGGGAGAGGAAAAATAAATTATACACAATTGAGCCAAATAAACGATGTATTTGGCTCGTTAGGGGAGGAAAAACCGTCCGAAGACGGAAAAAACCTCCCCTGAAAAATACAAAGAAAAAGGGATAGGGCGCTTGAAGCGCGACAGTAATACGCCCTCGCAGGGCAACTTACTTGCGATAGAAAGGGCCGCGCGTCGATCGGCCCGCGGCGAATTCGCGCGAACGCGCCGATACCGGAGCCCGGTCGCGAGCGCGGTAAATCTCTGGCAACCCGTCGACGGAGATCTCAAGCTCCCTTCGGTGACGGCTGCCGGAGACTTCCTTTCGATGTTCGGACGAGGTAAAAAGGGCAAAAACAGCGGTTGGCGGCCTTTAATGCGTGCTGCTTCCAAGCACGCCAAAGCTGAACTGAACTGCACGGAGGACGCCGACACGCGCGCGCGCCCTCTCGAAACCGTAGCGAATACGCGTGTGACTTGCTGTTACAGTAAAGAGACCGCGGCGTGGTCACCGACGCCGCGGACTCATAGAGTCTCTCTCTCTCTTCTTCTCGAGACCAGCCGGCACACACGCACGGCTGTACATACTCCCCCCGTTGCGAGAGGGGAGCGAGCAACATAAACACACAGCGCACAACGTCAAGTTCCACTGACACTGCTCTTCCTGAGCGTCCTTATCAGTGGACTCGATACTCGCTGATGCGGGGAAGCGGACACAATTGCGTGACATTACGCTTGAGGCTGCCGTGACCGGTCTGGACCGATACAACCCGCACCTCGCCATCGTCTCCGGGATGAACCTCAGAAACCCTGCCCAGTTTCCACTGCATACAGGGTTGATTTTTGTCGATGATGATCACGACGTCATCGACCTTGAGCTGAAAGGTGGTATCCAACCACCTCTGTCGCCGCTGCAGCTCGCTGAGATAATCGAGTTGCCAGCGCCTCCAGAAATCTTGCCTCGCCCGGGTGATGAACCGCCATGAAGAAAGACGGTTCTCTGAAATAGGGAGCAAGTTTGACTCTGGCAACATATTAAGGGGTCTGCCTACTAATAAATGCGCGGGTGTTATCGCGAGGGGATCGTTCGGATCGGATGAAATCGGACAGAGCGGTCGCGAATTTAATATCGCCTCGATCTCGACGGCCAGCGTATTAAACTCTTCGAACGTGAGTAGCTGGTTTTTCACGACGCGCCGGAAATGGTGCTTGAACGACTTCACGGCGGCCTCCCATAATCCGCCAAAATGCGGAGAGAGGGGAGGGCTAAAGTGCCAATTGATCTTTCGTTCAAGAGCAAAAGACGAGACGGTTTGCTTGAACGAATCGGAAACGAACAGCGCGAACAGCTCCTTGAGCTGATTATTGGCTCCGACGAAATTCGTTCCGTTATCCGAATAGATATCCGAGGGGATGCCTCGGCGACCCATGAACCGGCGCAAGGCACCGAGAAATCCTTCGGTAGTCAGATCGCTAACTACTTCGATGTGTACGGCCTTCGTAGCCATACACACAAAGACGCAACCGTAGGCCTTCACGCTTGACCTATTACGGACCTTCTTCTCCTTAATCAGGATAGGACCGAAGTAGTCCACACCTGTACGCTCGAACGCCTGAGCCTCGCGGACTCCGAAAATACGCTCGAAATTGCGCTCGTGAGCATCAGAGATCAACAGATCTGTCACGTGATGCTTGGACGGTAAGATGATCGGGTATTTTGCCTCGCTAGGCATATTCGAGTGGCTTAGTCTGCCACCTACGCAAAGGAGTCCGCGATCATCTAAGACGGGATTGAGTGCAGCCAAACGACCCTGTTTAATTGGGTTTTCGAGCGATATAAGCGCGATCTCGTTGCTATACTGTTCCTTCTGGATGATCTTGATGATCCGCACCTCAGCTTCTCTCAATTCCTCGACAGTCAACGAATCGCGTGGACCGTCTTCTCGGCGCGCCCGTGCACCAAATCTTAAGCACAGTGCAACAACACGCACCATCCGAGAATAGGAAGAAAAGCGAGTGAGGGGCGAATCACCCCTAATTTCGGTGATTAGACAAATTTTCGACTTTACTCCCGGGAGCGGCATGGGCGCAAGTTCCGGTTGACTTGGCCATGCGCTCGCTGGCTGGGATAACCAAGATGGTCCCGCGAACCATGTTCTATTGTTCACGAGCTCTGCGGGGAGTTGTCCCCTGGAGAGCGCATCGGCCGGGTTGTCCGCTGTCCTGACATGCCGCCATTCACGGCCCTCTGTCAGACCTTGGATCTCGGAAACGCGATTTGACTCAAAAACCTTAAGCTCACCGGGAGCTTTCCTCAGCCAGTGCAGCACGATCATCGAATCAGACCAAAAAACGATCTCATCGATCTTGAAGTCAAATACGGAGATGGAATCGCGGTATAAACGCGCGAGGGTGAGGGCAGCACTCAATTCCAGTCGCGGTATAGTCATCTCCTTAATGGGAGCGACTCGGGATTTCGCGCACGCCAATTGAACGCGAATCGGTCCGTTTCGTGCGAAAGATCGGATGTACAAGCAAGCCCCGTAGCCTACCTTGCTTGCATCGCAGAAGCCATGGATCTCAATCCGCACGGGATTGCGAACGAGCAATTTTCGATCGACGGAAATCTCGCGCAAGAGGGCCAGCTGACCTGCGAATCGAGACCAGGCTGTGTGAAGCGCTAGGGGAACGGATTCGTCCCAACTGACCTTTGTTTTCCAGCACTCCTGCATGAAGGCCTTCGCGTGCAGGGTGACTGGACCTAGTAACCCCAGAGGGTCAAAGATTTTCGAGATCCTAGAGAGAATCGACCTCTTTGTGATTCTCTCCTGGGGATCGAACTCTAAGACGCGGTAGAGGATCGTGTCCTCCTTCGAATTCCACGCCGTACCTAAGGTTTTGAGCACAACGTTCTCGTTGACCGCGTGCTCAACGCCTAATTCGCGAATTTCGTTGTCGCGAATCGCTGGTCCGTGGTTCGATGCCCATTGCCTGATGTTGAAGCCACCGCGCTTTAGTAGAGCGATTGTCTCGTCCCTGATTTGTTTCAATCGTCGTACGTCATTCGCGCCAGTCAAGAGGTCGTCGACGTATAGGTCTCTCTTGAGTACCTGAGCCGCGAGCGGGAACTGTGACCCTTCGTCGTCCGCGAGCTGTTGCAATGTCCGAATGGCGAGGTAAGGGGCCGAAGACACGCCAAAAGTCACGGTGTTGAGTTGAAACGTCTTCGTCTGTCCGTTATGGTACCAGAAAAGTCTCTGGTACTTTCTGTCATCTGGATGTAAGAGAATCTGCCGGTACATCTTCTCTATGTCGGCAGTCATGACGTAAGTGTATGTCCGGAAGCGTAGTAGGTGCTCGAAGAGCTTGTCCTGGATCGTAGGACCTACTAGCAGGTTTTGGTTCAGTGAAGTCCCCTTACTAGATTTGGCGGAGGCATCGAACACGACACGGAGCTTAGTCGTCGCGCTCGACGACTTCATGACTGCGTGGTGAGGGAGATAATAGCCGTCGTCGCTCTCATCCTCCACCACCGTCATGTGTCCTAGGTCAAGGTACTCGCGCATTACCTTGCCGTATTCTGTCTCGAGGGATTTATTGGCACGAAGCTTTCGCTGTGTCGTGATGAAGCGCTTATATGTTTGCGCTCGCGAGTCGCCGAGTTCACGCTCCTCTGTTTTGAAAGGGAGCCTAACTACATAGCGACCGTCTTGCGTGCGCGTCGTTGTGTTCCGGTAGAACAGCTCGATTTGGGAGGTATCGACCGAATTGACCCGATCACCTCGATCACCCAAAATTCGGCGAGCTGTTGTGTCAAGTTCGATAAGTGGCAGGACGCAGTGGAATTTTGGGAAGAGTCTGGCAATCCGCCGACTACAATCCACCCCAACCGCGTCTTCTGCAGGAAAAGGTCGCAATTCTCGCGGGAAAGGTCGATCTGACCGATGGAGAATAAGGATGCCGTTGCACCCGCTCCAATCAGCATATCGACACTTCGCGGAAGATGGAACTGCGGATCCGCGAGTTTTAGATTCGGGGGTATATAAATACGCTCCCGTGGGAATGGTTCGTCCGGAACTGATCCCGTGATCTTGGGGACCGTCAAAAACGTCAACGACTTTTCGTAATCGCTATGCAAAGAGTGAATAGTCGCATCGATCAGGCTACGAGAGGTTGTAGCCATTGAGTCGATTGCTCCTATCACCGTTTCGCATGCGCGCATGGGATTTTTTAATTTCCGCGCGAATTCCTCCGTCATGAAGTGGGCAGTGGCGCACGTGTCCAATAAGACACGCGCTGTCAGAAAACCATCTGACAGAGATTTTACCTTCACCACCGCGCTCATCATCAATTGGGAAGGACTCGTGATAGCGGATAGGACGAGCTCTGATCGAGCTAGTCATGCTGGCGGAGGTGCTGAATTTTCAGCGGTGGTGGTCCTCCCGCCCGAGCGTTTTGGATTTCGGCTGGACCGATGTTGTGGTCCTGCCGGATGAAGCAGGCTGTTATGCTTCTTTGAGCAAGTGCGGCAAGCTCTGAAGGTGCAATTGCTCTCGTGAAAGACGAGGCAATTGTGACAAACCTTCATGGCTTTCACAATCTCCCATCGCTCCTGAACACCCATCGCTCGAAAAGCTTCGCAGCGATAAAGGGGGTGGCCAGATTGTTGGCAAGCGGAGCAGATGCGAGAGGGAGCCGACGAAGTCACGCTGCCGAGCGGACAGAGTCGCACCGCCTAGCCTTAATTACGCATGCGCCAAGTGGTGCAGTATCGACGAAGTCGATCCGCGCGCCACGCGGTGCGTTACCGACGCCGCCGATCTGCGCGCCACGCCGCCTAACGGCCGGCTTGCGCGTCGCGCTGCCTAAAAATCGGCGCGCGCACTCGCCGACGGAGCCGATCCGCGCGCCGCGCCGCCGGAAATTTGAACTAGCGCGCTCGCCACGTGGTCCGCACGTCGCGCCGCCTAACGGTCGGAAATGGAAATATGCGCGCTCGCCACGTGGGTTTTACTCTAACCTAAAAATGACCACGTGCTCGGGTTTTTAATCTAACCTAAAAATGACCACGTGCTCGGATTTAATTAACCTAAAAATGACCACGTGCTCGGATTTAATTAACCTAAAAATGAACACGTGGTCGGCCGGAAGGACCTCCCACGCACTTGAGGTTAATAAATATTGAAGGGGTCGGCGTGTGATTTTAATAATGACGTACGCGGGCGATTAAACGGAGGATACAAAACACTGGGGAGGGGCACTCGCGAGAAAATAATACGCGACCGATGAGGAGGCAGACCTCTTTTTAAGGGAAATAAAATGCGAAAATGGTCGAATGACCAAACAAACAAAAAACCACTTAGCTTTGGCCTCAGTGGTGGAGCTGCAGACGATGATGGATGAGGCCGGAGACGATGGCAGACAAACCTCCCTGTGAGCCGGCGGCCTCGTCAGAGCAGGCGTGGAACCCAGCGGCGCTCGGCACACGCACCGCCGGGAAAGCAGCCACGACGTCCTGGTTCCCCCAGCACCCTTCAAGGGAACGCCGTGAACTCATGCTCGCAAGTCATGATAGTGAGTGGAAAGGTAGTGCACTAAAGTGCAAAAATGGAAGATGACGTTGTGCTGGTGGCGAGGCTGATTTATCCAGTTTCGGTCGAAAAGCTTTTCTTGTCGAGCAGATTTCTCGCGTTTCGGTCGAAGAAGCCGTTAGTGTTTGAGTTCGTCTTCACAGCTGAGCGGTCAAGCTTTCTTCCGTCAAGCTAAGGATCGTCACTACTACAGTAACTGATTACACTTATTACTTGTAGTAAACGTGCGAATATTCTCCGTACATGAAGTGAAAGAGAGAGAGAGAGAGAGAGAGAGAGAGAGAGAGAGAGAGAGAGAGAGAGAGAGAGAGAGGGGTAGATAATACTTTATTTGTAAATTTTTTACAAAATTATTGCACAAATTATGAATTAGAATACGATATCATCTTAAGTCTACTTACATATAAATTCACATATTCGTCATTATCACAGATGTTGCGCAGTACATGGCAATAAATAAATTAATGATACATATAATTCTACATTTCTCACAGTTTACATTATGAATACACACAAACTCAAATGGGGAAAAAAAGGTAGCAAATCAAAACAAGATTATGACGACGACTGACTTAACTAATCCATTGTGATATCCCGACCCCTCAAATGATCCATCACTAGCCCCCTGAAGCGATAAAGAGAGGATGCATCCTTTATGCAGGATGTCAGTCTGTTCCACAGATGAGCACCTTCAACAGAGAAAGATCTAATTCGCGTTTCGGTGCTCTTTAGGTTCACCCCTGACCAGCCGATCGGATGCATCAGAAGAGAACAAATCGGCGAGGTACTCTGGCTTACGCAGCCGTAAGATATTATAGATCTGCATGTACATAAAATATTTCCTACAACCGTCTACTCCCACCCAGCCCAATCGGATCCTGAAAGGGGTGATATGATTATCCCACTTAGCACCTGTCATTCACCGCACACAGGAATTGTATGAGCGTTGTAGCTTTGTCCTCAACTCAAGGGACACATCTAAGTAAATAGTAGAGCAATATACAGAAAGAGAGAAATAGTTGTAGACAGAGGTTGTGATCTCGAAATAATCGTTGTCTGGTAATGAATTATAATAGATTTTAAGCAATATTTTATTTATTAATTAAATTCGCATATATTATTTTGGCGTCTTATCCCTATTTTTGCTTCCCCCACAGCAGCAAGCGCCCATTGAGTGCCATGTGACTCAGTTATTTAAATATATAAAAATGATTACCTGAATCCATTCGCAAATATGATCAAAATTGTTATCCTTTAAAAGATTGAGCAACTTATTTTGAATATTTTCAAAGTTCACTGCAGCATTATCCATTTTTAAACCTGAATATTTATTTTCTGCTAAGAACTCCAATTTCTAGAAAAAAGCATTTACTATTAAATACGTATTAATTACATTTTAAAAAATATTTAATAAATATCATTAGCAAAATTTACGTATAATTATAACCACAAGTTTAAAGAAACGTAACAATAGCCATTCAACCAGTTTAACGGTACACTGAATATTATACAGATTAGAAATTGCATTCTATAATAATTTTTTCAAATTTTATACTCATTTATGTTCTTGTAAGAACTAAAGCATAAATAATGTTTCTTTAATTGAAATTTTTATTTTTTATTAAAATTAGAATAAATAATTGTACATCTTAATTTTTTTTCTCCTAATTTTCAGAACTGCACGAATATTTTGTACAATAAGATAAAAGCATAAAATTGTGCCTGAATTGTCAATGATCATGAAGGTCACCTAGTACATAGACATCAGTGAGTTATTATTTTAGTTACAATTAATTAGTAAATGCAGTAATTTTGTTTAGACGAAATCACAGGAGCTTTAAGACTACTGTATTACATAAACATTTTCTAAAAAAAGATTTATTATAACAACTCTATATTGAAAGAGAGTACGGCCTGGTTGTTTTGACGAAAACCTGGACAGGTCGAACGAATTGCAGCGGGAAGGAGGGGTCCCTGATTACGGGTACAACAAAAGTTTGTCAATATCTCTCACAAAAGCATAAACAGAGTTCTCCGAGCTTTTCCGCAAAAAGCGAAGAAGACGCGCCTGTCACAAAGACGAGAAGACTCGATGACGGCGCCAGACTGCTGCAAAAGCCGCTGGTCCCTGGGCAAGCGACCCGGAGAGGCACCCCACGGACGAAGTTGACCATCGCCGCAGAGCCCGACCATAAGTACACGTAGGGCGACTATTGTTTTTTATAAAATTTGTTTATGATAAATGCGGCGAGGGTCAAAAATAACGGAGCTCCGGAAATGCGAGTATTAAATGCGGCGGAGATACATAGACAGATAATTGATTTATTTCTAAAATTTTACAAAATTATTGCACAGCATCATTAGTCAGTTATATAAAAAAATTATCATAAATTATCAGTGTCGTCAACATCACAGATGAAACACAGTAATAATAAAAAATAAATAAATATACATAAATCAATAAATCACATTTTTCTTATTATCTATCAGTCAAGTGGCAAAGAAACAAGAAGATCTATTGATAATCGAATATTAATTGAGTTAATTGCAACAGGAATACCAAATTTTGTAGTCAATGGGATTGATAGAGAAAAATTAAAAAAAGACAGATTACTTATACGAGACTATCTCGTATAATGAGATAGGCAAATTAGAACATTTAGTTCGCAAAAAAAATATTTATATAAAACAATGTCAATATAGAAGAAAAAAGAGAATTTTTTCTGATGACCTATAATATTTTATGACTCCCAGTGTAATTGTCGCCAAATTTCTCCAGTTTACGTCCTTTTAAGAATACAGTTTTTTTATTTGAAATTTTCATGTCACGTGTGCCAATCAGTGGTTTTTGGACATTGACTTAGTTTTAAGTAAGTTACTATGGTTTATCTCTGCAGAGAGATACATGCCATCGCGATCCCGCACACTTTTCCCGCAATAACCAAAGAACCTTGAAGCATAACGGTCAATAATTAAATTAATTACAGTCGGATACGACGTTTTCGACTTCCGAGAGAAGCTTCCTCTCTCAGTCGCACTTGTTTATTCGCGAGGCGCGCGCGACGCAACCACCCTTCCGCATGTATATTTAACCGCAATAGCGTGCGGCTGGTCTTAAAATCATAAATTCGCGAATTACCATTGTCAACGCGTAGACGCATGCGCAGAACAGGAATATCTGAGCAGAGCGAATATTAATTTTCTGTTGTATGTGCACGAGATTCCAAAGATAAAGCTTTGTTTCCGAATATTTCCGAAAATAAAGGCATTTTTTAGTATTTGGGACGAAGCCAATAAACATGGTGAAGATTGTTCTTGGAACTTCAAAAAAATAAAAAATTCATTAAATAATAACATAAATAAGAATTATGCATAAATAATTACTTTATTCATATACACGAATACACCCTTTTGTAGTAGTCCGTGGAGGATAATATTCATCACCATGTGGCTTCGTATTCCGAAACGCATATAAACAGATTAAACATGTCCACTCGGAGGATAAGTCGCGATTTTATGAGCATCATCAGGGTGTACATGATCAGGAGAAATCCTGATACACGATATTAGATATTCCCAATTCCTGATATAATATTAGACATTCCCAACTTCATTAAATATCTCAGAGATATCTGGTAGTGGATACACCATGAGTATTGATCTTTCGTTCAGTAGGGTGAAATCAAGTACGACTCGCCATTTAGGGTTTCTTAGGGAGTCAACTTTTTTTAGGACTATCTATAAGATTGTGCTGAAATTTGAACGGAAGGTACGTATGATTCCCTTTTGTAATAGCTCCTTAATTTGCTTGGTCACGCTCAATCCGACATCGACACCAGGTATCGTGCCGCATCCTTTCCCCACAATTGCCTGGACATCTCATCGGTTCTTATATAAGCCAGCACGAGTCCTCTTTCCGACAGAGCGTCTAAGGCAGGGGTTACCGGCATTGCCTCACTGATGAGTCCAGTCGGTAATCCTGGGACGAAACGCTACACCTGGCCGGCGTGCGATCAACTAACCCAATCTCACTTCTACCAAACCATACGATCAACAGTATTCCATACTTTATACTTCACACTTGCGCTAAAGTGGTGACCCCGACGTTATATGAACACGCACACAAACAAAAACCTTTGCGACACGGTCGCTGTTGTCACACCCATGGCGAAACACGCGCTCGCCCTATCTCCGCTTGGGGGGTCAGCTTGTTCAACCTTCTGATACTCTAGGGAGTCACCATAGCCATGTTGAAATCGTGACTCGGTCATAAGTAAGCTCGTCACTAGGTGCGGATGCAGTACTGTCTCACGATTATGGACCGTCTCTCGAGGTCGCCAATAGCGATCCCGCTACCAGACCAGCAAGCGTTAACTGTACGCCAACGATGGATCAGCCTCTTCGGCATACCCCTCACTCGGGGACGCAATTCGAGGCCAGGCTGTTCTCGGCCTTATCGCAGCTTATCGGCGCTGAACGCATCCGCACCACGCCATAACACGTGCAACCCAACGGGATGGCCGAGTGATTTCACCGCACGCTAATAGTAGCCCTTATGTGCAGATCCATGACTCCTTGGCCGAACACGCCTTGTCGACTGTCTTGCTGGGCCTTCGTACAATTGTCAAGGAAGACCTCAAAGCCTTTCCAGCTAAGATGCTGCACCACCCTAAGGATTCTAGGTGAATTCTTCATCACCGCGTCGCACCCAGACTTCGACCTTCAAGGTATCCGCTCGAATCGGCGCAAGCAACAGCTGCGCCCGCGATCTGACCCTAACGAGTTGGTCGTTGCGCCTACGCCAGCACCACCTGCGCCTCGCGCTACCTAGGTGACCCTTGGTTGGAGAGTCATTGCTGCGGCGCATGCAGAACGCCAGACCCCGCTCGAGTCGCAACGTGCGCGCAGCTTCGGCATGAGCCTTATATATCGAATAAAGTGCAATTCCTCCGCCGCCGAGTTTCTCATTTCTCTTCTTACGTCCTTCCTTGGAATCTAAGGAGAACCTTGCCTTAGAGATTTTCCGGCTGTTATACTTCCAAAAGGGTATACAGTTCCCTGAATGGTATAATCTCAATGGACAAGTTTGAGTCCTTTAATTCCAGCATAAGCAATTATTTTATTTTTAAGAAAGACTCTATTTGGTTTTCAAGAAGTTCTACTACAGCAATTATTGATTCACGCCAAAATAGCAGAGCAGCCAGTTTTGCTCTAAGTTGTTACTAGTTAACGAGTAAGACGTACGCTTGTAATTCAAATGTGTTGAGCTAATTCTCGATAAATTTTTGTAAGTCCTAGAGAAGAATCGGTATTAATAGGCCGGTGAGTGTATGTCGCAATGGATAGACATGAGTTTAGAAAAAAACAGCTTGAATTTATTTTTCTTGACCCAAAGAGAGACGTGTTAAATAGTCAAGCTGAGCTTTGAATAATTATGAAATAATGCCCTTTTTCAGTAGTTTTGACTGAGTATTGATAAAAATTAATACATTCACAATAACAATATATAAAATAATATTAATTGCCATAAAATATGAATTCACGAGACCGAGCTTGTTTTCCTGCGCTGGAATTTTTCGGACGGGCGCGTTATACAGGACATACAAGGGAAAAGCAGATGGAAAATGTTAAAAATTAAAAGAGGAAAGAAAATCAAAAAGAGAATTTGAGGTTACAAAAATAAATTCAGCTATAAGAAGAAAACTCTTAAAATATATGTAAATAGAATAGATTAAATCATTAGCGTTTGTGACAAAATAGATAGTAAACCATAATTCTGAAATACAATACTAACTTAACTCAACTTTCTCTATGCTGATGATATCAATCATATAATTATAATTTAAATAAATTAACTTTCGTGGAAATAAATATAATTATTTAAAGAAAAATAAATACTAAACGGATTAGCTTCAAAATAAAATTGACACCATTCTTCGTTAAAATATTTATAAGTACCGATATAATTTTAATCAGTATGTAAGTAAATACAGTCGATAGAGATAAGTCAGATATAATAATTCTGAGAATATATGACGCAATGTAGACTACATTATAAAAGCTTCATTTTACAAAATTAAAAAAATCTTACATATGTTTCCATAATTGCATCTGGTGGCGCCAACTTGACGTCACCTTCAACTATAAAGTCAGTCCATTGTAGCTTATTTTCAGTCCATATTTTGTTTGCATACACAGTTCCCTTCAATTTATTTATTTCGGACATTATCTCTGCTACTAGTGTAAAAATACTAAATTTCACTCGCAAAGCTGTCACTTTTAGATCCGATAATCTACATGTATCATTTAGTATAGGACAAACTGTAAAAGTAAAAACATGCCAATGAGCTATTAAAAATACAGAGAAATAAAACTAGAAGATATATTTAATATATTCAGGCCTGTTGAGCTTTAAACCCAGCATGGATCATTCATATAGTTAAAACGTTCATCATAACAATAGAAATTAAAAATATAATGTAGTAAACAAATTTAACACTTTTAAAAAAAAAACTTACGTAAAATTCTTGCAAAATAATTCCAAAGTCTAGGTATATCAATGATTAAATCACTTCCTTGGTCAATAAATAGAGTCACACTGCAATAAACATAAAAAACATGTTAAAGAAAATAATTCTTTTTTTATAATTTCATAATTGCTTCAATTAGCTATAGTAAAAATACTGGCATATAAAAATATTTTGCTGAATGAAATTTGATAAGTAGACAAATGTTACAGATCTGTATATTTCTCAAATATTAGGTGTATCAAAATTTTAGGATTTTGAATGACAGAAAAATCAACGAAAGTAATGACTCCCTTCAGGATTATTTTAGAGCAATTAAGTAATAATTTTAGATTCAATTATAACATTCAACATCTGTTTTAAGCAAAATAAATATTAGGTCGCGCGTCCTATCGAAATGCGCGTCTGCAGAAATAGAAAACAGCATTCGGCTTACACATGAGAATTTCGTAAAAATAATAAAACGACTTTGTACATTCGTATAAGAATAAAACATTTAATAAAATATTTTTAAGTTAAATTTTTACGTTTTATGAAAAAACACTGCATACTCTGCTCGACTTTTCTTTTGCTACTTTTATATCAATGTTTTTGAATAAAATATATGACAACAAATTGTTTTTTTTTTAAATTTACTACAGTAAATTTACTATAAGTTCCTACATTGGTAGGAAAATGGTGCAATAAATCGGGGCTTAGCATCAACAATGAAGGAATGATGGAGGGGCTAGATATAAGCTCCCTAGGGGAGATATACATCTGCTTAGACAGCAAGAGTGCCTTACAGGCACTGGACGGTTTTACGACCAGATCTAAGTTGGTTTGGGGATGTTGTCAGTCCTTATATAAACTAGCCGAAATAAGCAAGGTCATCTAAATATGGATCCCTGGACACTGATATCAAGGGAAACATGATAGCGGATTACCTAGCAAAAATGGGAGCCAGAGGTGGGTTAATTGGACCAGACTGGTCGTGGGCCTTGACCAGAGTTTAATGAAAGAGAAGATTCGGCGATTGTTAGAGGAAATGACTTATGGTTTATGGAATAAAGTCACCACGTGTGGTGAAACAAAGACCTTCATGATGGAAATGAATGCAAAAGATTGGTCCAAACACATAGTTCGACTAAACAAAACCAAAACTAGGCTACTAATGAAGATCGTAAGAGGACACAGTAGCCTTAAAGCATACAAATATCATACTGTTAGGCATATTCTTTGTAGCTGCCCTACTTTCTCTGGAAAGAGGCAACTACTTTTGGTGTACCCCTCCTGAAGGCTGCAAAGATAGGTGCAAGGAACGCCTCCAACGCATTGTCTTTCTAGGAGGCGACTAGGCCGATTCAATATGGTTGAGAAACGTACACGAGAGGCGTCAAAGGATTACCCATGCATCCGGAGGTATGCGTAAGCCTCAACTCCAAGCAATAACAATAACAAATGGCCTGTATCTTCGCAGAGGTAAATCTGACAGTTTTGCGTTCGGCAAGAAAAATGTTTACAAATACATCAGTTATATAGTGGTATAGGTAGAGAGAAGTAATTCATAAATAAACAAAAGACTAAGACACGCTCTTTTTGAATCTGAGGTTATCTTTAAAAAATTTTTCATCAAATATTAAATATAGCAACCTGCAAATGCTTAAATTTCAACCATCAACTATCAGAGTATATAATACACATTGTTACGTGACAGTTACCCGGTGGCTAATCGCACCCCGGGTCCCATTCACCAGGCGACTTCAGGACTTCCCGTCCTTATTTGCTCGCGAATCGTCGCACGGAAAATCCGTGGACACAGTGGAACAAGCCTGGGCGCTTGCTGCTATGGGGCGCGAAAATGAGGGAAAAAGGCGGAAAAATAAAAATACGCGCTATATTATATTAAATTAATTTATGTTAAAGATTAAATATTTAATATTTATTTATAATCCAATATAATTTCAATACCGGACAATAAATATAACGCGCGCGCGATCTAACACTATCTCTCTCACTTTGTCGACGCAGGAAATTCGTGCGCTAAATTAATATAATAAAATGCTACTTATTGTAGCAGCGGCGACTCTCAGCATGGCAAGAAAAGATTCAACCGCTCAGCTGTACGCAATTTCGGCAATAATTTCCTCGACCGTAAACGGGAGAAGTTCTGCCGCTACCATGGAACTCAATCTCCGATGCACTGTTCTGCACTCAAGTCTACTTTAAGCAACTATTTCGCTTTCTCTCACTTCTTTCTATCTCTTACTCATTCTCTCTAAATATAACTAAAAGAAATGCGCGACACGCTTCTGCTCTCTATAAGTTTCGTCGGGTCCTTCCGCGTCCCGAGGCACACTGGTGAGTTTGGCGATCGAGCAAGGATGGAGGGCCGATCGCGTGCTTAATAATTACCCTCCTTCCTTGATTAGACACCGTAAAAGACATAACCTTGTTAAGTGCAATTGGCAAATTTCTATCGTGGTTAGAGAATTAATAGGACTAGTGTTCTCGCACAGGTGTATTCATTTGTTTTGGATTAGAGCCTAAGATTGCGTTTTAAGGATTCAGCGAGACGGTTACTCACTATCAAAGGTTTAAGTCTTTAAAATAGTAGCGCCCTAGGATTTATCTTACGTCCTAAAAGGCTTCTCTCATAAGTGAAACCGATTTCCCGCTTGAGGCCGTGTCGGCAACCGGAACTATGGAAAAATACCCAAAATATTAGGATACAGTATTTTGAAAATGTATTAATTAAATAATTCTACTTTCGGGATTTTAGTGAATTAATAACATTTTGAGTGACTTATTTTTCGAGTCTATATCGTTATATAATGTCACTTTAGCGCTAGCTTGGGGCGCTAGTTCTTATACAATCTTGAGAATTGGCTTAATTTTTACATTTTATAAGTTATGATTCTTACAATTTCGATAATTATAAGTCGCGAAAAATGCACCTGATTTTGGTGCGCACGTGTCCGGTCAGCGACTTTCGTAGGTGCGTTTGCTTCAAGAGTCTTCAAATCGTTGATTGTGGGCGTGGATATTTTCCGAATTGTAAAAAGGCATAGGTAGGAAGGCTTTGTGCCTACTTCTCTTTATCGGTTGTAAGAATCAAATCATAGGGTAGACGTACCTTTTTATCGACATCCAAGATCTGAATGACAAAGGTTAGACCATCTGAAATTTTCTCCCGTATCATCGAGTGGGCATAATAGGAGGATACATATATGTTCCTATGTTATCTAATGCTATCTATCTTATTTATTAAAGGCTAGATCTCGTTAGGAATATAATCTAAAACAGGTTAGATTATTTTAAAATGCTTTTAATGTTGTGTAGTTTTTAAAATTAAATTTCTTTAATTTTTAAACTATATATTCTTTTATATTCTGTTTCATATTCTTCGAAAGATAAAATTTTAATATCTGACTGTTTCAAGACTTTTTTTAATAGTAGTAAAGCTTGGGGTTGTGTGGTTTTAAATAAATACGAGCTCTACTCTACAACTAATTTACGCTATAGAGAGATAACAAATACAACTCTATTTAATTAGTTTTTAAAAGCTGCATTTTATAGTTGGAATTAAAAGTTATAAATCTTATCTATTTTTCAGAGAGATCAAACTGTTATGATATAGTAACTATAACTACTCTTTAGTATAATATTTTATCTGCAAATATGATTTTATATCGGAGAATAATGGACAGAATTTTGTTCCTTGCACACACACGAGCTACTATTCTAAGGAACTACTAAAAAGCAAGAAGAATTAGAAAAATGGCATCGAGGAAAAGTAAAGGGAGGATGAATACCGATCTTACTTCTAAAAAGCAAGGCAAACACCACGGCCCAAAAGCCCAGTATAGGAAGACCCCAGTGGAAAACGTTATCTTGGGTCACCACACAAAGTCAGCCGTTCGACTGCTGAGGTAAGTATCGCTGCACCAACCATCCACAACTTCCTAATACCGGCTTAACATCCACGTTGCCGACAACGCGTCGTCTACTGCTCTCACCATCACCTCTCTCTTTTTCTCTTTCCCGCAACTGGGATCACCCGCCACTTAGCATACGATCGCAAAAAAATTATGCACTAATCTTACATTCAGAAATATTTTATACACAAAGCGCCGGGAGCCATTCGAAGTGAACAAGCAAGACTGTATATCACACCATTATAAACACACGTATTAAGCTATTATTATTCGCGTACCTTTTTTACATTATTTTAATCAATAAACGATAAGCATATATTGACAATAAACGTCGACTCTTCACTTTATTATTTAAAATTCTCATTCCTATGAAGTCTTCGAGTGGATCAGCAATTAATTCAATTAATTCTGTATCTCTCGGCCCTTGCTTTCTCAATCCGCTTTTTCAAAACTGTACATAATAGGAGTCACTATTAGAAAGTAATCTACAAATTGCAAAAAGAATAAGACGATCATTAGAATTTTTTCAAAATTTCCAAATCATCATGGAAAAACATAAGTCCTGTCTCAATAACTTTATTCCTTGTAGTTATTTTTGCCGAGGCAACTAAACTAAAACTTTTGTCTGGCAAATATAAATTAGCTGTCCGTCCTTCCGTACTTAATTGGAAATTAACCTTTACATGTGTTCGCGTCAAACCGGAACCTGGCACCATCAAGTCACGATCAAGTAATGTACTCTCTTATAAGATTACGTATCATCAGAACTATCTACGAGATTATGGCTGCATAGTGAATTTGAAAGAAAAGACTCAAAAATTGATACAACAATTCAACATAAGCTTTGTTGATTAGCATACAATAATCCTAATTAGAACGTTAACAAAGGAACCTTTATCCAATATCAGACCTTAATATAGGCTAGACCGCGATAGGCTGTAACGCCGAGTTAGGCGATAATAATAGTATGCAAAGACAAGTAGATTTAACTACTACAATTAAGTAGTCAAATTATATACAACCATTACTTATTTTTTCAGATGAAATAAATAATTGTAAAATAAAGAATTGACCTGGAGAATTGTCTCAAAATGCCTTTTCTCTTGATTACAGGTCTAACAATATCTTGGAAAGAACGTACTACATGTCGATACGCAATATGTCATTTGAAGCATAATCGATTACAAATTTTTATACACAGTTTATTAAATACTTTTCAATATTATTATAAATTAGATCAGAGTTTAACGATAAACATGATACAAATTGTAAGAAAGTCTTACGAATGATACATCGTGAGGGTGACATCAAGTGTTAATATTTCGTTTTAATTTAATAATTTAAGTATACTATCAAAAACTGGAGAGCATGTATTTTGTCCCACGTTCACAGATTACCACATTACCATTGGACAGTCTATTTTGCACTTATTCGGCTCATTCCGAAGCAAACGATAGGTTTGTTCTTAGGTATACCATAGCGAAACAAACATGCTGCAGTTATCCGAAACATTTATTAAATTAAAAAATATTTTTTTGCTAACATACCTATTTAGAAAATCCGATTTCTTTATATACTTATAGAGCAAAAGTTGGGCAAAAAGCTGCGAAACTTTATCTATTTTGTGTTCAGAAATGTCGATAACTTTATTTATAGTTGCACTAATAAATGTGGTATGACGTGAAACAGGAAAAACATTTCTGAATTCTGCAACAGCTTTCTGTAAATAAAGATTATATTGACGAATAAATAATCCATAATATTGTTTTTCTAATATTATTTTATAAAAATTACATAAAAATAAAATTATATCAAACTTCATCTTATAAACTATAAGAAGGCAGAGGAATCAAAGGATAATTTGTTTTGATCAATGTACTGTCATGGTCTGAATAAATTACAAATAATACAATTTAATACAAGTTTATCAATTATTTAATAATATTTAAAAGAAAACTTTGAGATGTATAGATCCGTAAAAGTCTTTAAAACCTTCAAATTACTCCTATGAGATACCTATATTACCAAAGTTTGAAAACCTGAATTACTTTAATCGATACTTTTAACTCATACTACAAAAAAAAAATAATATAATATAATCACTTGGTGAATATACAAATAATTTCATTCAATCGAATGACTGAACAATTGACACTTAAATATATTTTTGATATTAAAAAAAATAAGATTTACAATATTTTGTGTCACATACGTGTATAATGTACATAGAGAATTAGTGTTTACTTTCTCCTTTAAATGGTATGAAGAGCAAACAAATATTATGCTAACTGAATTTATTCAGAAATAAAGGTTCGACAATAACTCATGAAATCATGAAAAAGCCAAGAATAAATGACGAAAGGGAGTTGGATTTTGTGAAGTAAAGTTATTGCAAGGCTCTGAAAATAAAATTGTCTCGAAAAGCAGTTCTGCTACCAGTGCTGAAGACATAGGAAGGCAGAGAACTTAGATACTTGCAGTAGTTTAATCTAATATAGAACAACGTGGCCCACGAACTTTAGATTCCCTTGCGGCAATTCGACGATTTAAATTTAACCTTGGGTAGCAAACAGAATGCAAGAGAATCAACTTCTTGTAATCTCGAGGAGACTTGATTTTCGCGGGTTACCTCTTCCTTCGGAAAATACACAAGCTGCCAATTTTAACCCAATTATTATCTTTTAAAAACTTAACGATCTTGATTTCTAATTTATGTACATGAGAACTAATGCCGTTTAAATTTCATAAAACTCCTGCAATCATTCCGTGATGACTTTAGAGACCAAGATTGAATTAAGGGGTATCATTTTTATTATAATTGATAATTAGCTACTCTTCAAAATAATATAAACTTAAAAAGTATGATTTTACAAATTGTATTATACCGAGTACAATATAATACGTATACGTATATAGTAATATACATATTTCCAATAACGGAGAACACAGTACAGCTATGCTGGTTGTTTGTAGTATTCTCGGAGGTGTATAATACTGCTCATATTGCATCGGGTGATCAGCTGTGCGGTCGATCGTTCATCGCCTTAATTATGAAAAATTGTGAGTACGACAACTCCCGGTGCACCTCTCATCACTTCCTCTCCATAACGAGAGTGCCCTGTAGTATAGACTAGAAGGAACGGTTGTTCCGTTCGGGGCTCTTTGGAATTGCTTTTGCTGTCGTTACTCTTGACCGCAACGACACACCGCCTGAAATATCAATACAACTCCCGAGCTAGTGAATTCAATTGTAGTCGCTCAATAGATGATTATAAACAGTCGTTTAAGAAAATATCCTCAGTCCTAACATCCTCATCAAATGTCAACAGTGAGTACAGCCAAAATACAGCCCCTTTAGCATATATCAGGTAAGTATTGATATCAATTATTGGCCTTGTTTGTTCCCTCCGCGTGACCTCCATTTTCTCGATAGCAAACAAATAATTTATTCTCATTAATTTTTAATTCTCTTTTTAGATACTTCAAAGAGTATAGATAACTTCGTACGTATTTATTCCCGATACGACACCGATTCTAACTTAAAACTAATGTCTGTGTTCTCATATTTACATATTATATTCCCTGCTCTAGATATTTGAACTAAGTTACTATTAAAAATAAGTTGCAACCTAAAGAGATATAGCTACCTTAGTAAAACAATTTAAAAATAAAAAAATAAAAATCAAATAATTTATTATCAAATATTATATTATTTTTTACTGCAGGCCAGCTGTTCATTATATATAAACAAACTTAAGTTAATTTACATAATATTTAAAATTAATTCTGATAACAAATATTTTGTAGCAATAAAATAGCACTAATTATTTGCATAGTGTTTTGTATATTATAACCAAGGGTATAAGAAAAATTGCGTAAATTGTCAGCTTAAGATTTAATATTTATGATTTTAAAATAGCATGCTTTCAAATATTGTTTATATTACATTCCATATTAGTCTACAAGACTTATATTTATTAATTATGCTTCAGTATTATAATTATTTATTTTTTTATTTTCATGATATAAACTTGAATGCTTTAGTTATAGTGCTTAAATCCTCAACTTGTCGAATAAAAATATCTTTCTCTGGACTTGAATCTGTTTATATACCATATCTAGATATAATATGTATTGTTATGGGACGAATTCGGGACACTACTGACTGGCTTACCGCTTAGCTTATAAGCTGCTCCTGCAGCTTACGCGGAAGCGGGGTAGAGCTCCTTTGGCCAATAGACAATCGCAACTTGAACTAGGAAATGCAGAAGGAGAGAGATAAAATAACACGACGCCTTCACGCCAATAAAGAACAATTTAATATGGTCCTAATTCTGCCCGGTATGACTTACATTTATTAATTATTAATTATCAACTAGGTTATTTGCAAATACATAAAATAATTAATATTGATAATGCGCACGCTAATTTCGTCCTACATCGCGGCGCGCGCACGATACGCCGTCCAGTTAGTTTACAATCCGGCTTTTTATTTCCGGCACAAAATACAGGTCGGATGCACGTCGAGCTGTCGAAGAAGGGCCGCTAATACGTAACGTTAGATAGAGAAGTTACGAGTGCGAGAAGGGGAGAGAGAAAAAGTTGAGAATGCTGTCTATTTGTCGCACGGGGATTCTACACCCCTCCGCGCGTTGCTAATACTTTCTCAGGCTCCTTGCGCTCGACCACAATTTAATTATTTTAGATGTTAATTGTTTAGGAAAGAAGGCGTATTCACCCCCTAAATAATGTAGACGTCTTCCCGATAATTAGTAGTCGAGAAAATTCGGAAATAGTGGATATTTTTTTTTAAATTCATATCTTTTAATTATAAAGCTGAAGAGATGTTTTTCCGAAAATAGGTAGGGTTACATCCCACTATCAGTCAGTAGCTGATAAAACGTCTATTGGTAAAAAAGGAATTGGTAGCACTCGCTCGCACAAGTGCGACAAAACACATTCCTTCCCCCTTTCCCTCACCTTCATCCAGCTGCATCTACAACCGAAAACTGCACCCCAAGCAGGCGTTGACGATGACGATGATCCCACAGCTACCTGACGTTGCACCGGCACATCATCAGCCGAAAAATTGCAACACAGGTGGAAGCTCTTCTAGGAATCCTACAGTCCCAGCCAAAAACAAATCTCAAATTATTATTTAAAATAAATAATAAACAAAAAAAAACAATACCTTATCCACCCAACCAACAGAAAAACCACTAAATAAATGTATTGGATAATTAAAAAACGGAACTAAACAAATTTGTACAATGTAATATATATGTACGAGGTGTGTTCAAAAAGTAACGAGAATTTTTAAATTTTGCGGGTTTGGAGAGTCCGCCTGTATAAAAATTTTTTTTATATTATATTGGTACACATGCCCCTGAAATACGATAAAATTTTCAGCAATATTCATTGCTTATTTTTTAAGTGGCAACCGCTAACGTAGACGTGTTTTTTCAAGCTCGGCGATTTTCGTTTGTGAAAAAAAATGGATCAAAGAATATGTATTCAATTTTGCGTAAAAAATGAAATAAAGTGTAGTGAAGTTTGTAAAATGTTAACAAAGGCATATGGTGAGTCTGCTATGAGTAAAGCAAGGATTTACGAGTGGTATAAGCGTTTCCAAGATAGCTGCGAAAATGTTGAAGATGACGAACGATCCGGACGCCCAAGCACATCAACAACCGATGAAAACGTGATAATTTAATGGCATAGTGCAGCATGAATTCTTACCACAAGGTCAAACAATCAATAAGGAGTACTACCTACAAGTTCAACGCCGTTTGCGTGAAGCAATCCGAAAAAAACGCCCGGATTTGTGGCAAAACAATTAATGGCTTTTGCGCCACGATAATGCACCTGCTCACACTTCATTGCTTGTTCGTGAATTTTTGGTCAAAAACCAAACTGTAACGATGCCTCAGCTTCCATATTCGCCAGATATGGCTCCATGTGACTTTTTTCTATTTCCAAAAATAAAGAGAACATTAACAGGCCGTCGTTTTGCAAGCATAGATGACAATAAAAGCGAATCGCTAAAAGAGCTAAAAGCTATTACAAAGATCGAGTTTCAAAAGTGTTTCGAGGATTGGAAAAAGCGTTGGTAGAAGTGTATTATATCCGAGGGGGATTACTTTGAAGGGAACAAAATAGATATTCATGAATAAATAAATATTTTTTTCATAAAACAAAAATTCTCGTTATTTTTTGAACACACCTCGTATAATATGTATATATATATATATATATATATATATATATATTTATTTATTTGCAACTAATGTTACTTAGTAGCAAATATTAATATTTATGCATACAGTAAAGATAATATAACCAAACGTATACAAATTTTTGGACCAAAGTATTATCTCTTTTTATAAAAAATGCTTCACTCACTGGAAGATTATTTCATTAGAATTTTTAAAACAAATTTGAAAAATTGAAGTTTTGCTACTATAATTCTACATCTCGCTTTTTGGTTTAGTGCTCTGAAAAACGGCCAAAAATGTTTGTGAAGTTGGCAGTTTTTGGTCTTGCGCGAAAAATCTTTCGAGTGATAGGGGAAAAGCTGAGGAGAAACGGGCAGGGGCAACGCATACTGCGTATACCATATACAAAATACGTTAATCGTTTCTATTACTATACGCATTACAGAGCTTCACCCCGTCTCTCGGGCGTCGAAAGAACACTAAACTTTGAGAATAATTCGCGGTCTTCTAGCCTTCTCCGTGTTTACTAACTCTCCAGCCAGCTGAGTACGTTTGTCTTGACGGGCCCAACGCCTGGCGCCTGTTATACTACGTAACATCTGCGATCACTATGCTTCAAGCAATTGAGAGATGAACTATTTATTTTCTAAGCTATAATTCAATACGGACTCTATTTCTTCTAGTTGACCTAATTCGCATCTCCACATTTTTAGCACTGTAATCGTGTCGCTCGTATAGATTTGCTCAGTACTGCTGGTAATAATAATTATCTATATTTTAATTAATAATATGCGCATTTTTAATGAATAATAATAATAATAAAAGTAATCCCGTTACATACGGAAATTACAATTTAAGCAAATACATAATTTATACAAGAAATTCTAGCAAAAATATACACCAATTTAAATTATTAATCTTGAATTTTCCGTTGATTAAGAGTATAAAACAAAGAAAAATCACACAGCTATAATTTCCTTAATTGCTGTAATGAAATATTTTTAGGATTATTGTTATAAAATGGTTTTTTACGGTAATTTTAAAGTATGTTTAAGTTTTATCTAATATAGTAGTTTTTATCATCTGTATTTTTTCTAGTCTCAAACTATTTTTATATTTATTAAAGTTAGGGTCATTTTTATGTGGATTTCAGTGATAGAAGCAGCAATATCTAGTACGTAAAGTACGTAATAAAACAATTTACGTACTAATTACACTTAATTTTTTAAATAGTTTGTACTGTAAAAATTTTCACGTGCGTTTATTTTTAATACTTTTTTTATTAATAGTTTGAATCGATGATATGAAATTATTAATAATCATATCATTCATTAATATTTATCAATTAATATTAATTTTAGTTAAAAGAAATAGCAAAAGAATTGGTTAATTTACAATCGAAAAGAGCTTCAACGAAAACAGGCTATATGATACTCCAAAAGGGCGAATGCATACGGAGCATGTAAATGCTCAATCGACGGTGTTATTTAGAGCTTTATGTCACATTTCGCCGATAACTCGATCAAAAAATGGGGATGGTCGAGGGTTCAAAGGTTAATAATGACTAATGAAATAAATAATGATAATACTAATTATAATATTGACAACAACAATAGAAATAAAATAAAAAATCATATTTGCAAAAATAATAAAAAAAAATATAAATTAAAAAACAATAGTTAAAAATCTCTGATGCCTTTGGCCACTTTCCTAGTTTGTATTCATATGTGAAGATGAGGAAAGTCTCGATAGCTGATGACTGCGTCATGCTCGTCATCACTACTCCTTTGAGGTCACTAATCTGATAGCGGCGATGCAGATTTATATGAGCCTCGGGAGTGTAAATAGAGAACTGGTTCACTGCATTCTCTACGAGTAATGAACTTTTCCTGTGTAAGACCGCGTCTGGTGTTAGACAAAACACAAATTTTATAAATGTTTGAGACGAGGATAGTAATTCATATTCAGGCAATGTAAAGATACTCCGAGCACTTTGATTGGGCTTTAAATACCTATCTAAATTTCTTGTTATATGAAGTGACGGCTGTAATGTTGTTTTTTCCCACTCCGATACGTCAGTGAGGTGAATGGAGGTCACAGGAGTCGAATCGCAGGTCGGCTGCCAATCCCTCCGTCGCGGTACTTCTGACGGTCCGCTGAGGCCCGATGCTCTTTTGTTGACAATTTCAGCAGTCCACAAATCGACCATTAAGCCTGAAAGGCGGACCCAAGCCCGCTGCTCACCCTACGGCCCCGATAGCTTCGCAACTAAAAAAACAGCTTCAACTTAAAAAACTTTGAACAAATTACACATTCTACACATATTACTGTGAGATGTGTCTTTCAAGGAAACTGTTCATACACTTTATTAATATTGACAAACATGCTTTGTAATGATTTTTCCATAACTGAATTAATAAACTACATTAACTTTTTAAAATCGTTTCAACAGCAGTGTTGAAATTCGTCATTAGATTGATGATGTTGTTTTTGTCACAGTAAGAAGCTATAGTCTGTTACTTTTGTTGTACAATATATATTATTTTACTTCATTAACCTCTTTAAATCTTCATTGCTATCCTTTTAATTTATTTTCACATTGATTGCAGTCTACTTGCAGATTGAAATAATAACTTATGATTTACTATGCACAAATACACGTAATTGTTTTTGCAATATATAGATAATTCTTATATTTGACATATCACTATTGTGCAGGCCGGCCATCTGGGTAATTTCACAATATATTCTACTGAACTATTCTTCTGAAAAGAAAAATTAAGCAACTAAGTATACTTGCAAATATAGATAATAATAAAAATAAGATGATAAACGATTTGCATAAAAATAGTAGCAAACCTTGCATTACACGCATGAAAGAGAAAAATTACTACATTAAAAAGCACAAGAAAATAAAGTGTAGATAAAGTATTGTAGTAGAAAATATTACTTACCTTACAAAAGCTTCCTTTAACATTGCATCAAAATTATTCGTAATTTGCAAATAGTAGTTCCAAATGATATTTCAGTAGGATTATATTTGAAGAAGAATATACGTTTTTAATTAATAATTTTCTATATTTTCTATTTTTTCCGTTTAACCTAATCTTTAACAAATACGAATCATGCTTGTTTATATATATTTGATTTCAGTGGTATGCTCTTTTACTTTAGCATTAGCAAAAGATATATATAGTACTAGAAATTCATATTAGTGCTTCTCCAAGAAAGCATCACGAGTGCGTGTGAGAAGCATACTTGCCTTCGGCGCGCTAATGCGCGCTTTGATTAACCAAGTGTATACTTTACGGTTTTCTATCAGTACACTCCAAAGATCCTATGTGTTAAGCAGATTCGCTCTCTAGTATTCTTGGACTATGATATTATATTATCGGATATGTACGTTTCTGTGTAATATTTTGTAAAAATTTATAACAAGTGAATTTCCATCTATCTCCTACTGCTGGTATAACCCATCACAGAACTTTCGATCTTCACGTACTCGTGAAGTTGTGTGAAAAATTGACCGATTCGGGAATATCTTATCGAAACAACGAATAACGAGACTCTAAGTATACGGATTATGTTGTACAACGAACATTAAAATAACGATAATTTCAATGTATAAATTGGTAACGCATTACTAATTATAACATACAGATTGTTTGTTAAAATTATGATTTAAATTTATTAATTCGATTATAAAGTGTTTGTGTATTAAATTTATTTTATTATTTCGGCTACATTTTTGAAATTATATATTACCGATCTAGAAAAATTTGTGAAAATGCTACGCATGTAGTCCGCGCGCAAAAAAAGGGAAATAAAATCTCAAACATAAATACATCATCATAATATGCACTAATATTTAATTAAATATGTTTACACTCACCTCCATACTTTCATCAGACAAGATGTATTCTTCGAAAAATGACTTGTGAGCAGCTTGAAAGTTAGTATTGGATAACTCAGGAACATTAACAACAGAAGTTTGAGACAAAGATTTTGATGACGAAATTAAAGATAAGCTTTGACTTCGTGAATTTTCCAATACTGGAGCTTCTCTTGTGTAGGTAGTACTAGGTAGTTGATAACTACCGCTTCGTGAGTTCTTATTATCTAGAAATATAAAAAAATTGGTAAAATAATGAGGACGCAAATTATCAAAAATATTTTTACTTTAAAAGTATAATTTTACACAATCATCAATATTTATCTAAAATCCTATTAATCTTAAATAAAAATAACCTAACTATTAAAGTACTATTTTTAAACTGCGCTTGTAAAATATAGTTTATCCTCTGCTTTTATATAATAGTTTATTGTGATGTGTAAATATAGAAACTTTTTTTGAAAATTCACAGGATCTATTCAGAATAAGCGACTGCAATATATATATATATATATATATATATATATATATATATATATATATATAAACACGCAAACTGAAGTTTCAATCACCCACCGCGAGTCTGAATTTTTATCAATTGAAACTCTTAATGGATCTTATCCATTCCGCGAATAGAATCGTACCTATTATTATGATGAACTGTCTGAATTCACCGATTTTTTTCAATTTATCTATTAGCTCCTTGTCGAACAATTTCTTACTTCATTCTGCAGTTCGGAGACAAGTACAGCTAATGTGTAGTTTTTCAAAGTCTGACTGCGCGCATTGTCTACTAGTCTGTCCACCTTTTTGTTTCCTTAATGCCTTGGTACCCATAGTACTATGACGATATTATCAGCTATTAAGTACTTGTAGAAGAAATTTCGAAATTTTTCAAAGCAGGAAGGGCAGTTCGATCGCCTTATTTATTGTTCCACTCATTAATAAGATGTTGGTGCACGGTCCCTCCATGTGCCTACGGTCACCATACCTTCCTGTTTTTTATTTATCAATTATATTCGTGTAAACCACACAATAATTTCCGTAAGTAGGTCGTTTATTCCATCCACCTACTATTCCGTAGAGGACTCGGTAACATTAGATAGATTAGCTACAATGATTTGGATAGCAGTAAAATGATTTATAGGCTGACTGCTTCTAGTTAGTTGTATACTTACTGAATCTCAGTGCAAATAAACTGCAGCGTCCACATCGCTATCGATGGCATGTGCAACCTCTAAATGACAAGTTTAAAACCAACAGACAAACTTCAGTAGAATCGGAGCGTATCTTGTATTAAGTCTTTCAGTATATTATTGACGACATCAATCTTCTTTGAAATTATATTTTGAATTTGGATAAAGCAATAGCCAAGTTATCAATAATCTGATAGCTATTGTTTTGTTCTCAAAGGAAAAAAGAATGGTTAACTTCTGAACCGAAAAATTTCTAATAACAGCTTTATCATATTGGTACTTGTCGAAAATTGTGGCACACAATGTTTGATTTACAAAATGTCCAACAATAGATTATCACACTTTCATTTTACAAATGGAGTGCTGAATCCGTGACTTTAGAGGATGCGTAGACAAATAGCAGTAGTACACGTGCGAATAATAAACATTTTCATTCATTCACCTATCACGCACTAGATTGGTAGTTTAGAAAAAATAATATATGTAAGATGTTTGCATGAATTACACGAATATCATTATTTAATTTTGCATTCATTTTAGTGTTTAGGAACCATTTAAAAACTTGGTTTTAAATTCACAAGACATCGTTGGAAGACATTACACTAAACAAAGAGTCATGGAAGGCCATCGAGTTTGAATAAAATTGGCTTCAGATAAATGATCTTACGCATTGTACCAGTATATTGCGAATCTTACGTGGGAACGTCTCAATTAACTAAGTGTTAGACGTAAATTCAAAGTCATTAAGGTAGGTTTCTAGAACATAAACTTAACACATTATTTAATTATAATACGTTTAACGTTATCATAGCCTGATTGGGATCGTTAACCGTGTATGATAGCGTAAAAATAGATATAATATTCGACAAAATCGTAATGTAAATGCAGAGGTGTTTCACCTTTCATTAAAAATCCCTTTAAAACAAATGTTTCCTTTCAGTTATTCAGTACTTTCTGTGTTACATTGCCAAGCGTAAGTAAGAGAATAAGCTTTTCGCTTCACTATCGCATTTCTAATATACGTAGCCAGATGACGGAGACATACCTACAACAGGTACGCACCACCTGGAAATTAAAAAGTTCAGCTTATGTGAACTACAGTATTCAGTATATGATCAGTTGGTCTGTGGGCATAGACCAACAAAGTCCATGTACAAAGTCTCGTTTTCACCTCTGTAATGCACTAACAGTCCTTTTTAGGACCAAAAATCTCGAAGAATTTCCCTTGGAGCAGGTATTTTCATTGTCGACAATGCTTGGCTAAGCAGGATGTCTCGTATAAGGACGGAAATCCCGTATGATAACTTTCCTACTAAGAAGGATCTCTCATGATCTCCCAGAATGTCATAGTTCAACTAGACTGAAAGGAGGACACTGCAACACGACCACAGAAGCCATGCTTCAGGCTCCCACCTTCGACCACACTGCGGACGCTCACGGTTCTGAGGGGCCCCGCAAACCCCTTCCCGGAATAGACCCGCTATTATTCTGTTCCTCTCCAGAGAAGGATCCTCAAAAACAAAGATCTAATCTTCGTAGTTTGAAGGCTTTGGAGAAACCCAGAAGGTTGAAATAAAAAAATATGTATGAAGCCTTCGAAAAAGTTATGCTATTCTCATAATAACAAGTAATCAAAACTGCATAATAGAGATCAACACTCGCCAAGTTTGTTCCTTACCACACATTCACCTGTGTCGATAGAGAATTTCGAGAGCTCGAAATTAAAATGCTTCAAAATTAAAGATGAATGTGATCGGGATCTGGTATTAGTAGCTCAGTTACTATATCATTACTTTCCATACAAAGAATTCAAGATGATTCTCTAGATGCTTTTACTGATGCTGAGAACTTTCCGTCCTTATTAGCTCGTTTTGTCGTACGGAAAATCCGTGGACACGGCGGAGGAAGCCTGCGTGTTTCCTGCTATAGGGGTGTGAAAAAGAAGGGAAAAGGTTAGCAAATTAATGTACGCGCGGATATTTAAATTATAAATAATTATTTATTATAATACAATATAAACAGCACCCAACTATTATTTACACGCGTGATTTATCTAACTATCTCTTTCTTTTTCTCACACTCACCAAGCGGGTTATTCGCCTGCTAAAATTAATATATAATACTTACTGTAGCAGCGGCGACTCTCAGTTTGAAGGGAGAAAACTTAACCGCTGAGCTAATATAGCAATCTCAATCGGTTACGGCCTCCTCCATCAGAATCAGGAGGAGTTTCGCCTCGCCTCCAACAAGCACAACCCTTAATTATTATGCACTGCCGCGAAAATATGCGCGACGCACTCTCGCTCTATCTAAGTCTCGGCTCTTTCCGCGTCACGAGACACACTGCTGAAATTGTGCAATAGGGCAAAAAGCGAGGGCCGATGGCGCGACTAAATGCGCTCACTCTCTTTGATTAGATGCCGCGGCCGCGTCGAAATTCGCCCGCCTCGGAGTCAAGACTCCGAGCAGGCGCTCAATATAGCGGCGACCACGACGAGATATTCGTCGCAACAGATACAATATAAAATACATAAAATATAAAAAGATAAAATTATTAAACTAAATTCATTCGTCACTTTTAACATTTACATGTCACTTGTAAAAAACCCATGATATTGGACTCAAAAGGTTAATTTTTTCTTGCACAGAGTTTAACCCTTGCAGCTCCGACTACATCGTCCTACTCTGTCCTCTCTCTCTCTCTCTCTTTCATTGACTGTTTCCTTTACTCCGTAATTTTCGACCGCAGGGACTGGATTTTTATTACTTTTTAAACGCCCATATCTTCGCAGGGGGAGATTCTTGACAGTTTTGCGACTATCAATGAAAATGTTTAAAATTATCTCAGCTATCCAGTGAGACCTACAGACAACCAATTAAAAACAGGCTCTATTTCAGGTTCACCGGTATGAAGTCAGCATTAAGATACAAATGTCTTGATAGAGGAAACATTTGTTGTGAACAATTCTTAAATTTTTTTATTTGATTTCTATGCTTTGTCTAGAATATTTAGTATACATCAAGTCATTGAATAAACAACGTCATATTTTTTCATCACGTTAAATGTCGAATTTTGTATCAGAATCTGATGATTTGCAGAAATCATTAATTTTTTGTTTTCATTTAAAGAAAAATGCTACACAGTCGCATCAAATGCTTGTGTGATCATGCTCTGTCAAAAGCAATATGCAAAGTGTTTCAACGGCATAGAAATAATAATTTTGATCTGAAAATGACCAAAAATGTTTGAAGAGACCGAATTGCAAAAGATACTGAATAAAGATGACACTGAGTCAAAAGCAAACGGAAAAAAATGTTAAATGTTGCGCAACAAGCAACTTCTAGTAGTTTAATGACTATGGGAAATATTCCAAACTGAAAAATGGGTGCCACAAGAATTAAATGAAAGATAAATGGAAAACCGAAAAAACACTTGTAAAATTATGCTTCAAAGACACGAAAGAAAATCAATTTTGTATCGAATTATTACTGTTGATGAAAAATGAATCTATTTCAAGAATTCTAAACAGAAAAAATTGAATCCGAGAGAACCTTCTACATCGACTGCGAAACAAGATTGATTCGGCAAGTAGACAATGCTGTGTATTTTGTGACACCAGAATGGCATGGTGTATTACTAGCTGATGGAGCAGTTAATACTGATCGCTAAAAATGATCAATTTGAATCATGCGTTGATTGCAAAACCACCAGAATGGGACAGAAAATACGGCAAGGCAATTTTACTCCATTACAATGCGCCTGCAGCATAAAAAGCAAAACCGATTCAGGATACAACAACGCATTTGGCTGAAAGCTGCTACCCCAAGCTCGTATTCACTAGATATTGCTCCTTGGGTGCCTGACTGGTTTACTTCAAAAGACAAACAATTCTATTGGCGTCGTATCTACAAATTGCCAGAAAGGCTGTCAAAATGTGGAGAAAACAATGGCCAATACTTTGAATAAAATAATTTTTTCTTTCCCATTAAAATTAGTGTTTTACTTTCACAAAAAAAACGCTCACTCCATACCGGTACACCTAGTACTCAACCTCTCTAGCACCCACAATGTGTTGCACCCGACAACTGTGTAAACACTATTGAATTATAATTAGTGTAGAAAGAAGAGAGAACTCGCCATCATAGCGCGTAAAGCCTCAATGATGAATTGGTGGAAAAACTACTATAAACAAATTCAATGTGCTATTTTGAGCTAAGTCGACTGTTCGTTAGAATATCAAAATAGTAGTAGAGGACAGATAAATAATGACTACCTCATCAAGAACTATTCCATTAAATTGACAAACGTAATAATAGGAAGAAATCTGCGAGGTTCAAAACGATTCGCAGTCCTTATTCCTTTTAGTAAGATTCCTCTTCAATGCTCAAACAGATACCGCGCGCACCAATGTAAAGTAAGAGATAACTTAAGCGGTGTAAGCGAGCTGTTATAAATATAAGTGTTAACGATTTGTTATAAAGACAGCCGTCGCATTAAACAAAATTTCGAAATTTGAGAAAATGAAGTTTTCTAATGGAAACAGTAAATTAATTATGTAATATCTTCCCCATGTACTTAAACTCCAGTCATTAAAACACATACATTGTTCAGGGGTGTCGCCTTTCCGATTCAACATACGAGGCCCAAGGAAAGATGTATCCCATCCGCGACTCATCTCTCTTATTGGTAGAATGATCTAGAACCTGTTCAGGCTACGAGAAATCCTACTTTGGTCCTATTCTTCTAGCTCCCGCTTACACTAGAAAATTTTTCGAGCCATATATGTAGATATATCCTACGAATGATAAAGTACCGGCTACATAGCCATAGAAAATTGTTTTGATTATTGCTGATTTAGTATTTTAATTTTTCTTTTCATAATTATTGATTGCATTATTCGTTATTATTCATTCGGCAATATTCACTTTCACATTTTATTATTGTGTTATGCAAAAAATACGATGTGTAATAATTGAATAAATGTTTAAATTAATCATGATACTAAATAATAAAATAAACGTACCATAAGGAGGTTTGTATTCTGAACGACCATAATCACGGGATCCAGTGGACTTCGATCTAAAACAAAATTAAAAAAGTATGATCAGTTTATGTTTGAACATGACATAAAAAATGTTATTAATCTTACAGTTAATATCTAAAATAATAATGTTCAGGAAAAGGCAGATCATTTTCGTTCGCGAAAGCAGACGGTAGTCAGCGGCCTACACTGAAAGGGAAATGGGACTTTACGAGTATAGCGAAAGGCGAAACATTAAAAGTTCCGATGCTTGGCACTCTTATACGTTGCTAGTCGCGCCTCAGCGCTACTGCGCGGAGATCCTTACAGTTCAATACCTACCCGCCGCTAGAGGCTATTGTAGGTAAAGCCTCGCACCCGGTGGTAAATAAGTCCAATGTTTTGATAAACCGCGTGACTCTGGTACCGGTAGCATAAAACTGTCAATTCCGTAGATTGGTACGACGGCGTCATCTGTTTTATCCCGTTTTCATCTAGATCTTTCACGAATCTTGTAAAATTCATGGCCATTGTCTGTCAGAAGGTATATAGCCATACATCACTAACGAGAGGGTCCTGGAGGAGAAAATAGGAACGGATACTCTCATTCGTAGTTACCGCTTGACCAAAGCTCGTATTGAGAAAATAATTGAAAGAAGACGTCGAGAGGAATGGAAGAGTGGCAGAACAGTGGCCAATGGAGAATCTAAATACACGTACAGTATGCACATGAAACGTGAAGCAACGGCAAGGGCGTAGTACAGAAACACAAGAAGCTTAAGCCTAAATACAAATCACGCGGAGGTTGAGCAGCAGGTAGTATTCGAGAGTCCATCGTACTAATTGTTCCACAAATCACCCGTTCTCAATAGTTAAACTAGTGGCTACTAAAGTTTGAGTTAGTGTTAGAAAGGGCACAAATTTATCTGAGCCCGGTCACAGTCTTCCAAGGTCTAGCCAGAATCTGAAGTATGTTTCCAAGTTTACTCGTTTACTCGTTTACACTGTCGATTTGGCAGATCAAATGCCCTCGGGTAGCCTGCCATACGGTCGGTCGTATAAGTAAACAAAGACCCGAGGCTCCGTCGGCACGGCGGCCAGAGATCAGTAAGCGGTCGGTGCGAAAACAAAGCGCCGATCGCCAGGTAATCACAGACCGCGAATTAACAAGTAGTCATTACGTACCCCCGAAGGCTCTCAGGTGACCACTGCTTGAGCCCGGCACCCGCGAATAGCCGAGTAGCCCACGGAGCCTTCCACACAGTTGTTTTCCTACACCACTGGGTGGATGGAGTAACACCGGCAGTTGCCCACATCCCCACCTGCAAAGGGGCGTTCGAGCGCTCAACTTACTCAACGTCACCGGAGATGGAGACGGCCGGCACCCAATACCATCCAGGGCCGACGGAGAGGCGCCAAGACTACCGCTACGTACCCGGCCCGTCCTGGCCGGGTCTTCAAAGCACAGGCCAGCAGGCCTCACAGCCAAATGGGAGTGGGGACAACGCAAAAGAGAGAGAGAGAGAGAGAGAGATAGAGAGAGAAAGAGAGAGAGCGTGCGAGACGCAGCAGGCGCGGTCCGACGGTGGTCCCATCGATATGCCAGGGCCGCAAGAGCAGCGGTTCTCCGGGCGGAGCCGGCTCACAGTCAAGGACTCTTGCGGCCCTACCTGCGCCAGCCGGCGGAGTTCGATGATTCGCCCGGGTCGAGGTGAGGGTCCCAAGTGCGGCCCGGTGCATACCTCCCCGAGCGGCTTCACCACGTCGTGCGAGCGAGGCGAGGACCTCAAGTGCTGCCCGGTGATAGCCTTCGCGAGCGTTTTTTCGTGCCATATGTAGTGGGGCCCCGTCGAGAGAAAACGCCCATATGCGAATAAACATGTGTTCTCCCAGAGCCTTCGAGTTATGCTTCAGTGTTCCCCTCCCTCCGCGATCCCAAACCGCGTGCTATCCGTCCGGGTCCCTTTCGGGCCGACTACGAACCTGTGCGATGGGCAAGCGGGCGCGACCGGAGAGTGGCGGGTGCTCCGGGCCCGTCAGCCTCGGAGAGGAAGCACCACGTCAAAAATGTTTATTGCTTTCCAACATTGCAAATTCCGCAAAGGAAGCAAAGAAAACCATTTATTTTCATAGGTTATCTAAACTTTCATTCATGGACGGGCTTGATTAACAGGACTATTGTCCTGTGAAAAATCCAATTTTGTAACAAAGTTTCTTAAATTTCTAAGTAAAATAAGAAACGTCTTCTTTGATAATGTAAAGTTGTCTCCCGAGGGATTACCTAAAAATCTGATGATTGCCGATCAGCCGTGAGCCTTATATGACGCAATGTCTGGTGTCAGTCTCGACCAGAGGGAACCGACGCGACGTTTGATGTTGCTTCGCGCCTTGCATTTCCACGTTCTGTCCAAATTTACATGAGCAGCAAGTGCTTAACTAGGTTGGCGTGGGGCACGGAATGTCGTCTGCCGTAAATAAAGTATAGTATTAGGAGTTGTCCTTCCCAGTATCTTTTGAATTGAGCCTGCCTTTTTTGATGTGAGCTCAGTAGAGACAATTTTGAAATAAAACGACTGCATTTTGGTACACTAAATGGAAAATGGGATTTCAGCGACATTGTGTATTGTTTAATACTTCACCGCTACTACTGAAGCACCGAAGCTACTGTAGACAAAGCCTCGATCTGCCGTGATGATAGTTAACAAACTCAATGTTACTTTAATAAACCGCGTGACTCTGACACCAGTTAGATGAAGCTCTCAATACGGGATTTTAACGGTTCCGCACATCGAACTCCGCCATAATTACGAATGTATGTGCATGGACACACGCATATCTCGAATATAGATTTTCAGCAAAAAAAAGTAATTATACTTGTGTATGTAATTCGATAATTACGTATTACCTGTATTATTATTATTTAAAATTTATAAACTAGTAGTTTTAGTATAATTTACAAAAAAAATTATTATATTTAGTATTAACAATTTGTGATTTTCATGAAATGTATACTATAATATATTATTACTTTTTTTGCTAAAAATCTATATTCAAGATATTCGTGTGTCAAGGCACATGCAGTTCGAAAAGTCTATAACATTTACATTTAGAAAGCTGACGGTGTTACTTCATCCAAAAAAATATTTCAGTGATAGCTCTCTCGATGCTTATTAAATTAGCGATCATGGTGGTAATGTTTTACGCATGCAAAATTTTACGATCTTAATTTTCAGTATATTTCAAAGAATTTTACGTCTTCCCGTAAAAGGTGGTTGTGCTGTGGAAAACGAGAACTTTCAGGACGGAAAGCGCTAGCCAAAGTGCTAGGTGCGTGAAGCAAGTAAAGTACCTCAATCACAGTGGGCTCGCGCATAACGACTTTTGCTATAGCGCGAATTGCTTTACGGCGAAAAAGTCGTGAGGTGTTGTGGGAGTTAAAGGTAATGCCGAATTTTTAGGCCCAGCATTACAACTTTTGTCAAAACCGTTTAATTATTCAGTGATATCGCTTATGTTATTGTTCTGTATAATTGCCTGCATATCAAATATAGTTTCTTTAAGGTTATCGTAAAATAATTTTTGAGATAACAAGATTGTTGCGAACTCGACGCCCGCGAGAAATTGTATGCGACCGCTGACAACCATCCCGCCTCATGATGTAACCTCAGAGCGCCGAGGAACGACGACCGTAATTTGTTTTGACGGGGCGGGAAGGGAGCCACCTGCTTAGCGCGCAAGTATGCCGGGCCAACGCCCGAGCGCGGGAAGATCGGCATACGGGGGGGGGGATAAGACAATCGGCGATCGGGGGGAGAATGATCTGGGAGGCGGGAGGCCCTCTCGGGCAGTAAGGAAATAGCCGTGCGCCGAGGGTGTGGGGCGCGAGGGTAAGTGACGGAACCCCGCGCGAGTGTGGTACGAGGTGATCCGGGGTAAAGGGACGCGGGGAACAACCGACCGGACCGGTGTGAGCAGGTCCGTGGGGGCGGGCCTGTGTCCTCGTAGCTATCCTGCCTTAAGGGAGCGGAGTGCGCGGTGGCGGCCCGCTCGGCGCCGAGCGAACGAGCGGCGCGAAGCGAGCGAACTCGGCACTTATAGGCGAGCCAGCAACACATACGCAACGAGTCAAACTGCTCCGCGACTCAGCATGGTAGTACTCCGAACGATTGTCACGGCGATATTATAAATAACTTTTCCATTGTACAAAAATAAAGCAAGATAATCCAAGAGCTATTATTTAAGTGCTCCCCTTCCTCCCGTTCCTCAACAAAGATCATAAAAATATTAACACGGTAAAAATAAAAGAACGCATTATATATTTGTTAACTTACCCAGACAACGGTATTTGTGCTTTTTTGTCGCCTTCGGGAGCAATAACAGAGAACTTATTGTGCATTGGCACATTAGGCTTGGCCCATATTTGGTAATTAGATCGGTTACCGAGTGTAATTGCATCTACGTCCAGCTGCAATTTTTAAAAATATAAAATATTTAGTAAAACAGATTATAAACAGTAACAAACTTATTAAATATTTTGGATAGTACTCATCATATTAAAAAATGAAAATTGTTAAAAACAGGTTTATGAAATAAAACGTAATTTTCTTTCGAAATCAGATCGTAAATAAATAGCATTGTTGTATGTTTTTTAACAATTAAAACCAACCTCTAAATTATAAACAAATAAAAAAACAAAGGCATACACATTTACTACAGGCATCGACCTATTATTATATATCTATGTTATTTCATAGATACGCACTGAGATAGGAAAGAAATATTTCCGTGTGCACATTGTTCATTTGTGAAATAACCTATCATCTAGTAGCCTTAGTATGGTCTCACTCGTGGATTTAATTGAATATTAAAAAAGACATTTAGGCAACCGGATGCTATTATTGAGTATCATTATTCAATGTATTATCTTCATCATACGTTTGCGAGTACGAATCTGTTTTGACTGATAACTATGTTATTTTATTGTTTTACCTTTAGTAATTGTAGATCGACTTTGGTGATTTGCGATTTTAATTACATTTTATATGACGTGAAATGATCTTTTTAACTAAATAAAAATAAAATTATAAAAATATATTAAGGAGCACATACAAAATTGTATGTTCGCTCAATAACGATAGAGAGTAGAGTTGAATGATGAATAAAACTGTTATTTTCCGTTCGAACAGCAGGGTGACTCTCATAACTTTGCATAGTCTCAGAATTTCCATTAAAAAGATTCTGAGGTGTCGTAATGTGCACAAAAATACGACTAACACGAATAAAAAAACCGCTAAAGGAAATAGAAAGACGGACTTGCAGGCAAGGAAGATTTGTTTTCAAGGTCAATAAAAGGGTATGAACATGGCTCAGCTGAGAGTTAATGAATAAATGGAACGCTGCCAGGGGAATGATTTGTATGACGTATCGGCAGAATGGATACTGCCAATGAAGACTAGACAAAACAAGGTTCAAATTCACAGTAGGTTGGTCAACTCCTGGAATATTGTTTTGAATTAACAATTTCAAACTATTACTAACAAGTATTTGCAAGTAGCCAATACGTGTGAACCCATTATTGCGGACCGCTTGTTTTGATGGATAGACCTTGTACAGAGAAAAGTTAAAACAGGGTCCGTTCAGCGACTTTGAGCGCTAAATGAGAAACAGGAAGAAAAAGAAAAGAGTTAAAGAGCTATGGCACGGTTTACACTTCAAGTTTTCCAAAAAACAATTTTTTTTATTTAATTTTTAGATTAATTTTTAGACAACAGAGTCGCTGTCGTATGACCGATTAATTCAGAAGAAAAATTAGTATCAAAATGGTTTCTTAAGGGTCACTTACAGGATGTGTTTTACGTATATTTTACTTCAAAAAATGTAATACAGAAGTTCTGATTATGCTAAGACCGCATTAGAAGACTGAATACAGGTTAAAAATTATTCATTGAAGTGGAAAGGTTTACATTATCCTTAAGAGTATTAATCGTTTTTTTATCACAAAACCAATACTTTAGAGACTACACGAATTGTAGGGCCGAAACATGACATTATAAGGCTATGTTAATCTCAAAGACAAAGAAAGATCTCCTTACGACTGTAATACAACTAACAACTTCTTTTTTGTATAACAACTTTGTATAAAGAAAACGAAAACGAACTACTGTCCTAAAGAACAAAATTCCAAGTAATTTCCTCACACTTCACAAGAGCGATTTGTGGATGGAGTCTAAGAATTAGCGCTCATCCCCAGTCTGTTTTGAGGCATCCAGCTTAAAGACAAAAGAAAATTTTCGTAGGTAAAAGAAATTGTCACAAACCAACTGCTTGTGTCAAGACTCCAACAGTTTTCACCAAGAATTCCTATCATTAATAATGATTATCATTATCATTAAAAGTTACGAACAATTCAACTTGCATTCATTTGATTAAGTAATTAAAAACAGAAACAACACGAAAAAATTATGAAATTTTTCATTTTGTTAAAATTTATATCTTTGTTATTTTTTAATTAAAAGAGCTCATTTCAGCTATTTGTGAACTTTTGATACTTGCGAAAATTGAATTCTGTTCGCTCAATAGTTATTCTAAATATTTTTCATACTTTAAAACGCAAAAAATTTGAATGCTCTTCGCATATACCTATTATAATTTTTAAGCAAGATATAAAAAATTGCCTTTCTATGCTGAAAACATACATCTCAAATTTGCAATTAATTGACTTGAAATCACTTAAAATTACCTGCAAATATAGAACTGCAACTATAAAGTAGTCGATAAAAAAGAGCTAAGTCGAAACGTTATATACCCTATGTACTTCGTACGTGATACGTATTCCCTCAACTTCTCTTATACGCACAATCTTTTTGCAAAAGGGCACATTGTAGAACTGCTGTTATTTAATTCCAAAGAATTGCCTAATACCCATTTATTTGTCGTTTAACGATCATAGCGGAAACTAGGCCTCTCGAAATACTCGAACCCGCATCCACTACACTGCGTTACGCCTCGCTAAGTCAGTCTTTCGTGCTAATTAACTGTCTCACAAAAAAGCCCTGAATTTTCACCGAACTTTTTTTGCTATTCTTTTATCGCCTCTGGAAAAAGAACAAGACTCTCAATTTCAGCACATTTATGAATATTTAGTTAAACAATTTTTTAATAATTTAATATTTTTATAATTTAATTATTTAATATTACTTAATAATTTTTTAATATTTTATTAATAATTATTTTTCAATAAGAAAAATTTCTTTTGGTTCCAATTTTCAAATTAGAACAGGGAGGGAAGAAGTCCAGAACGACAGAGAGGCAATAGAGTCGTCTCTCTCTCTCTCTCTCTCTCTCTCTCTCTCGCTCATACTTTACTTATTTCACGGTTCGCGGTCAAGAAAACTCGTTTCCCCATCTTGTGCGTTAAAACTAATAAATGGTCCATTGTACGTCTGATTTACATTTTCATCATACCATCTCTGGTTATGAGATGGGAGAGGCAATTTTTGGTTATTAATGCACTCGTAAGTCAGGCACACGAACTGTGGGTACATGACACGTATAGCCAGTGTATTGTGGAATTTAGGATATGCACGACACCACCCTAATGCTTGTTATATTTCTTCATCATTATTGAACACAATATTAGATACCGCTCAGAGATCACCACCGCTGGATCCAAATAATGAGTAATATATAATAAGATCATTTATTATATTATCCCACGTATACATACAGCAGAGAGGGTTTAAAATAAAAAAATACTACGGGAGTGACGAACCTTAGGGTCCTTATTTCTGCTGTGACACAAAGATTTTTGTTTTTGGAGCTTTTGAAGGTCATTCAAAATTTACAAGTAATGTCACCAACTAACAGTTTTGTAAAACCCTACTATTATTGTTTAAAACATTTTTCGAAAAAATCAATACCTTCCGAGATTTGATTGCTTGGCAGCCCGAATGTTATGTTTGACTGTGTTGAAAATAACGGTGTATTTTGTACAATTTTGAATAAGAATATTAGCCTGCATAGAGTATAAGTATTAATGCACACCTGGAAAGAATCCGTCTAGCGCAATAAACTTATCGGACCTTTGCAACCCGTCTACCGACCGTTTCGTTTTGCCTAGCACAAACAATAAATGCAGCAAGGAGGGATAATCCCTTCTTCATGTATCGTCCTGCACTCTTGAAAGTGTGCGACGCATTCTTTTCAGTTAAGCAGAGACCTCCGATGTGATATAGCGTTCTCTCGGAGATCTCTTTATTGTAAACCTCCATTTGTACAAGATCTTTTCTTTAATTCAATAAATATTATTTTAACTCAAAATCGATTGAATTTTTTTTGTTAAGTCTAACCTAAAGTAATTCAATAGACTGGTTATACTGGCATAACTCGATACCTATCCATTATTTAGTTTTGTGCCCATTACATCTTTTATTCAGAAGGTCAAAAGCTACAACACATGTAAAAACTAATTAATTTGACCGGGACCAATTTTCCATAAGATTAGTGTGAGGTTCTTTCCAGTTAATCTTACTTAACTACACTGTTGAACATATAAATATCTGAAGAAAATTCGAGTTTCTAGTAACAATGTAATTTTTATTCCAGATAATTATAGTACAAGTAGGTAATTCATGTATACCCCCTCAAGTTTTGTAAAAAATAAATGTAATTTTTTTAATAATATTAAAACTATTTCATTATAAATACGTCACATATTTAAATTTTAATTTCTTGTATATTAAAATATTATATGATATTTGTACATAAATTCCTAATGTTAACATAACTATTTTAATAAATATATGATAATAGAAACAATATTATCAAATCTAAAAGCAATCTATTGCTAAATGATACAAAACTGTTTTAAAAAAAGGCGACATGTAGTTTAAAATAGTAATGACTTACAATCATAATACTGTGATATTGCATAAAAATTGTATCAATTATTACAAATGAAGGTAAACTATAAAGAGCAAGACCTCAAACATATTTAATGAAGAGTAGTAGTTATAATGGTTCTTAGTAAAATTAATTTTCCAGTTTTTATCTCCTGTATTTTGAAACTAATATACTGAAATATCCATTTAAATATGTTAAAACATTTCAGCTCTATGTTTGAGAAAATGGAAAGTTTGGTAACAATACATGAGAATAGACTGATAGTATTGCGAAATTTATCTGGTCAACCACGTGAACAAGAGATCATATCCTAATCCATAAACAGTTGTCATGTTCCTTTGTTGTACTTTTGAAATCGTAAATAAACCATGATACGTCAAAACATTAAATTTTTTTTTTAATTAACAACAAAACTTCATACACACACACACGCGCGCGCGTGTGCGCTCTCCATGCACACACCGACGCTAGTGGAATTTTATTCTAACCAGTGTCCTAACATTAGTAACTATGATCATTATACAGATTCACCGAAATTTCATTCGATTACCAAAAAATTAAAAAATTATTTGTAATTCGTTTTAGAAAATAAATGTATACTTTCATATACATTATATTATAAGCCTTAAAATAATCAAGGTATTCAAAACAAATTAAAACACGAATGAAGATATGAACAAAAAATGTGTCATTCAAAAGATAAAATTTAAATAAATAATTTATTAAATTTACATCTTTATCTTTTTAATAAACATTTATTGTTTTGGCAAATCCCCCATAAAAATAAAGCAAAAACAGCAGCTAATATAGCTTATTATATTATATACACCTATTATAAGGTTTAAAATTTTCAAGATGTATTTTATTCTTATAAATATTAAGATTTTAATAACTATCTAGATCTATACATAACGTATGATGAAATAATAAAACAAAGTATACATAATAATATTTAATCATAAAATCAATTGATTTTATTTATTTTTACTTTAAAAGTACACTAATTAATAATAAAATCTGTTTAAACATAACCGTAACGTGACAGTATTTATTGTTCATGTGACAATAGCGAGATTAGTGACTTAAGGCGATTAAAGCCTTTAAAAAAATCTTCTTTAAACAAATTACTTGAAACTAAAAAGCTATATTTGTCTGTTTCTAATGAAATATATTTTCAAAAAATTGCCTCTATTTTAAAATTATTATAATGTTATTATAATAACTTGTAAATTTTATAATTTGACTGTAGTTTATATTCATGACCCAAAGAAATGTTTTAACTTTTATCTAAATTGGAAATCATACCATAAAGACATGGCGTTTTTTTAAGTGGTCGATATTGTTATACTATTTTCCTGACTGAATATGTATCATTCTAGATTCATCGCATACATAATATGAGTTAGAAATTGCAAATGTATTTTTTTATCTATACCCTAATGCCTAGAATCTCAAAATTTAGAAAATCAATAAAAATATTTATATTGCAATACTTTTAAATTATGATTTTTATTCTTTTGATAATATCATTTTTGTCAATTTAATTTCAGTTTTACTTATTTTTGACTTAACGATATCACTTCAAATGAAATATTAAAAAATATAAATATTTGTGTTAAAAAAAGTAGATATATTAATTTTAACTTGGATTAAGTTGCATAACAAAAATTAAATCAGCATAAATTCAAAAGATTGTTGGAATACTGGAAGTGTAATATAAATCAATTAAAAACAGTATTTATCAAATAATGAAATAATATTCTTACGGCTTTGTTTTTGAGTTTAGCTGGTTCTACAGAATAAACCTGTCTTGATCTAGATACAACAGGGGCACTCCACCCATCTTCTTGTGAGCCTACTGCTCCACCTATAGTAATAAAAAATGTTTATGAACATGTTATACAAGTGAAATGAAGAATTTTGTGCCTAATTACATTTAAAATAATAAATATTTTATTACTTTTAAAACTAAGTATATCTATTTAAATTAATTTATACCAAACAAATTTTAACTTACGATTTCGTTTCCTGTCATTATTTCGTTCATCTTTCCTTGGTGTATGTAATGATGCATTGTTTAATTGAATATCCAATCTTTCATTTTCTGCATCTTTTTGAATTTGATTCATTTTTTTTGGATTACTATCATCTCTTCTAGGAATCCACTTATTTGCTTTTAAATCAATTACATCTTGAAGCATAAATCGTATCCTTGAACTTATTTTACCTTTATTATTGGCAAACTGTTGTACTTGTTTAAAATATTCAGAAATATCATTATTTTTTTCTTGTAAAGTTCTGCCAATAGTCGTTAAAAGTTTACATAAACATTCAAGGTTTTCCTCATCTGGTTCACTCAATAGGTGTGTAATGCAAGTGTTCATAACTTTAACAGATAACATGTTCTGTTTGAAAAGTTCACCTATAAATCGAATATTACCAACAGATTTTATACGTATCCGACGTTCTTCTTCATGAAGGTTGATCTGCAATTCTTTTTTTTTCTCAAGATCTGTACATTCTTCTATTTCCCTAAGCTTTTGACTACGAGCATTTTCATCTACTTTATTTTTTTCAAATTCAATTTGACATTGTGTTAAAATTAGTTTTCTAAAGTTTGCTGAACTAGAATCTTTAGAATCTGCACCAGTAACGTGCATATTTGAAAGTTCCTTACACATCAAAGCATAAGCTACTGAGAAATTGGGTTCATCCACGGCCTGTAAATCCAGTTATTCAATTAAAGTAATTTGCAAAGACAATATTAAAAAACATTAATATAATAAGTTTAAATTATACACATTTACCTTCTGAAAAACTAAATTAATAACACCTTCAAGTCTTTCTTGAGTGTCAACTTTCAATTCACGAACTTGATTGACTAAAGTATCAAATTTTTCTGGAGTAAGTTTATTAAGAACACTACGAACTCTTTTATAAAGAGTTTCTGTCTTATCTTGTTCTTCAGATACAGACCCTTGCACCAGTCTTGTAGGCTTCCATGCATTTTCAGTCTCTCGTAACTTCACATCCTCCCGGAGTGGAAGTGAAATTTGAATCACATTTGGTTTACTGGACTTAGGTTTTGCAGAACTATTTCTTTTATTAGACATTGAATTGGACTGCAAGGAAATATAAACATTATATTTTCTCATGAATTAATGAAATCTTTTGAATTTATAAGAAACTTAAAAAAATTAAAAAAAAAGTAAAACAAACTTACCATCTTTACATTTAAGGAAGACTTGACAAATACGGGCATTAAGGCATCATGACGACAAATGACATCTTTATACCTGGAATCCACAATACTTCGAGACATTGAATTGTCTTTTAATACAACATCCAAATCAGGCAAATTCAAGGGTTTAAGTTTACTATTCGGTTCATTTTGCAATTTCATTAAAAATTCTCTGTCATATACTTTTTTTCCACTTGTATTTATTGGGCTCCATTGATCATCAGAATATTTATACTTAAGTGATGGAATAACTTTTATTGTTGTTGAAGTTGTAATTAAATCTCCCATAGAATCAGAACCATCAGATGCTTTTACATTATTAATTGATCCTGATACTTTAGAATTTTCCTCATTCATTTGAGTTACAATTAAAGGCTCTAATTCTGTATCAACCTTGTTCCTGTAAATGGTGATATGATCAACAACATCATTAGTTATTGGTACATTAATAAGAGATTCTTCTAAATTATCTTCTTTATTATTTTTATTTCTATCAGAAATATCTTTCTCTATAAAAAAATTTTTTTCTTTATCATCCTGCAAAGTAGAAATACTTTTTTCTGTTACAGGGCAATGGATGGTAGAAGTATCTCTTTCTTTTCGTGACTCATAATTATCTTTTTCTTTACTATCTTTTGTTGTTTCTACATCTTCAACTTTCAAGTCTTTTGATAAGGCAGAACTTTGCTTCATTTCAATCTTCATCGAGGAATCACTAATATCACACGATTTAACAAAAGCATCCATGTCAGTTCCTTCTTTTTCAATATGTTTACGATTTCGTGCACGAATTTTAACTTTCTTAGTTTTTTGTTTCTGCATTTCTCCTGTCAAAATATGAAAATTAGTATACAAAAACCAGTTTATAATTTATTATTTTTTATATTTACATGTAGTAGATATGAAAACTACAATAAAAATACATATTTTTAAACTTAAATTTACAATCTGTAAACTAACCTACATCATATATTACTAGAAAATGGATTGATTGCAAAGTTTAACTATATATGTAAAAATATACACACAAGGATACTTCAATATTTTGAAACAGAATTTTAAAATAATTGATTTTATGTAACAAAAGTAATACAAATCTTAATGATCTTGAACAAGCTTGATATTTTATATCATAGCTATAAATGGAGGACCCAAATTTGAACAAATTTAACAATAAAACATTGAAAATAACACCTCACTTTTTTTTTCATATTTTGAAATTTATTTAAGGATGTCATATGGGGAAAATATAAAACTATAAAAATCTAGCAAACTTAAAAGATCCATAAAATTAATACTTCATGGGATCGTAATATTCGGACAGTAAATTAGAAAAATATTTAATGTACTTTACGAGTTGAAAATAACAATATTACTTCCTGATGATAATCAGTAAAATATGCACATATGCAGGTTTTGTTTGAATATTTTTCAATTTAAAATACACTTATAGTACAATTCAGCTTCTTGCTTAAAGGCTATCCTACTAGTTAAAAAAATCATTATTTTTTATATTTCTGCTAACGAAAAGTTTTAGATCGAACGTTCCACAGTAACTATTATATAGAACTAAAATGGGAGCGGGAATGACGAAACAATTGGGAGAGGGGTATAAAAAAAGAAAGACGCTGGGAGATGGTCACAGAACGAAAGAGAATGGAGCAAGAAGAGAGGGAGCTGTACAAGGAGTGGACGAGAAAGAGAGAGACAGTTACATAGGAAGAGAACACGTGGGGATAGTCACCAAGTCGAGCATCAATCAAACATGGCTGCGTGTGCACGTGCCTTCAAAAGAGGGCTATAGCTAGAGAAATAGGAAAAATGGCGATATAGTTACAGCACAAATAACTTTTAACATATGTTACAGATAGTAAGTACATATGGAACTACCACCAAGAGTACTAATTCTGGGTCCGTTGATCTTTATCTTTTCTAACTAATTTTAATTTCACAGTTACTATAAAAATTATAATTATTTGAACTTTCATTTTTTTCTGTGACGTATTAATTCTAAACTTACTCCTCAACGCGGACATACCTTATTCATCACTTTACGACGACATATATTAAAATATTATTAATCGGGACTAATTGAATTTACAGGAAACACAAAAAAAAGTAAAGTTAATAATAAACAATTATAAGGTTAGAAAGGTATAAATTAAATTCATAAAACTTTTCAAACTATGTATCAGTTAAGCTAAAATTGTTCAAACACATTTAACATAGACTTAAAGAACATTATCTTAATGAAGTTATAAGAATTACGACGTCTTAATTCACAGCAGTTTTACTTTGAATATGTTGAATAAGAAAAAACCAATCGGTCAAACTCGACGGTATTCGGCTATCATCGTCAACATTACATCATGTACGCGATTCTGTTTCAAATTCTTTACCCAGTAAACACTGGATCGCCCTAATTATACCGTAACTGTCGTTAGAATAATTTTTTCATGTAAATCATTAAATGATCCTGAAACAGGAAATACATATGTTTTAGTATCGTATGCAACAATGCCAATTTTCCACAAATATATTAATTACACATATTTAATTTAATAAGATGTTTAAATTTAGTAACAAAACTAAAGTTAATCACATTAAAATTATATTTAACTGAACTTTAATAAAAATAATAATACATTTATACAAAATCCTAATATATTTTATAACTAAAGAAATTATAATTTTTTTAATAAATTATTTATTAAATAATGAAATTGTACAAAACATAAAATTAAAAAATTTCAGTTTGATCATTTAAATACAATTCTACAAATTAATTTTATTTTTATATAATTTTTTTATAAGCTCGGCCGAGTCTTGATTTTCTGCAATTATACTAAATATTACTTGTTAAATATTTCGAGAATTTAGAAGTTGTAAAATATTGCAAATTACGGTAAATTGTTTATTCGGATTCTAAAGACGTTCTATAATGGTAAGAATTGAAAATTGAATAGTGGTTTAAAAAATGATATAGTTTTGCACATTGCATAATTTTATCTAAAAAGTAACCTTATTCAATTTTGACAAGTATGTGAAAAATAAGTAATAAAAAAGTAAAAAAAATATATGAGATAAAAAATAATGTATTTTTGTTGTAAATATTTTCACTAACAAACATTTAAAAACTTTATGATACGTTTATTCGTAAAATTCACCAAGATTGTTTTAACATCATAAATTAAATAGAAATTGAAATGTTGTGGTACGACAATGTTACCGACAAGCGCATTCGTTAACCTATAAAAAAACATCCATAGTTTAGGAAACAATTAGGCTGGAACAAAATTTGTTCTAGTGCCTATTGAATTTTGTTATCTACGAATATACGTTTGTCGTTGAGATTCATCGAGTTTCTAACTCAATTTGCTAACAAGGAAATTCACATTTTTAAACAGTTATTAATTGAAATAAAAAATATAAACTATAACAGCGAAACTTCCTTTTCGACTAACCGGTGCACTTTTGTAAATTTCTTTAATATTTGTTAAACTTTATTTAACATTTCAAAATCTGAATATTCTTTAGATATCATGTCTTTTGCATAAATTTGGTTCAACAGCTAAAGAGCATTGATTTTGCTGTCAGATAAAGAACTCATCTTACTGACATTCAGATTTTCAGAAATAAATTGAGAATAATGAATATATTTAGCTAAACTTTGGTAATTGATAAGATGCATTAATAACATGTTAAGTTACGTTTATTATAAAGTAGCTATTTGTTTATTGATAAATAAGAAAAAAATAATACAATTTATATTGTTACAGCCAGTTTGGAAATAGTGAACAGGAAACGGTAGAACCGAGAGATATATAGTTCATTTGATTAATTGTTGCCCCACTCTAGGATCTTATACAAGTAAAGAGTATAAATTTTTGTGTAAATAGTAAAATCAAGAATCGACTTTAATGCTCATATGTACTTATACTTTATTGCTAAAAATTAGGTCGTAATAAAGATATACGAAGATTTGAACGATAACAGCTTAAGACTTGTGGTCGTAATCGCATGATATACAACGTATATCCCAATGTATATTTATTGCGCATCAAGGGATAACTTGCGATAGAACGCTTAGTGGAGGGTGATCTCGGTTGCGGGAGATAGATAAATAAATAAACAGATAATAATTTATTTGTAAATTTTTTACAAAATCATTGCAGAAATTAACAATTACAATATGCAATCATCTGACGTCTACTTATATATAAATTTTATCACATATTCGTCATTATCACAGATGTAGCGCAGCATATGGTAATAAATAAATGATTGATACGTGAAATTCTACAAATAAGTCATATTTCTCACCATTTACATTATCTATCAACGTCAGTTCGCACTCATAAACTCTAATGTACAATGAATGAAACGAATGTATTTACAATATAAATTGAAGAATACACGCATTCAAGATACACGTATACAACTAAATTTAGGGCGCAAATGAAAACAAGATTATGAGGATGACTGACTTGAATAATCCGTAATTGCGATGTCCCGACCTGTCAAATGCTCCATCACCAGCCCCCTTAAGCGAGAAAGAGGATGCATTCCTTATGCAGGATGGCAGTTTGTGCTACAGATGAGCACCTTGAGAACAACAGAGAATGATCTAATTCCCGTCTCGGAGCGCATCCGCGGAACAGAAACCTCTTTAGATTTACCTCTGGTTCATTCTTATGCAGATCAATTTAATATGTGGTCTCGAGGTAAGACCTGCGTCTAGCACAACACCAGAGTTCAATAGAATTGAACCCAGCCAACTCAAAATCGGAAAGGAATCTGCGAGTTCCAAAAAGAATTGCAGACGTCTTTCCAACATTGAGCTTCAAGGACGCGGGCGTGGCCCAGTACAAGACTGCTCACGCGCAGTGTCTTTGCACTGCATGAACGCACCATATTGACCTCGGCTTAACCACATATTTATAAAAATAGTACTTTGTCTGGCATCAGAGACCGACACATGTGAGCGAGGCAGTAAAGGTCTGCCTCGCCTCTGAGACCAGATTAGCAGCTTCCATTGTTCTAAGCTGCACCCTTATTGATGGAATTGACGGTTGGAATTTTTCACCAACCCGTCCACGTGAACTCGCCGCTCGCGCCCCGAGCTGCACCGTGGAGACCAGGTCATCAGGTACGAAGGAGGCGAGCACAGAAGTGATGACGTCAAGCGCGACATCAGAGGGCAAGACTCCCGTGCTAGCACAGTCGACCACCTCCGTGAGTTTTATCGATGCAAGCGAAGCCCAGTTCTACACAGCCCTCGCCACAGCTGCTACATGTCTGGCTCCAGCCTCCAGCTTGCTCTAAAAAACTTATGGTAAACCTGGAGGTCAACGGTTTATAAAATCTGTCTTACACCCATAGAATTTAGGGCAAGACCTAAATCATTTATATAAAGACAGAACAGTAAAAGTCCCAAAACGTCACACTGAGGAATACCAAGCGTAGTAGAGAGCCAAGAAGATTTTATTGCCCTATCGGAGATGACAAGTTGCTCTCTTCCAGACAGATACACCCAGATCCGCGTTAGCACAAAAAGTAACATTAACGTTACTTGTCTTGTATTCATAGCAGTGCGCGTCTTCAGAGCAGTCCGAATTGAACTGTGCCGTCGAAACACAGTTTGGAATGGGTCGAGGGTGTTATGAGACACCAAATACTCTATAAACTAGTCATATATCATTCTCTCAAGCACCTTTGAGAGAAAGCATAGCCTGACAGGGAAGCCTCCACTCCTCCTATAACCGTAAGAGCCTTTGGAACTACACTATGCGGAATGCTATCCTCTCCAACTGCCTGCAATGTAAACTTAGATATTGCAGTGCAATATTATTAATATTTATAGCTTTAAACCGAAAACCACCATGAGCGGCAGAGCTGAGCACGGTATCAATCCGAATGTCGTCGATTGTATTTGACACAGATACCCACGGCAAAGTGATTATTAAGCTCATCCGGCATGAGCTCATGTAACGATCCATTTGCTCCTGGTAGTAACTCTAGGATCCACAAATCACGCTAGATTGTGCTGGCATTTTGAGAGTCGAACAGACGATTATGAATGTATTCAATCCTCGCCTGATCAATCCTCTCCTGAACATGTTTGCGGAGATCGAAGAAGTCCTCGAGGAATTGCCTTCGGCCTGTTCGTTTGTAACGTATGCACAGTGTTCCATTCTTGCGCTGCAAATTACAAACCTTAAGTCCAATCCAAGGAAGGCGATTTTTATTTAATTTCATAATTTTCACGGGAGCGAATTCATCTATTGCCATCATTAAATTGTAGTTGAGTCTCGAGTTTTTTTGAGTTTCAAAAAAAAATCGCCTAATAAAATTTGCATTTTTTCATAAGTAACATTAAAAAACTGTTGTTTAAATTGATTTTTTCGTGAATCTGATCTCGGATTCGAAAAGATCAGACCAACAAATGTCGAAAAACATGCTTTGCACAATTATTGAATTCCTTTTTTGATATAAAATATACGGCCAAAGCTAGCGACGAATTTTGGTTAATTCAGGCGTTAAAGGGTTAACCACAAATTTATAAAAATAGTATGCTGTTTGATATCAGACACCGCTACATGTGAGCGAGAAAATATAACATCGTGAGTTAAGAAGGCAGTAAAGGACTGCCTCGCCTCTGAGACCAGATTAGCAGCTTCCATTGTTGTAAGATGCACCTTTATTGATGGAATTGACGGTTGGAGTTTTTCACCAACCCGTCCACGTGAACTCGCCGCTCGCACCCCGAGCTGCACCGTGGAGACCAGGTCATCAGGTACGAAGGTGGCGAGCACAGAAGTGATGACGTCAAGCGCGACATCAGAGGGCAAGACTCCCGTGCTAGCATAGTCGACCACCCCCGTGACTACCAGCTCGACCGCACCACCCACTGCCAAGACGACCCTCACATCATCCCGATGATTGCTTGAAATATGTCCGGGAACCTCCAGAGCAGATACATTAAAATGGCTATCACTATTGCATTTACGATTATTTTCGTTGTATTTTTTTATGTGTTCAATGTTATTGTTATGCGTAAATTTCCTATTGCTAATTTTAGTGGGTTTACGATTGCATGTTTAATTGTTGTTGATCTCGTCTGCTCCCGAGCTCCCGACAGTAGTCCGCAGCCCCGACCATACGTCTTCCCCTAAATTTAACGCCCGCGTCAAATTATCTTTATCCAGTCGGATAAAATCAGAATTATCAATATTAACATTATTTACAGTATTATTTGCGATATGATTATTTATATTATTATTAATGAATTGAGAGCTTAATTTTAATAGATTGTCGGATATTTCATTGGCCAATCCATCGACCTTCACCTTGATTGCGCCCCCCCCCCATTTCCTTCATTAAATTTTCTAGATTACTTATCTCACTGAGGAGCAGTGAGCGATCTTCACGCAGGGCAGCCAGCTTAGCTAACTGCGCTTTATTGATACATTCCAGCTCAGAAACCCGACTCATAAGAGCCACCATCGTCTCTTCCGCTGCTGGTGCGGATGGGTTCGATTCAAGGTGGCTTGAGCCGAGACACCTTGCCAGAAATGAGTTCAGATCGGCCACCGCTCGATCAATGAGATCGAATCTGTTGCAAAAAAGGTCGATGGTGGATACCGAGAAGTCTGATCACGCCTTCAATGCATCGGATAAGACCTGCAATGATCAGTCCAATGACGTTGGTGAAGAAGCATGTTTCAGGCTCATCTTGCAGGTCGATTCTAGGCGCATAGCAGCATTTACATTAAACGGCGCCAGCTGCACGGTGTCGCGCTCCGCATCTGTGTGGGCGCCTCTCTCATTCTGCCGTGCTGCAAGCGATGATGGGTGCGCAGACGGGAGAGCGCTTACCGGACTCAGTCCAGCGGTGCGGAGGGCAGGTCGCTTCGCCCTACTCGGTTGGTTGGCAGAGCAACGAAACGGGAGAGTAGCTCTCTCTCTCTCATTCCGCCGGTGTTATCTCTCTCTCTCTCGGATAAGGAGGGGGCACTAGGCAAAGCGCGCTTAGTCGACACACAGGCCTGACACGTGTATACATGTGCCACGCGCGACGCTGTCGTGGAGCAATGCAAAATCATTTGGTCCTAATAGTGTTCTTAATTTAACCAATGGCACTACATATGCATTTTTCTAAAACTTTGAAAAACTGCTGTTCTCAAGTAGCTGAATATACAGACGCACTCAAAGAAAACCTTTGACTGGAAGGGCCTTCACCATTCCTCCTTCCATCCCAAAAATTCTGAAAAACACACGAGAAAAATTGGTCAGCGACTCAGAGCTATTTACTACAATGTGCGCGTTAAACTACTACAATGCTATTATAACCACTTCTTCATGCGACATAATCTTCCACAGGCAGAAACACGCCAGGAACACAATTATTGCAAAAAGCAACTGATTGCTTATTTAGAAAATTAATACATAAAAGTTCTCGCGGAATTAATGTCAGAAATTGAGCGACTACGAAGCGCACACTGTTGTACCGACATGGGGTCAACAGACGCTACCAGCAGCTAAGTTAAATAATGTGAAGATTTAGCACAACGAGGTATACAGCCTATTTTTTAATTAGTTGTCTTTAGCTATACCACTGGATAGTTGAGAAAATTCTAAATATTTTTCTTGCCGGCTGCTAAACTGTTAGCAGAAGTTTCCCTACGAAGTTATAGGCGTTTAAAAAATGATAAAAATGCGGCATCCGCGGTCGAAAAACGCAGCCTCTCGCGCCGCAGCGCAGCGAATAAGAATAGAGGGTACAGTCAAAGGGAGAAAGTGGGGCGAAGTAGCCGCAATTGTCATCAAGAAGTAGGCAAGAAGGCGGAGTCACTAAGAGGCCGGTGTGGACGAATGGGGGGCCGCATGAGATTATCGCAACACAATAACATTCGATCGAAACTAAAACAAATAGCGAAGACGGCCGCGGATAACATTGGATTAGTCCTCGTTGTTCTAATCGATTATACTGTAACGTTGTCACAAGTTTGGCCTCTGGGCCACCGCCATCTTCGCGCATCAACGGCAGCAACACCGGTTCCGGCGAACGGCGCGCGCGCCGTCACGCAGCGTGGCCATCGTCACCCCACTGCAGTAGTTGAGGTACAAGCGCGGACGACGCCGCTTCCTCACCGCCAGCATGAACAGTCAGCTGGCATAGGCACAATCGAACTTTGCGCGGGTGACCGGAACGCACTCGCGCGGGCAGAGCGAGCCTTACTAAGGCGACGATTTCGAATCGCGAGCCAACGCTCCTTCTTCTTCGCCGGACGCTCGTCCCGAGCACATCGCAGCATCCATGTGCAGCTCCGCCTGAAAAGACAATGCAAGATGACAGCGAACAGCAGGCGAGCGGTATAAACCCTGATGGAGGAGCCAGCAGCGAGGGGAGGACCTCCAACCAGCGAGAGGGGAAGCATTGACCGGATACATGTGAGCCCACGGCCATTTCCATAGCCCAGCACCTCTTTCCACCTGACAAGCAGGCTACCAGCGGCCACTGCCGATCCCACGACTGCGCGGCCTTAGCATCTCGGTAAGTCGCCGAGAGCCCGGCTATCCTCCTAGCGTGCGAGAGTGCTGCCCCGGACAGGGTGCCCGGTACCGCGTACACGAACGACTACGTAGCCGAGAACAAAGCCGGACGTAGACGTGGACAGGAATCGATGAGACGGGAGGTCGTACGTGAATAAGGGGAACACAAATTGATTGTTATTCGAGATGTTGCGTCGCAGCGCGCCGGTGTCGCGCGTTAGTAGAGTAGAGCCGGCCAGTGGGCCAGATATATGATAATTAGAATAGGCAATAAATATTAGACTTATATCTTAAAGACGATCAGCTTTATTAGCTTTGGTATCCCTATCCTCCCCCCTCCTTCTGCCGTTGCGAATAGTAGGCTTGCCATCAGGCCGGGGCTTCCACGGTGGCCCGCGGGACCTTCCCTGAGTGGAGCTTGTGCACCTTTAAAGCTAGCCGGGGCAGATCCACCTGGTAGCCGCAATAATAAAATTTGGTGGACCCGCGAGCGAACCTCGCGCGAGAGAGAAGGCCTGTTATCTCAACATACGGGAGGCGCGACACGTTATAATTCCAATCAAATCTATGAAGCGCAGCATCTAGCTGTAGGGCGTTTTCGACGCTTTCGAAATACTCATTACATTTACAGGTATTTTATAAAGAAAGCATGATTATTGGATTCGACTAAGTCACTCGAGCCGACCGTTGTATCTACGTAGGGTAGCTTCGGACAGTTTCCTCAGCTATACAGTGATATAACCGGAGACAACTAATTTAAAAACAGGCTGTACAAATATGAAGTGAAATACAAATCATCATTGTCAAAATACAAATGTCCCGATAGGAAACATTTGTAGTGAACGAACCTTAATTTTTTAGTTTGGTTACTATCAAGCATATTTACATCAAGTCATTGAAGAAACAACCTGATTTTTTTTATCGCATTAAAATATGGAATTTTTTACCAGAAAGTAATGATTTTCGGCAAGCATTAATATATTGTTTTCATATGGTGATCATGCTATATCAGACCAACATGCAAAATACGTGATGAATGAAGAACGTAGAAAACCACACCAAAAAAGTTTAAAGAGATCGAATTGTAAACGATATTGGATGAAGAATTGAGTGTTTGGTTTCCTTTAAAAGATAATATTCTTGTTGTGGCATCCACAAATTACTAAAAAAGTGGTCAAAATATGGAGAAAACAATGACCAACACTTTAAATAAAATATTTTCACTTTCCTATTAAAGTTAGTATTTTGTTTTCGCAAAAAAAAAACATTCACTTCATTCCGGTACATCTGGTACCTCTCTATCCTTTTCAAGCAAAGCCGAAGAGTATGAATCTTTCAAGCGATGCTTTAGATCAGAATGGTCAACAAGTGCGGACATTCAGTGATCAATAAGTCACAATGCTTACATACCAAACTTTGAAAATATTTTAAAGCGCCTTTGAGAATTTCAATAAACGTTTCGAACACATTAAGTTTTTTGACACACACGGTACAGAGTTAAATAAATCGAAATAAATCCCTTAATAGCTAGTTCAGAAAATAAATTTCCAAAAAAAAATCTGCATAATATATCATTAACTTCGCTTTATAGTTCCACAACATCCGATTCGACCTTTCCCAAAAATCAACTTGTTCGCTATAACAAGAAAATCATCCAATTAATTCTTGTGAGCAATTTGTTGTCTTACTGCTATCTATATCTTCCCTTTTCGTCTATGTAGCTATGAACAGTAAGAGAAAGACTCGTAAAGCCGAGATTGATTTCTTTTCTAGAAAAAATAAATGTCCATTCGAGGTCAACACGAACCGAGTCAGCGGACTCGGCATGTAAACGAGGGGAGTGGGCACGAACGCGGTAAGACTATGGGTCCGATATCCTCTCGGCACCCGAGAGAGTAAAGTCTCCGCGGCGCCCACGTCGCCCTAGTTTCTTAGTAATAAAATCATATACGGGCGATATATGCGAGTTACCCCAAGGAAAGGAAGTGTGCAATCCAGGCTGGAAAAATATCCACATCCTATTGAGTCCGCTCGAATTCAACCAGTGCCAGTGACCTACCCGTCTCCGTCGCTCGTTCAGAGCAACGAGCGCCCCGCCCCCCTAATGACCGGCCGTCACAACAAACAACTTTCGAAACAGCAGCCAGGAGGTATTGTCACTTGCATTTCTAGAAGTGAATGAGCGGAAACGAACGACAACGGTCTCCCTGCTAACCAAAACTCCAACCATCTACCATCAATTTGGGTGCAGCTACGTACAAGGGAAGCTACTAATCTCGTCTTAAAAGTGAGACAGGCTTTTACTCCATGCCAGAGCGGTGAAGTTCGATGCTAGGTTACGATCCGTTTGATGTTGCGGAAACCTGGTTGGACTCTAATATCGCGAATATAATTATTGAATTAATAAATTTTCTGTAATTCAACAAGATCGTAATATTAATGATGGGAGTGTTGCGCTTTATGTAAATAAACAATTCAAGACTAGAGTACTCACATCCTCTGACACGGAGGGAGATACTGAAATCTGACACTACTGGGAGTTCAGAAGCCAATGACATTAGTAATAGTTTAATTCAAAATTCTAACACCAAAACCAATACCTGCATATACAATAATAGTAAATACTTTGAAACAATAAAATGAGCAATATTCAATAAATTAATAATGATAAAAATAAACACAATAGCAAACATTAATAACAATATAAACAGTAATAGATGTGTATAAGCCCCGTCATGTCTCTTTTACGAGGAATTTTTGGATCAATGCGACGATAAACTAACTACTGATCTCCGTACTGACTCTGTTGATGCTGCGTATTTTCGCAGACTTGCATCGAAGCTATCTTATTGCACCCACATTCCGCATTTGGATTGACGCCATTCTCGTTACAAACAATGACACGATGATATAGCCGTCAATGACCCTGCTCCCTTTCTCAACAAGCGCAACATAATTCATGATAGAGATACTTGTCCCACAGCCTATCTATTGCTATTTGAATACAGAAACTATAAAGGCATCAATGGTAATGGTTTGGTACAGGTGGGGTACAAGTGTTGCACCTGCACAATCACTCGCTGGATGACCACAGCTTCTCAGAGGCTTGGAAGGAGGCTCTTGTAGTGCCATTGGCCAAATCCAGAATATCTTCTGGACCTGATGATTTTCGGTTAATTTAGTTGCTTTGCTATCTTTCAAAAGGTCTTGAGAAAATTATTTACGACCAACTTATGGAGGCACGTGGTGTCACACAACATCCTTGACTCACTCCAAACAGGATATAAACGACGCAACTGCATCGGCACGGCCGTGTACAATACGAGTGACAGAATATTCGTCACTCGCTGATACGCGCCATGGGGCAGTGTTGTCAACACTTGCCCCGCGGCGGCGCAACTCTTCGAAGCGTGGCAGTTGGCTATTCGCTCATCCGTTGTGTTGCAATTTGCAACTCCGACGGAGGCGGCCTGGCTTCTCGGACAACTCATCCTGTTAGAAATGAATAAAGGGACGAGGAGGGAAATGGAAATGTCGGTTTGCGACGCCAACGAATCACAATGTCTTTATTTATTACAATTGATCATCGGTGCAATCCGTTATTTACGATGCGGAAACAAATTCGTACTGTGCATGCACGCTCTCGAATACAAGTTTTAATTTCAGGCAAATTGACAGTATTCGCTGCGCATGCGTGCGCTCGCATCTATTTGTAATTAGCTCCATGCTAACCTGACATTATGCGCATATGCAAAATCCGTTGTGTCGAGACAATTCGTGATCCTCGCCGAATCGGGGCCTAATCGCGCTAAAGGACTGTGCTTCTCTTCGGCGATACTCAGTTACAAGCGAGAGAGAGGAAATCTCTCTCTCTCTCTCTCATAGTTGCACATCAACAATTCCTTTCCCGCGCGCCGCTCTCTCTTTCTTTCTGTCGGATTCACCGCATCCAACCACATTAATGAATTTGACTAATTACTCTATTACCGCTTTCGCCCTACCTTCACTGCTCATCGGATGCTGCCGAAGGAGAGATGTTCTGCCCGTGGGGCTACCATTCCAAGGTCGCACTCGCAGAGGGTAGCCACTGTTCAAGGAGGTGGGGTGCACGTTCTGCACTTCCTACTGCCTCAGCAAAGCACTGACCTGCAAGGTCGTGGTGGGCGCGACACTTTCATTATTAATGACTTCCGTGTAGAAGCGGGAAAGTAACCAAACACTCATTACGCTGGAGCTCCGCGGCTATCTAATATAATTAAATTCAATTAATTTCAGTAGAGATTTCCTTTAAATATACCCGTTTTTCTTCTGCTCATTTCTGCTCTATTTTGCTCTGACGAAAACGAAGCAAACGCACATGCCCTATTCTAAAAACTGAAGGTAGCCGATTTGTACGATGTACATGCATCAGAATGCAACAGTGACGCACACCGGCGGAGTTATCCATAACTATACCGAAACGTTGCCATGGAATGACACAGAATAACACAGAATGTCAAACTGCGGGTTAGTATTAAAGTTTAAAATACACCTGTTAAAATTTCATTACATTCATTACATTCGTTACATTTCATTATATTATTTTCATTAGTTTAAACGCAACATGATTATGTTATCCTTAATAACGTGTACATTGATAAATAAATATAATTTTGAACGAAAATTTTTTTTTGTTGTGTTGTTTAAAAGTATAGGAGAAGCCTAGAAGGACAGCTGGAGAGAGTTCCAGAAATCTATCCAAAAAGGCAAGAAATTTTCTGAAATCCTGAAAGTATTCCTGGAGCTTTTTGGAGAACGTAAATTTAAATTACCTAGATCGGTATTTTATATAGGTTATATTATATATATAATCAGCCTAGATTACTCTTGATGTAATTCCTCATTTTTAATCTTTTTATTCAATAATAGTGTAAATATTTTAGACTGTATCAAAATGAATAAAAGAGTTAACGCAGGCGTTAAATTTAGTGGAGAACGTTTCGTCGGGGCTGCGGACTACTACCGGGAACTCGGGGACTGATTACATTAACAATAGTTTAATTCAAAATTGTAATACTAAATCCAATATTTGTATAAATAATAATAGAAGTTACCTTAAAAACGTTGAAATGAACAATAGTAAACAAATAAAGATTCAGAATAAATACAACAGAAAACTAAAAAAAACAATAGCAATAGAAATGGAAATAGTAATTTACATTTTAATGAATTGGCTCCCGAGGTTCCCGGACATATTTCGAACAATTATCGGGATGATGTGAGGGAGGTCTCGATAGTGAGTGATGCATGCGGTTGAGCTCATCGTCACGGGGGTGGTTGACTGTGCTGGGACGGGACTTTTTTCCCCTCTAAAATCGCGCTTGACGTCATCACTTCTGTGCTCCCCTCCTCCTTCGTACCTGATAACCTGGTCTCCGCGGTGCAGTTCGGGGGCGCGAACGGCGAGTTCACATGGAGGGGTAGGTGAAAAACTCAAACCGTCAATCCCATCAATAAGAGTGCAGCTTAGAACAATGGAAGCTGCTAATCTAGTCTCAGAGGCGAGGCAGACCTTTACTGCTTCGCTCACATGTGGCGAATGCATCTGCCTCCTTGAAGCTCAATATTGGAAAGACGTCTGCGATTCTTTTTAGAACTTGCAAATTTATTTCCGATATTGAGTCGATTGGGTTCAATTCTGTTGAACTCTGGGAAGGGGCAGTCGTGTTTTTGTATGAGACTGTAGAAAGTCTTGGGGTTGTGCTAGACACAGGTCATACCTGGAGACCACACATTGAATCGATCTACAAAAGAATCAACCAGGTTTTATATAGTTTACGTTTTTTCCGTCAGTACAGAACGGAGGCTCTTCGTGCCAAACTGGTGCGTTCACTGTTCTTTCCGCATTTCAATTATTATTCTACCGTTTACTTAGATGCGTCCCTTGAGTTAAGGACAAGGCTACAACGCTCACAGGATTCCTGTGTGCGGTATGTGACGGGTACTAAGCGGGATGATCATGTCACCCCCTTCAGGATCCGATTCTTCACGATACGAGATCTTACGACTGCGTAAGCCGCAGTACCTAGCCGATCCGTTCTCTCCTGATACATCCGATCGTCCAGTCTGGGGTGAACCTAAAGAAGTTTCTGTTCCTTGGATGCGCACCAAGACGGGAATTATATCTTTTTCTGTTCATCTATGGAATAGACTGCCATACTGCATAAGGAATGCGTCCTCTCTTTCTAGTTTTAAGGGGCTAGTCATCGAGCATTTGAAGGGTTGCGAAATCACAATAGATTTTTCTAGTCAGTCATCCTCATAATTTTGTTTCAATTTACGCCCTAAATTAGTTATATGCGTGTGTCACAAGTATGTGTGTATTCATCCTTCACTCATTGTATGTGGGTGTGCGTGATTTTATTTCATTCATCATATGTATATACAACCATGCTTGTATTCATTGTATGAATGTGTGTACGCCTGTGACTCGACTAATGGATAATAAGGAAAATTCAAGTAATATGTATGCCAAAACTGCGCTTTATCGGTGATTTGACTAAAGCTGTGATACTGTGCAATTATATTTATAAGTAGACTTATAGATATAAAAAAGACTATAAGTAGATCTATCTACCTCCTAAGCGGTTCGTGTAGGTATAAAAGTTCATGAACGGTTGTTCTAGGGACCAATTCGGTCCACCCATTGTTGACATAGCTAAGAAAAAATTCTTCCCACAGTGCCCAGGACAATTGCGACGCGTTTTTGAAGAGAGCCTGTTATGAGCCCAATCATATGCGATTCTTGTAGAAGCAAAACATAAGATCATTTACTTTGTAAGTTTCTGTGATTCCGGAGAAATTAAATATTATTGTAATTTAGATCCCAGACATTGCACCAGTTTCAAAAGAATCATGTAGGCAGCTCCTTTTCAGGTTCAGATGCGCATCATTCTCTGTTTTAGAAATACACAATCGGCTAACACGAAAAATAACCCGCGCTGAGGCCACACACACACACACACGCGCGCGTGCGCTTAATGTAAAACCTTCGTTATTATTACAGATAAAATGAACACTTAAAACAAAATTTAAAAAGACAGAAACCTTTCTGCTAGCTACTGTCTTACAACTTGCTGAAATATCTATGTACGTTAAATGTGCGAAAACAGTAATGTAATTCAAATTCAGCATGTCAAAATACATAAGAAACCTTGTGAGCCCTTAGAATACCTTTCGAATCAATAAAATATAGGTATCGGTTAGTTCAATTTAACAAAACCGACTGAGTTACATAAATTGTAGATCTATATATTTAATTGGAATTTCAAACAAGGAAGCAGGTTTTAAAATTACAGTCCGAAAATAATATTTTGCCGCTTGAATCATTCAAATTAGTTGAAATCACGAGAAAAACTCGATTTATTTTTTTCTGTGCACCGTTCACTGTCTTAAATAAAATAATAATTTAAAAATATATATTAAGTTTCATAATATTTTAGAACATGATAGAAATATTAAATTTGCATAAAAAAATACCATCTAATTGTTGCTGAAGATCAATCTTTTGAATATCCATTTCAGTATTTTTAACAGTGCCTTCTCCATTTATTCTTTCGTGCAAATTATCTGTCTCTCGCGATCTTTCAAACCGTTCTGGATTTGGGCTTGCAATTAGATTTTCAGCTAGTTTTTCATGCGCTACTTTTTCACTATAACTTACGTCTGGACATTCACTTTCTAGATTACTCTGAAATTGAAAAGAAAATATATTGTAAAATAAAGCTAATAGGTTCTGCGCGTGGTAATACATGTCATAATTTAGAGTAATCCTTTAACTACTAAAGAAAACAATTTGCCAAAAAAATTAAAATACAAAATCGATACTCTTAGAAGTAATTAAAGAGTTAGAAAGCCGGGAAAATGAGCATTAATAAAAGAAAATCTGGCTAAAGTTTCTGGTAGCTTTTAAATTTAAAATGCTAAATTAGTATATGTTTAGAGTTCAGGAAAAATATTATCTTTCCATTACTTTATGATTTATAACATATGACAATTTATTGAAAAATTTTAACAAAAGCCTTTTGAGACAAAAATATTTTTATACTCACATTTACAATAAGACTGCTGGTCGTAGTTTTTTGATCTTTAGGAGAAACTGATAATTTTACATCATTGTCACCGGTTTGTACTTCATCCTTAATGAGATAGCCCGAATTACTTTTTTCATTTAAAATATTTCCTAAAATATTGGATTCAATAGAAATATCTGTTTTAAGATCATCGACAGAATCTATGGATTCCAATTCTCCTTTTGGCTCATGCTCTAGAATTAAACGAAAGAAAATATGTAGGTATTTATCGTTTTAAAAAAATTATAAATTGTATCATATCACGTGTGTATTATAGTTGTCGCCAATAAAGACGATGTCGGCCAACAAAATTCATCAGAAGCTATGCTTACAAGTATTCCCGGAAATACATAATTTCATTGCCTGAGGATACAAAGTCAGGCCTTCATAAGCGCAGTTCAACGAGTAAGCTCGAGAGAAGAATGAATGAAGTGTTAACAAGCACGGTGAATAGAGCTCCGGGACAATAGTAGAATATGGCACCCATAGGTCGTAACGCGTCGCTTTCCTACAACATACAGAGGAAGACCTTTCGCCTCACTACAGTTGCACAATGGCGTGCTTGTTGAATTTATAGTAATATTGGGCGTCAATCGACCTCTACCTAGCTGTTGGAGACTCTCTTCTCCTGGAGAGGTCCCGCTGGCATCGGCGGGAGGCACCAGCACGAGCTCCTCTCGATCTTTTATTGCCTAAACTATGTACACAATATTTCCCCTAATCTACTATCTACTCTCGACGGCGAGTGGCGTTCTAACCACGTTGTAGAGACGCGTGGCGATCCGTAGGTGGTGGTCGCGCACGACCAACGCGGCTGCTATTTTGTCTGCGCGTCGACGCCGCGTCCAGTCCGCGACCAAGTACTCCGCACACGGGAAGATTTCCTACCAAGCCCCACTCTTTGGTAATGCCTTCGGATGTCGTCTGTTCCTCTGGATTGGAGAGCGGCATCGGAGGTTGCCACCCATTAGATGCTGGAGGTGGTGTTGTCGCCTGGAGTGTACAAAGGCGGCGTCTAGATTCGCTGTCCGTCGGATGCTGGAGGCAATGACTGGCGTTCTGCTTATAGGTCGCTAGATGCGTCAGTTGCGTTGCTCCGACCCTCTCGTGGCCATGGCGAGCGGAGTCCACGGCTATTTCCTGCCATCGTCATTTCCTCGGCTTCGGTTTCTCCGACGATTTATCGACTGCGACGTCGATTGGCCAAGCACAGCGTGGCTCCTCTAGGTTGCGGCGCGACAACGGTGAGGTTTGACGCCGGCCGGTGCCTTATCAAGATGGCTGCAGCGGCTCTCCACCGTGCGCGTCGTCATTTAGCCTAGCGCAGCCGGCAGAGTCCGCAGGGGATTCCTACTCCTTAGGTGGCCCACGTATGGAGTAGCCTAACTGGTCTGCCGAATTGACACCATATTGCCATGAGGTCCGGCGGCTCGTTCCTCAGCGGAGCTGCCGGCTCTCCGCGCACTTGCCGTATTTGGCCTGTTGTCCTCACGTCCCTCGTCACTATTACGTCCCAAGTGAGCGCTTGGAAGTCGGTCAACGACTATATGTAACCTCTTCCGTCTCTTTCGCACTCACGCTTACACTATCACTCTCTTACGATCCTAAATTTATTATAAGTATATATGTGTATGATTGAATCTTATATTCATTCACTGTAAATATTTATATGTACTCATTGTGTATATTTGCGATTTTACTGTAAGATAATAAGAAAAATGTGATTTATTCATTTATGTATATTTATTTATTGTTGTTACTGCGCTTCATCTGTGATGTTGACGACACTGTGATAATTTGTGGTAATATTTATATAACTGACTAATGATACTGTGTAATAATTTTGTAAAATTTTAGAAATAAATTAATTATCTATCTATCTATCTTTCACTCTCAAGTGATAACGTCACAAGATGTATCGCTGTTCACCAAAAACTATAGAATTTTAATCGACGATATTTTCTAATTGGCTCGTCTCTCCTAAGTATTAGGTGCGCAACTGCTTCTACTATTTTTCAAGAGATGGCTCCAGCAGTATGTACTGGTCGATTCTTCGAAAACCTTCGAAGACGCTGAATTGGAGGCATTGCTAGATGAGGATCATAATTGGTTCAGCAGAATAAAAGCGGCAAAAAAGGAAGTGTTTTCTTCATCGCATCGTCACAGGTGCTGAAAAATAGATTCATTACAGCAATCCACAGAGAAAAAAATCGTGGGGACAGCTCGGTCATGCTTCTAAAAGAGCTGTTGCAATCGAACGAACTTTCACTGGAGAACGGTATCTAACTCATTTCATGTAATTGAGTCGAGCACTACGCGAACATCGGCCACACAACGAGCAGAGATCACAAAGTGATTCTACAGCACGACCACGTTCGGACTCATATTGCGAAACCCGTTAAAACGTATTTCGAAACGCTCAAAAGAACCGGCCAACTCAATGTCAGAATGAACCTGCGAGTTCCAAAAAGAATTGCAGACGTCTTTCCAACATTGAGCTTCAAGGAGACAGAGGAGGCCCAGTCCGAGACCGCACGGGCCGCAGCTGTAACGTGTCTGACTCCTGCCTCGAGGTTCTCCCTAGAAAAACTATGGTAAATCTGGAGGTCATCAACATATAGAATATGTCTCACATCCATAAAGTCGAGGATAAGACCAAGGTCATTAATGTAAAGGCAAAACAGCAGTGGTCCTAAAACAGAGCCCTGAGGAACACCTAGTTAGTGGAGAGGCCAAGAAGATTTTATTGTTTTATCCGAGATGACCAGTTGCTCTCTTCCAGACAAGTATGCCCATATCCACATTAGTACCCCTAGCGAGAAGCCCATTTTCATCATACAGTTCAACAAACGAGTGGGACATATAGTGTCGAACGCCTTGCTGAAGTCAAACAATAACAGTAACGTCACCTCTCTTTTATCTATAGCACTGCGTACGTCTTCAGTCAATCTCAGCAGTGCAGTTTCAGTCGAACTGTGCAGTCCATACCCAGTTTGGAGTGAGTCGAGGATGTTGTGAGACCCCAAATACTCCATAAATTGGTCGTAAACAATTCTCTCAAGCACTTTTGAAAGGAAGCAAAGTAGTCAAATAGGCCGAAAATCATCTGGTCCAGAAGGTGCTTTTGATTTGGCTAATGGCACCACAAGAGATTTCTTCCACACCTCAGGAAAGCGTTCACTTTCAAGCGAGCTATTGTACAGGCGCACTAAAAACGGACCTATAATCGGAAGAGCTTTAACAACTACACTATGCGGAATGTCATCCTCGCCAACTACCTGCGATGTGAACTTAGATATTGTCAGTACAATATCATTAATATTTAAGTCTTTAAACCGAAAAATACCATCAGACTCAGAGTTTAGCACAGCATCAATCCGCGCAAACTGAGTGTTAAGCTCATCTGGCATGAGCCCATGCAAAAACCCATTTGCTCGCGGCAACCCTACGTACGACAACTCACCCAGAGAGATTTTGAGAGTCAAATAGGCGATTATGAACGTATACAGTTCTCGCCTCATCTATTCTCTCCTGAACATGTTTGCGGAGTACGAGGAAGTCCTCGAGGAATTGTCTTCGTCCTGTTCGTCTGTAACGTATGTACAGTGTGCCGCAAGTCACGAGGCTCAAGTTCAATCCAAGAAAGGCGATTTTTATTTATTTCATAATTTTCTCGGGGGCGAGTTCATCTATTGCCGTCATTAAATTGTAGCTGAGCCTTGCGGCTGTTGACTCAACGTCGAAGTCCTCCGCCAACAACTGCACGAGCCCCTCTGCTCTGATAATCCCTGTATTCAAAACAGCAATAGATAGATTCCGGGACAGGTACCTCTATTGTAATATTAATTATGTTGTGCTTATTATGAAGAGGAGCAGGTATATTGGTGGCGGAAATTACCGTATCATTGTCCTCCACAAGAATGACATCAATCCAGGTGTGGAATGTGGGTGCAATATTCGTAGGACCGTGTTGGATAATTTGCAAGGACAGCTCAGCCGCGAGTCTGCGAAGAAATGCAGCATCATCAACATTCAGATCACCAAAAATGATTTTGTGACTGTAAGCCGGAGTCAATCGCCGCAATTCATCCAAAAATACAGAGTTCCTCATAAATGAAACATGAGGGGGCCTATACACGACACAAATTAATGTAGGCTCAGAAGTACGATACTGCTCAGAGTAGTACTGCAGATCAAGTACTCGAGCACCCCGGGCCGTCCAGACCTCTCAGTGTTCGAGGCAGAGAGCACACTTACTTCGGAATTGCTTGTCGACATATAACGCAACTCCCCCACATTAATATTGCGATCTTGCTGAATCACAGAAAATCCATCAATCCCAATGACTTCATCCATGATACTAGAACACAGGCAAGTTTCCGCTACACCAAACAGATGGTAGGTAGGATGATCATATAGATTTTGACGGAGTCCTTTAATGTGAGCACCCTTAGTACCTCTAAGAGAGTTCACATTAATGAAGCCCGCCCTTAAGAATCTGCCACCCCTACCAGAACCCCTAGCCTTGTCATTATTGTTGTTAATTTTATTGTTTATATCGTAACCCCATCCACTCTTGAGGACCAACAACGAAGCATTTGTCCGATCTAGTCAAATGTGATCAGCCATTTTCCCGCAATTTGAACGTCCGTCCTCACAACCCTGAGGACCGCACCCCTAACACTCGGCCAAGCTCCTGTTCCCAACTAGAGTTTTTCGCCTAATTAATAATCAGAAAATAGTTACTGTACCTCCTAAATGACCTTGCTGTCTCGTCCAAATTTCCAAAGGTGACGCCTGGGCGGAAACTCCATAGGTCTTACACCATCCACCAACTGCATTTCAGGTGAAGATATGCACAAGATACGCGCGACGACAAGTCTTGAAGGGGTTCTGGTACGGGTACCGTCGGTGCTCGTGCAAGTCAATAGTCGGCGTCCTGCGTAACCCGCATGTATTGACAAAAAAAAGGTCACGGCTGTACTGAACGCAGGAGTTATCTTTTTGGACACTTGACAAACATACGATGTGAGCTCCGTTGCGCACCTTGTAACTTACAATAAAAATAAACGACCGTAATAATTAAACCATTTTTAAATGCATATAGACGAAACATTAATAATAAAACATGAATAATTTAAATATATATATATATATATATCTATAAGGTACGCAACTTTGCCAAACATTGAACTCGTGAACTCACGGAAAGCTCAGTCAAAATAAGTCGCTGGATTTCAACGTCCGAAGCTCAAGACTCTAACTAAAACCAAGTATAAATTTATTTTCTATTTTGCCGAGTCACGTTTCCAAAAAGCTTCTCATCAGAAGAAAATGCAGATCACTATTTCTCACAATCCGCCTTTTGGTAAGGGTGTTGATCATTCATTTTTCTAAAAAAGAAAAGTGTTTATAACTTCTTCCGATACACCTTGAGTAAGGCATTAATTTTCCTGCTATCCGTCTTGCTCACAAGATGTCAATCTCCCCCCATCAGTCTTGTTTATAAGTCGATTTAGAAAAAATCCATTCCTCTCTAAGAGTGTGAATATATCCGTACTTTGCATCCGTGACTTTTCGTGAATCCGTGCATACCTTGAGTACAATTGACACTTCCGCCTCTTGCATCGAGATGTTGACCCACATAACCTGCTCTTAGCAAAAAGAGCATTCATCTTTGTTAATTCATATTGCCAATAATAAAAGCATAAAAAGATGGAGCAACTTCTCCTTTAAAATATACACTGGTTAGATAAGCGCTCGCCCCGAGTTATTCGGCGAAAACCAAGGCACAAAAAGTGTCAACTGTCTGGAAAAATTAGTCTTCCTTGACAGTGCTTAGAATTTAAAGCCAGGAATGATTAAGGTACTACTCAACACGCCTTAGTTGCTTCACAGTATGTATCTTGTAATGAACAGTTATTATAACCTCTTTTCATTTCGGGTTTTTATATTCTGATCAAGTTCTTCATTTACCCTTAAATATTCGGTGACTAAACAGCGACTTTTTTCAAATTATGCTTAATATTTTGCAAAGGTCCAAAGTTGAATTTTAATTTTAATTCCAAAATATAATTTTTAATCTCGTATTTCTACTATTCCGTCGTCTTTACTACTAAACAATATTTAGTTTGATAACTTTGTTCATTTGGTGTTGTTCACTTTTGACAAGTACAGGGATCTATTTAATTTAAATTTAATTTGGATTACTACATCCGCTGATGCAGACATTTTTAGATGTTCATTTGTATCAATGTTGTTAAATTATTAAAAATTTGTAAAATATTTTAGTATTATTAAATTTTTTTTACTTTTTGTCTTAGAATAAAATCTGCCCATATTAATTGCAATCTATTTACTCAATTTTTACCAGTCAAATATAGTATTAAAAAGAGTGAAAGCGAGAGTGACAAATAAAATATTTCCACCATATACTGTTGTAAGAGTGTTTTTAAGAATAGTGATCACAATTAATATTACTAAAACAAAGCCAATGCAATCAACGTCTAATTAACTGCGTGTTTTAAATTCATTCGTTCGTTCACTTTTTAACATGCTTGAAATGCAGTTATCCAATACATTTAGATACATATGCCAGTGGATTCAAAGACCTCGTATTCACAGTATTCAGTGACACCAACTTCAATATCAATAGTTGCGTAACAGGTCTTTTCTTCCTTGTTTTCTGAACCTGTTGTCCCATTTGGAAGAGATGTCTGTAGATTAGAATCTGTCTTATGATGAATCTTAATAGAGTTGTTGAAGAACAATTTATATAAAAATGGGAGTCACACAAGATTTTAAACTTTGAAAAATGGCTATTCATAATCTATATCAATTATTAATTAGAAATCGCATTATTGAAATTTCAGCAATTTTCCTGGCCAAGTATCTAATAGTATAAAATTCTCTAAAATGCAATGACTTAGGAATAAACAAAATGCTAGTATAACATAGAAATCACTCCACTACAGTCAATGAGACTGCACCTCATGCAAGATGCAGAAAATTCAAGATAATACCGTTATATTAAATAAATTTGTAGAAAATATTGTCATTATTATTAACTACTATATGAGCACTTATTTTCTATACAAAAATAAATAAAACAAGTTATAGTTTATGACATTTATGCAATAAAATAAACAGAAATATCTATTATTTAATAAAAAATAACATTTACCTGTATGAAATAAGCTAGTTTGTTTAGTTTCATCAGTTGATGCAGATAGACATTCAATTACATTCAATGATTCATTATCATGCTGACTAAAATCCGTTCGTGCTCCTACAATTTCTACTGTATCTGAATTTCGCTTTATGATCTCCCTAGATGTGTTAGGATTCCCCGTCATTTTGGTATCTGATTCGGATGCAAGTTTTGCTACACGAGCAGCGAAATCGGCCACTACTTCTGCACTGCAATTCTAATAACAGTATTTGAATTTTTATTTTATATCATTCAAATGGCATCAAACTTATGAAAGTACAGAATTATAATTTATTATCATCCTAAGACTTGTGTATAATAAGTCACAGAATACACTATCAAAAAACTGACAAACTAATCGCCAAATAACGAATGTCACGTCATAAGTACTAGAGCAATCATTCGCGGAATGATTAAAATAATATTAGGTTGGCAAATATCTTCCTTCCGCCTTTTTGTCTTTCGAATTTCGCGGCTATGTACAAAGTGCTATAGAACTCGTATCTGGCAATCATTTGAAAAATCTTGACATAACCTTCACTGTACATGATTAGTTTGGATATTGTATTCAACAGTTGTAGACATGTAAACACTATCGTCAAAATTCGCGCTATTTCCGTGCGATTAATGGTGTTTTGGGGTTTGGTACTATCACTTCGAACCGCGGAGGAATGGTTTCGATAATTCAGAACCGGTGAAAACGACACTATGGATAAGCCAGCCGGCGAAACACGTATGACGACGAATACTGATCAAATCATGGAAAAAATCGAGTTAGACCTACATGCAGCATCTCGTGACATCGCCCAGGAGATGAGAGTTAGTCACCAAACCATTTTAAATCATCTGTAGAAGGCTGGATACAAAAAAAAGCTTGATGTTTGGGTGCCGCATGATTTGACGAAAAAAACACCGTCTGGACTGAACACCGTCTGTGATTGACGGCCAGGCAGGTTTTGCTGTGTGTTTGGTGGGATTGGATGGAAATCATCCACTATGAGCTGCTTCCATACGGCCAGACGCTGAATTATATCATCTACTGCGAACAACTGGACCGCTTGAAACACGTGATCGATCAGAATCGTCCAGAATTGGACAACAGGAAAGGTATAGTGTTTCACTAGGACAACGCCAGACCACATACAACACTTCGTCGATGTCTCGTCAGAAGCTACGGGAGCTCGGATGGGAGGTTGTATCGCATCTACCATATAGCCCGGACATAGCGCCCAGTAATTGCACTTGGTGGTGTAAAGTTGAACTCAAAAGAGACTTGTGAAAAGTGGCTGTCCGAGCTCTTCGCAAATAAGGAGCGGAGCTTCTAAAAGGAGGGTATTATGAAGTTGCCGTCTAGATGAAAACAGATTATCGAACAAAACGGCGCATATTTGAACTAAATCCGATCACTGTAACACTTTCTGTAAAGCATTGAATACAGAGCAAAAAAGAGGAAGGGAGATATTTACCGAGCTTACGTTAGAAAAGCTAGAAGATACTAAATGAAACAATATTGAAAATTGTAATTTGAGATTGTAAAATCGACATTCCGAAATAAACGACTGCTTTATAAATATTACTTGACAATAAACACAAATGACAATCAACAAAGGGCATCGAGGAAGAATCAATTATCACAATCATATTCTTAATTTAGAAATGAATATTTAGAAAATCGAAAACCTTCATTTACTGAATATCACAAAAAAATACCAGTTTCCAAAGCTTATATTGGCTATTATATACACCATTTTTAATTTTTTGATTTTAACAAGTAATTCGTAATTAGCGATCTCGAAAAGTTCTAAAAATAATTTTTCATAAATAATCAAACAGTTTGTAACTTAAATAATTAGTTTTTAATAATTTAACAAACTACAAAATTAAAAAAGACTAGTTCTCGTACAAATGACTTCTTCTGGACAATTTCTCCGATCATTAATACCTTTGTCGTTCTACTGTAAGTCAATGACGTTTTTTTAAGTTTCAAGCGATAATGGCTTTATTGTCTTGAGAAAGGTTTATACAATTTATATGAAAAACTTTTGTTTAAATTTGAATTTTATTTATTGATTCATTTGACAAATAAATATTCACGAAAAACAAAGTTTTTAAATTATCCTAAGGATTTATTAAACAACAATATTGTTGCGAACAAAAAGTAATAAATCCAAAAATATTTGCAGAAACAATTTAGGTGACTTATACACAAATATTCTTATATAAAAATACTCGCAACGTGTGATCACTTATTACATAACATGTCAGTCTTAAAGATTAAATGCAAGTGAACTAGGAATTGTAGTGTTGGGAAAGGTAACGTGTCTTTTACAAGGTTATTGTATTCCTGATTCTAATATTTCGCATTATACATTATTAGGCTGTAGGATGCAAGATTAGTGACGTTTTGGTTATTCCACATATTCAAGATTTTGAGAAGAACATCGAGCAAAATATTTCTCAGATAATTCCGTTTAACGCGTATTATAAGGTAGAATATGTCTGCATATCTTTTACTGATGAATCAAGAAGATAAACTCGGAACTGAATAAAACGTAGGTTGCAATATTGTAATATCTAAAATAATCCACGTTGATTTATTAAAACTGCAGTTAATTTAGTCAAGTCCGTGATTTGTACGTTATACAATTGACAGATTACTGTTTCCCAAGATAGCTAGAGAAACAATGCTTACGTGATACAAGTTGAAGTCCAATAATGAAAGAGTTTCATAAAGAATTGTGAACTATGGGACTAGAACCAGTTTTCTTGATTCATGAATTCCAGACGATAATTTAAAAAATCAATATTACTTATTTCGCTATTCTTTTGTGTTCATGTAATATACTATTTCAGCCTCTAGAGTGAGCTCTTAAATTCCTCTGCAGGCTTCTTATAGGCAGTAGATTTCGCATTTGGGCGTATATGCTCCAACACTTACGCGTTTCTCCAGTCGCTTTTCTATTTGCCTAAATACTATTTCATTAAGACCTCATAAGTTAACTTTCACCGTCTGCTCTAGCTATCTATTGATTGTTACTAAAACCGCTAACCCACAATAATCTACAATAGTTAATAGGTTTTAACCAGACTAAATTCTATCGCAGCACAATTCACTTTATTTTCCCTAAATGGGCGCAAGTGTCTAATTCTTATATAATATCATTTGTAGGCTGCCTTTGTATAAACTCTACTAATAAAATCCTACTTATATTTCTATATATATCATCATCCTGTTTCTCATCTGTTTAGTGCTTTGGAGACTTGGTTGGTTTAATATTCCGGATAGTCTCTTCATTAATTTTCTGTGATTTGGTAGGGTCGTTATCTGAATGATTTGAGTTTTCGATATTTTGAAAAGTAATTTAAGGTTAGTATATTCTCTTCCTTACACACGGACACGTCTGAATGACCGGGGATGCCTGAATACTTGATTTGATCGGCGCAGAGTCGTATCTCTGAGCCCACCTTGGTATGTGTAAGATTCTTCTTAGTAACCTAAATGTGGATTTCTGCTCTGACTATGATAAGCATTCTTGCGTACCGACAGAACTAATCGAACACAGTACCACATATATTTCTCTCAAATTCCGTAGAATTCCGGAAAATTTATGAAGGAACCGTCAGATCAACAGACTTGCTTGAACCTTCGCGCGGGCAACCCAACATCAACCCGCTGACCCTCTACCGACACCTCCGCAGAGCGACCCTTGTTCCGGGCAACTACGACAAGGCCCGTCATTCCACAGGCGATACCTCCGGTCGTTGAGGAAGGCAGAGAGAACAAGGATAGCGACGATCCAGGCAACCGGTCAGTTTGTCAGGGCTGTTGCCCCCGCGAACCACCTCTAAGGTAGGGAGATGATAGATTATTATTGCAATATCGGCGAGGCGAGACTATAAGCATATTCCTCCCCCTCTCCCAAACGGCTGGTGTTCCTCTCTCCCTAAGTGACTGCCGAGCTAACATCAGCGAACGTGCCCCCTGGGTAAGTCCATAGAGGTCCTTCGGTGCTTACCGGGCTTCCCCTGAATTGAGCTCTAAACTTCAATTTTTTTCTCCCTAATCCCCCAGTATCAATTCGACCACGTGAGGCTTTCGTCAACCTAACCGACCGGCATGTCTACACTACATCTCCTGGGGCGCCCATACAACCTGTTGCAGCAGGCGTCCCCGGGGCAAATCGTTTATGCCTCGGATCCATATCGGAAACATATCGCTCACAGACAGGAAGCACCACGTCACAATTCATAGTGTGAATCTGCGTAAAATTATTTTGATAAATATTAATGAAAATTATAATTGCAAGCATACATGCGCTACATCTATAATATTTCACAAACTCTGATTGTTTTATCAGTATTTATTAGTATTTGTTTTCTACACATTTATTCCTGTCTTACTATCGAAATCGTGCATCACTGAAACTTTCATTATCATATAATAAGTATTGTCATCAGACAATACGAAATTGATAAGATGAGAATTAATTTATGCAAACAAATAATTTTAGTCCAAGAATTCGAAAGAGCAAGAGAACAATATTTTACATTCACAAATGTATTAATTATAAAAAGTTGTGATCCCCAGCTAGCACAACTTGATTTCTCGAAACAGTAGGTACAATATTGATACCGAAGGACGAAGCAAGACAGGAGCATCCCCTAATCGGCACGACGGGTTGTTACGTGACAACTTACAAAAATAATAAATGAAGAATCGAAATAAGCCTTTATCGTGAACTCAGGACTCAGGTTCGTGAGGTGGAAAATATTCGGTCAGCATATTTCTCGGCAGAGTAAAAGTTTTACGGACCATAGAGAATAACTGCGCCTAAAGGGGTAATAAGACTTCGAGCGTTCGGCGGAGTCTATCTGCCATTAGCTAAGAATAGAGAGGAGCAAGGCAGACGTCAATCTCAGCGTCTTTCAGGGGAAAGCCGTTCTCACGCGTCAGTCCCTGAATTATAGACCAGTAGGTAGAGTATCCGGCCCTCTATACTCACTCCCTTCCGAAAAGCCGCTAGAGTCAGTTCGCCGTTACCTCCGTCTAAAAAGTCCCTCCTGGGTTGACGATAATACTAAGTTCCAGATTCATACAGTATTCAAATAATAATTCTAACCAAACAAGTACTATCTTCCTAACTGATTTCAGATACGTATTAAGCGAACTGTAAGTAGTCAATTTATTTACAATAATTAAATAAGTAAACAAATATATTCTACTCCTGTAGTTATTTCACGCCCCCTCGCAATTCACCCTTTTCCGACAAGGAGACTGGCCCGGCGGATCATCGTGGAGGTAGGTCCCTCCAGAAATGTCGCGGTCGTGATAAAAGGTCTGTCGGAATTCAGCTGTAGGGCGCTGTACATACGTAAACGTAGAGGTATGATGAGACAGGTGTTGTCATTTCCGTCTTGAATAAACATTTCATCTATATAGGTTCCCTCCCGGGCGACTGCGAGTATCTACCTTGGGAGCAGTAGCTAGTACCTTGGGCCCCTCCGAGACACGTCGGACTCCAAGAAATCATCAAAAAAAAAATCCGAAAAAGTCATGAGAAGCAAGAATATAAAAATAGAATTTAAAAGAAGAACCAAAGCATGGTTCCGTCTATTTCAGAAGTTGAGTTTTGAGTCTTCACAGGTGCCAGTTATCAGGACAATTTAGTTATTAAAGCTCTGATGCGCATATTTCCAAGCCTTCGATAGTTGTACTCATGCCCAAACGCCACGAACCAGACGAGAAGTCCATGACATAGTACTGGGCTAGCCGTTTAATTGGAGGGTAAACCGCCACTGCATTGATCGTTCACAACTTTCCGATACCAAACTGACATAACACCTGTCAACAGTGCATCATATACGTCTCTTATTTCTCTCTTGCAACTGGGGACACCTATCACTGAACTTCCAGTCGGAGGGTACCGTTCATGCGAAATAGATATATTCATAAATATTTTACAAATAACACGTAAAGAATAATTTGTACTCGACAAAGGGAATTGTATAACGTAACATTATAAGTATAAGCCTTGAGCTAAAATCATCCGAGAATTCGCAATCTTTTATTACAATTGAATTTTCATAAATAAATTATAAACATTTATTTAAAGAATTATGTTTAAAGAATATTAATAAGCATGTATTAATACTTAAAACGGACTGTTTAATTTATATTTTATGCACACATAGCTCCTGACTCCATTAAGGTCCTAGAGTAAAATAGAAATTAATCCAATTAATTCTGTATCCCTTGTCTTGCATGTCAGTTATTCAAAACCCGACGTAAAGTAAAATAAACAGAACGTCGCCAACTAAAAAATCAAAGATTCGGATCTTTGTGGACTGATCGGTCGCGTTTTATGTGGCTGATCGCTGCTGTATACTCGCAGTGCAGCGAGTTTCTTGCAACTATCGCGAAAGGTAGCGAGAGGGACAGAATTTGTGCGAGTTTCCACTGTACTCTATATACGGTATATAACAAGTAATACCTGTATACATATTATTATTCCGAACAACGAAAGGAGTTACATATTTGAAGCTAATGAATATAATAATAATCTGTTTTCATTAAAAATAGGAATAATAGTATTAATAAAGAAGTTAAATACAGTTGAAATAAATTAAAAAATTACATATATTAATTAAAATAGACTTACCACAGACTGTGAACTTTCTCTACTACTTGATTCAGGACCTGCAGTAGTATCTTCATTTTTATAAATTTCATCACTAATATTTTTACCTGTGTGTGGATCAACTATATCTGTAATTGCTTTTGTCCTTGGCTTTTTGGATCTTGTTGAAGGATTCCCAGGCCCACCATTAAATCCAGAATATACATCTGTATTGAAAGTAAATATATACATTTATAATATGGCTCAATAATACAACAATATTTTATAAACATAATAATCCTAACATAAATTGAAAAAAGTTGTAGGAAAAAAATTATTGGTTTTAAAATAATTACTATTGTTAAATATCATTGATAAGTACTATCAATGCTGCACTAGCATAAATATTATTTTGACGATTGAAATTTTTTACGCAATTTTGACAAAAAGAAATTTTAGATTAAGATGCGCAATGGCAAATATAAGGTATGTTATAAGCAGAATGCGCGTATCAAGGAAATATAAGGGAGCTGATGTGGGAGGAAAATAAAGGGAAGAAGAAAATCTTGTCATGCCCTGAGCATGCAACCGATAGATGGGTCGACTCCATCGGATCGAACCTCCTGAACGTGTCCTGAGAGCTTTGATCCAGACACGTCAGGCTACCATCACGCACAGTTAGTCAAAGGAGACCGTCTTGTTGACGTCCGCGAGGTTGTATATTGCAGGTGAAGTCAGAAGAGGAGATCCGCTGAAGAGTAAGTGTTGAAAAGTTTTCGGAGAAAGAAAGAGAATCTACTTAACTAAAACGATACCGATAGCCGTAAGCAGGATATCTGCTGCAGCAAAATCGTCGGGATTCCTCAAGATTTCAGGAGCCGATCTGAGGAATTAGGAACTAGGAACTCAAAGTTAGATTCTTTGAAAGACATGTGCAAGATCCGGCGTTAATTTTGAATAACTAAGATCAAGGCCGTAGCTAAAATTTCTGTCACTCCTGTCACTGTGTTATTCTGCAGGATAGGCAGCCAGGTGTTGTCATCGACCAGGTGGATTGTCGTTGACTGGACGGGAAGGGTTCGTTTCCTAAGACGGGTCCTAAGACTCGAGACCGATGACCCAAAAATAACAAAGGGTCACTAGGTCGAGCGGTAAAGGTTCAATCCGGATACCGTTTAATCTGCGAAGATATAGTTTATAGATGCTAACCATTACTATCCGCCTTTGACTTTTATATCTCCTAGGTGGCCCACTTTTATTGCGGACAGGCATTCGCCTAGCGGCGACTTCTATACTACGCTTACTAGGAGCGCGGTGGCGTGGAATATGATGGGCCGTGTCTGCCACTGAACCAAAGCACTGCTATGTTCAAGAGGTCCAAAAACTTCTAAACCAACTTGGCTTCGCGAATGTCATCCTTGTACGGTAAGTATTTGTGGGAAGTGCTTAACTACCCTCTGAACGCTCAGAGCCATAAAAAAATTACCTACAGGTAAAAGACAGTAGTCTCAACTTACCCTACAAGCTGAGCAGTTTATCGCAGTGCAGTGCAGTATAATGTAATGATTTCACTAAACCTAAGCTGGCCTTCTTAGGGTAACATTCAACTTCCACCAGAGTGGGGATTGCTCCCCCAGTCTTATCTCTAGCCACATACGGTCGTCGCTCCAACAAGGTAACTATTCTTTTAAACTAAAACAAAACACCATCACCGACCCTTCTGACGGATATGCTTTCCAACGTTAGTGGCATGCATTCATTATACTTCTAAGTCTTACCACTTAGTAACCAGGCCCTGCAAGCCGAGATGCTAGATATTTATCTCGCTTCGCATCCGTTGCGTATTGTGGGTGCTACTATGCTCCCCACTCGATCTCCTCTCCTGACTCCATCCATATTTCCTCTCCACGTAACGTAATTTTTGTTGGGGTTAGAGACCGTTTGGCCTGGTGTCTCCGTATCTGGTGTTTAGTCGGTAAGAATTCGACACTACCCATCCAATCGGCCCCCATCGTCACCTATCAGCGGCGATGTGTGCACTTCAGGAGGGTATCTTTTACAGATTGCAGTCCAATGCGATTAGCGAAAAACGACGTGTAAAAGGTAGAAATGAAAAAAAAATTGGATTACATATGGAATGTCGCCAATAATAAGTGCACTTCATGCTTAGGCATGCAACAGCGAGCTTCCCGAATTATTAAAAAAATGTCGAAAAATTTCGAAAAATGCGATTTTTTCCAAAATAGGGCTTATATCTTGGAAAACAATGGATTTACATAAAAAAGTTACAGACTAAAATTTATTTCATTGTGAAAATTCTTGTGAATCATGTCTCGGTCGAACGGAAAATCGGACTACACTGACCGAACCGGTGGTGGGTGAGCCATAGCATAGCGGAGCGAAATTCGATTTAGTATATCGAAACGAAAAAAAAACAATGGTAATCTCTATTTTTATGTATTCATAAATTCACCTGTTTTTCAGAAAACAAATTATAATAGGCATAAATTATTTATAATTTTGGATTAGTTATCAGTGAGATATTTTAAAATTGTATATAACTTTTTTATGTTCAATAATAAAAGTAAATATATATTTCTCTGCATTATTAAATAATTTCAAAGGGAAAAAGTTCAACGTAATATTATTTTTTTAATTATTACTTCAGTCTCATTCTTTTTAATGAAATTACATTTTCAAAATCATTAAGTACAGCTTCGCTTGTTTCAAGTTCAAAATTTACTTCATTATGACTATAGGAATCAGAATTATTGTACTATAGGCCACAGCAATTAGTACAGTAATATGAACACTTTGCAAACTTTTACTGAATGTGAAAAACAGAATTCGAAAATGCTCCTTTAAACGGCAAACACAACATAATCGATGTTAAAAGTAGAGATACCTGTCCAAGATCCTATCTGATGCTTTTTTGAATACATAAAATATAAGAGCATCGATATTAATGAGTTGGTACATATGTCTCGCTGCGACTGGGGGCCGTTTTGGCGGATCATTTTAATGTTGAGTCGGCAGTCGCGAGGCTAAACTCCAATCTAATGAACCCTACCATCAAGTAGGGTGCAGCTTCGTACAAGAGAAGCTGCTAGTCCTGTCTTAGAGGCCAAGCAGGGGTCACTGTGTTCTTAACACAGGATGTTGTTTTCTCCCGTGTCGGAACGATGACGCCCAATGCCAAGCAAAGTACTATATTCATAAATTTGTGATTATGTCGATATCGGTAGAGTGTATTCGTGCAGTGCAAGGATACTGTACATGACCTCGGCACGGTAAATACTTTATTAGATGGAGAGGCAGCAGGGCACATTCTGTAACCTCCGAGTCGGAGATTATAAATATTTTTATGAGCATGTACTCGTCTGGAGTTCTGGGGGGGGGGGGGGGCGCATTTAAATAAGCAATTCAAGGCTAGCGTACTCTCATCCTCTGACACGGAAGGGGTCAGAAGGTCAGGTGTGCTGGAATACTCGATCTGTTCTGGGCAGTACCATACCTCTGAACTCATATTAGTTTGTACTGTATATAGGCCCCCTCATGCCTCTTACGAGTTTCTCGTGAAATTTTGGATGAATTGCGACGATTATCGCCGGATTACGGTCATAAAATCATTCAGTTAAGAACAAGGCTACAACGCTCACAGAATTCTTGTGTGGTATGTAATATTATGGGTGCTAAGTAGGATTATCATATCACCTTCTCAGAATTAGATCTGCTGATCTGTTCTCTTCTGATGCATTCGATTGGCCGGTCAAGGGAGACAGGAATTAAATAATTTTCTGTACAAGGTGCTCATCTGTGGAATAATCGGATATCCTGCATAAGGAATGCGTTCTCCCTTTGTCGCTTCAGGGGGCTGGTGACGGAGCATTTAAGGGGACGGGATATTTCAATTTCAAATAATTCGAATAACTCTAGTCAGACATTCTCATGATCGGGCTTTCAATTTGCGCTCTAAATTCTGTTTTATGTATGTTTTGTGTTCGTATATGCGTGCGATTGAATCTCATCCTCACTTCATTCATTGTATACACTTACATTTTATTCATTGTGTGTTTGCGTGTATGATTGTGACTTGACTGTTAGATAATGAGAAAAATGTGATTAATTTGTGTAATTGAAGTATTACTTCTTTATTGCTAAAACTGCACTACGTCTGTGATAAAATGTGATAATATTTATATATAAGTTAACTAAGATGTTGCAATTTTTACTTTATTTTGTAATATTTTTGTAAAAATGATTAGAAAATCGCTGTATAAAACGATGAGCCCATTTATAATGAGATACACAGTTAAGGCAAATATAATGAGCTTCATGATAGACTTCTATAAAAAAATAAAAGAGCATTGTATGTAAATTTATTTTCAATTTCAAAATGTACTCACCTGTTTGTGGAATGGACAAGCTTGATTGTATGGTATGCATTGTCTGTGTTTGTGGAGTTTGCTGTTGAAGATTTGTCTGTGGAGCTATAGTAGACCCCGCAGTATTCGTAAGTGAACCAGAAATATGTTGATTTGCAGTGTTAATAGAATTCGCAGCTGGTCTATTTAAACTAATTTGCGAATTAGGTTGTTGTGGAAAAAAGACTGCAAATAAAAAAATTACGTAATTGCGCAAAATATTCGATAATATATTAAAAAAAAGTACAAAAATTAATTAATAATAAAATGAACAATTCACACTCGTAAATGCAGGTACAGAGGTACCGCTCACTTTAAGAACAAGAAAAATTCTCATTTAAAACTCCTAGTTCTCACTATGTTCTCTTTAATGCTCTTATGTACACTGTTGACATTTGGGTGACCACAGCTCGACCGCATGGTCCCGCCGTCGATCTGCTCAGCGGGTAAGGAGTGGAAGGAGTTTTGAGAGATTTTCGAGAGCACAAAAGAGCACAAGTGAGAATATCGTGTGTTTTCGGAAGTTTTCAGCAAGAATCGAGAAAGCATCGCTTTTTGCCAAGAGTTCACAGCTCTTGCGAAGAGAACAAGAACCTCTCGATTTCGGCGCATTTTTAGACATTTGTTTAAACACTTTTTTTATTTATTATATAATTATAAATTACTTTAGATACTATTCCATTTTATTTGTTACAATTCATATTAGATATTTCTATAATTATATTCATCTTTTTAAACTACATATATAACATTTAACTACTTAAAATTTTTTTACATTATTTACCAATGTTTTAAAGTAAATATTTAATGATGACATATTTTATAGCTGATGTCACATTAATATTGATATAAACTCCACTTGTTACAGCCTGTTAGTAAAAAATAATTCAATTGCTGCCTAATAGAGTCTGTATATTCTAATGCGATTTTTGACGAGATTTTTCAAAATTTTTTTTATATTAATGTTAGTAACAAATAAATAAATTCTTAACTTAAATATAAACATATATATTGCTGATATTAAAATATCTAAATATAAGCAATAAATATAAATAACTTAAATATTATTAGTAGAAATCTTGTTTTAATTATCCGTGGAATTTGATTCATTACAATTTAAACATTTTTTCCATGTTCGTTAATAGCACCCTCAAGGATGAGACTGGTATAACTATCAGTTATGATCCGATCTTCTATATCAGGCATAAAATATGATTCTAAATCAATGCTAGTCACTAAAATTGTATTAGTATTAAATTTACCTATACTTTGCGTTTTTAAAATATTGTTTACGTGTATTGGTACTATAGCGGGCACCAGGCAAACGGCCCGTCAAGGTCTACGTGCCGCAGCGCGGTGAGGAAGACAAAGAAAGAGGGAAGGGGGTGCGAGGGAAACGAGTCAATCTACTATCGGCGCCCGAAAGCAACGGATCAGAAACACCAACGCTACACGGCGACACATCGTGTTCACACATTTCCAGGCTGCGAGCGTGCGTTGCGCTAGCCTCTGCGTAGAAGAAAGATGGGTCACAGCGCCAAACGGTTCAGGAGGTACAGCTGCCGGACCAGGGATTCTGAGACGTCACCAGGTCGATCGACAAGTTGTTTAATCCTTGGGAGCACGAACCGTTTCGGTAACCTCAAGGAGCAGCAGAAGCGATATTCAGTGCAGTAAGCTCGAGCGTGTGCTCAGGTAGGGCCAAGTCAAATATTTATATTAATAAGAACCGCCGCACGCGCCAGACCGGGCTGCAAAGTGTAACATATAAATCGCGGGAACTCGTTCGACGTGCGAGCGCGTGAGAGACAGAGAGAAACTACCTCTCACTTGCATCCGAAAGACCGCAGAGCGCACAGTCTGCAGAAGCGCGACTCTTTCGACCGGTTAGCCCCCCCCCCTCCCGCGCAGACTAGCGGGCAAGGGGCTCATAATCGGTTTGCGGGAGTCCGCACGTAGACGGCAAGTCGCGCACGGTTAGGCCTTCATGTGTAATTTTTCATATATATATAGATATAACTTCATATAAGACTGAATGGATATATGCTCGTATGTGTAGGTTATAAATAAAAATTAGATATTTATTAAACAATGATACGTTTATTTAATTGCAGCCTATTAATATCTATTGTCCAAAATTAGTCTTGATTCACATATCTTGTATTCAGATAATTTTATTTCAATAAAATTAAAATATATTTGTTGATTAGACAAACATTAAAAATCAATGCAATAATTATAAAAATGTAATAAGTCAGCAGCTGCAGAATAAAGTTACATTTCTTGCTACTAGCTTAATCAATGAATGGATTCTGATTCTGATGAAAGAACATGAGCCTCATGAAACTAAAATGCGTTTTGACTTTTTAAATTTTCATCATTTTATGAATATCTTATTTAGATTTATCGATTAATAGATTTTGATTTTACAAAACGCTCATCAGCCTTTGAAGGCTAATAAGAAGAAGATTGTTTAAATCTAAAATAAACAATAACCAAGTTTTAATTTCAATGCAATTTAGGTACTTAAGGTTCAATGATTAATGATACACTGATGAAAATTTAACAATATAGTCAATGCAAATTAAAATTAAATTTTCATCCGTGCATCAATTTAGTTTGCTACGCTCAAAAAATTTATAATTTCCTTTCAAGTCACTGTATATATTAATTCATTGATATAATACAGGCGCGCTCATATTACATATAGTCTTTCTCAACTCTAACTAGAATGGGAAAACCCCTAAATTCACGTGTATTATTTTGCTGCCCTTTTCCCTTTTTCGGAAGAAAGAATTTATTTTGCTAGTTACAAAATAATGGTAAAATTTCATATTATATTAGCTTGGCAAATGTCTCCCTTCCGTCTTTTTGTATTTTGAATTTTGCGCCTATGTACAAAGCGCTACAGAGCTCGTATCTGGCAATCATTTGAAAGATCTTGACATAACCTACAAAACGTCGCTATGTATGATTAGTTTGGATATTGCATTCAACAGTTATAGACCTGTAAATATGGAGTTTACTAACACCGAAATTCGCGCTATTTTAAAGTTTTGTTTCGTTAAAAATAAATCCGCTAGAGAAACTTTCCGTGAAATTAATGGTGTTTTGAGGGATAGTACTCTATCACTTTGAACCGCGGAGGAATGGTTTCGACGATTCAGAGTCAGTGAAAACTACACCATGGATAAGCCCCCGACAACGCACCTGCACGACGAATGAACGGAGAGTTGCTGATGCTCCGAGCCCCTCCGAGGCACGTTGCCCTCGGAGAGGAAGCAAGAAGTCAAAAAATAAATAACTTAAATTTTACTATAACTTTAAAATTTTATTGTGATATAAATATATAAATAACTAATTGCAACTAAATAATTTAAATTATAGAAAAGGTATAAAAATTAAGTTAAATATTAAAAAGCTTACATCCAGGGTGTTGGCCAGTTGCATATCCAAAAACATTTGACGGTGCTAGGACATGCGTTTGATAAGGTGAATATGAAAATTGGTTTTGAATTGTTGGATGTCTTTGCGATGCACCAGAAAACTAGAACAAAACATAGCATTAAGTTATATATGTATATAATATTTTACAATGATATATGTATATAATTATATTTTGTAATAATTATTTTTAAGAATATTATGCAGGGTGTTTTTAATTAATTCCGTTTCTTTTACAAGTGTACAGCTCATGAAATTCGAAGCAGAATCATATTTTTCATCTTAAAATTTGTTGACTTTTCGCAAAGATAGGGGTTACAAAAATTATCAATAATTGCAACAAATTAAAATACATTAGAATGCATTACACAAAATAAGCATAGCTAATTGGATTATGAAATTGAGTAATTTGAAAACGCAACAGATTAAAGGAGTGATCTTATCCCTGCATTCCTCATTCAAATATCTGTTCTTACTGAATCTGAAATAAAATTTAAAAAATTTGTGATCAAAAATTAAATATAGCCGTCTGAAGATTTCTAAACTCCAAGCATCGACTCTAACAATATAGAAATATTGACTATAGAATATTTACTTGAGATGAAATGGATTAATGCATTGGTAATAAAAGTATTACAAATTAAGTCAATTTTAGCCATTTTTGTAGAAAAGTGCTTATGAATTTCATTTTATTACTCGGCGAACCCATTACATTATTCGTATCGCTGTTAGTTCTATTGTACACACATGGGACATTGAGTATACATCGATGAATGTTCACTCAAATGTCGAATGAATTCCCGCATCGTAATTTTTGGTTTATGTCATCGAATTAAAAAATATTGCTTGTCTCTTTATTATTAACGTAAAGTGTAACATTTTTTGATACAATAATTTTTATAAGTCGATAGCTTTGCAAATGTTATTGCTGCAATGCATCCTCGAATAAACATCATTAGATTTGACGGCATGCACACGAGCCGGCTCAATCGATATTGATAAGCAGTATCGGAAAAGATAAAGTTGGCAACACCTGTAAACAATGTAGAAGTGTATATGAAAGTAGTATACTCCCCCATCATTGTACTTTTGGTAGTTGCTCGCTGAAAAATGAGTAAATGCCTCAAATAATGCAATAAATAATAATAAAAGACTTTGCAATTGATTCTACTTGTATTCCTAAACACATTCATTTGAAATAATATTACTGTGAATTTATTGTTATCGTTTTTCACGTGTTAGGCTGCCGCGCTACAGTACAGTAAAGTATAGCTGCAGTCCTCTTGAATTCGCCAAGGTTTGCATTTGCGAAACCCGCATATAGAGCTGCTATGACAGCACAAGTTAGCTCCACCGAAATCTGCCGCGCCAACACACACAAGTGATTGATTCACATGGGAATGAATAGTAGCTTGTGTTCACACTTCTGCACCCTCGTTTCTTCTCATTTCCCCTCAAGTACGATAAGTATGTTTTTGACCGTGAGGGCACATATTTCTATGAAGCATAAAAATTAGTGTAGCTGGCGTTATCGAATCGGTGATTTCTCTATTTATCTTTGGTGTTATCCGTCTTTTACTGATACAGCTATAGGTGCATATCTGGTTATTGTGTGCATTATATTTATGTCTGTACAAAGGTATTAAGTAGTTGTCACATTGCTGTTTAAGAAAACGCTGCCATCACCAGGGAGTTCAACCCAACGATCCTTCAACAAGTTATCTTTTCACGCGCTTGAAAGGTCTTCGAGTTAGAACTCTGCTCTCAGAGAACGTCATTTCTTGAGAAAGCGGGACTTAATGAAAATTGGTCTGCACCCTAAGGTACTATCATTTGGCTCATGCCATAAGTATGCCAATTATTAGTTGATGATTGTACTAGGGCCACACGATCTCCCCAGTTAACCATGGCGTTTGCTACTTGAGAAGCAACTGCATTCCACTACCGAATCTGTTCGAAAGGCTCCTTGCGAAGATCATGCACTATTACGTAATATCCACCTAAGAAGCATTATGAGGATTAAAAATTTATGGCATTGTATAATGAAGCAAAAATTCGTGCCATAATCATTACATATTACACGTGATTGCAATTGATTTCAACTATTAAACGTCCAAAGTAATTTATGACACAATATTATTAAAAAGTCTTATTCGATATACGAATTTTCTAGAAAATGATGACATAAGATTATCTAGATTTGCTCAAAGCTGGACTAATGCTATAGGAATTTAAAAAATTTAATTTACTATTTTAGACCAAAAAAAAAAATGCCACAGCGTGTCAAGAGATTCTAATTATCATGTCTTTTTTTATGGAAGCTCCCTTTTATGCGAGTAGGTGAAGTCACTAATCTTCATAGTTATAGATAACAAGACTGCCGAAAACGACTCCTTATGTACTGCCTAGGAACCCGCGTTTCAGGCAGGCGTGCGCGACCGGCGAATAGTGGCGGGTGCTCCAGGGCTCTCCCAGATTCGTTGGTCTCGAAGAGGAAGCACTATATCACAAATGACAACCGTAACAGGATGTCGACTGCACGATCGGTTTTCGCGAGTAATCGGGGGAGGAGTGGCCGAGTTAATCCGTTCTGGACAGCTGGACAAATATTCAGAAAAAAAATCAATTAGTGCCCCGGGGGTGGGGGGACTAATCGAATCATTTTTTAGTGCGAGTTATGCACCAGGGTCGCGTAAAAGAGAGAACTGCTCGGGCGGAAGTGCAGGGTCTGGTGCTAACACAGAAAGACGTGTGCGAGAGGGCGAGATACGGTTACTTGGAACCGCGCTGCGCTTGGAGAGCGGTCCTAGGGTCACGCTCCGAGACAGATGCGAATTTTAAAATTTAACTTTTAAAAATTAATTTATTAAACAAAATATTAGCAACCCACTTTTAAAACTTAATTTAAAAGAAAAAATTTTTTTACTTTATATCTACACAGACTTTACGTGTTAGCAAGCCTGTATCCAAGCGGCCTCTATAGGTCGTTAGTCAAGGCACATGCGTTCCCTCACTATTTGGTAAATTTGTACCAATTGTGGAAGTTGTGGAATTTAGGGGGAATTAATTTCCTCGGTAAATTGCTCAGATCACTAATTTTTTGGAAGCATGTAACATTTTCATGTGGCTTGCTCAGTCGCGCGGGAGTGTACATGGATACGTAGACAATTTGGTCACGTGCTTCGAGTGGGTAGGGCACGAGCCTACGTACCTAGGAAAGGTATAATTGCCCGATTGGCCTTGAAAGCGAATAATAGATATTAGGTTTACTTTTAGCCCGGAGACCAAGTTGGAGGGTATAGGCTGGGAGGAGTCGTGTCGGTCTGTCCGAGTTGAATAACTTTTCTGAGAGAAAGGGCTAAACAACTGCGTATACAGTCCTAGTGTACGGTTTTATTCGAACGAAAATATATCCGAATTTAGCATCCGTTCGAATAGGCCATGCCCATGTTATGGTTTTACAGTAGCCCTCAAATGTATAGTAAGTAGTTCATGTCAATAATGAAAATTGTTTGTCTGACAGCAAACTAGCAGCCTTACTAAAGAAGGGCATACTTCAAAGACAGGAAACCTGATAGTAAGAGCGATAGAGAGACAGTAGGATTGATTAAAGTTGAGAGGATTCACTGACAGCTTGACATTACGGACCTAGATGGCCTTAGTAACCGAAAATAGTTGCCTACGCACTGTAGGCAAACGGAATGTCTCAACGTAGTGATCGTCAATTACTCTGGAACAGAAGCGATCGGTTGACCAGCTGGGCCCCGAACGCGGATGCCGAAACTATACCATGCTCTATCGGGGCTGCAGCCATAGTTACAGGAACTGTACAGAACAGTAGAAGGGGGGAGGCGAATCACAGTGGATTTGGAACTTGCACGCGCGCTCTCTCGCGTAGCCTTGGCGCTAGCCCCTGGATGGTGCTGGATACCAATCGTCTCCATCCCCGGTGATGTTAGGAAGGTGGGCGTTCGTATATCCCTTCGCAGATGGTGCTTTGCCAGTTGTTGGTGGCGGGGCTGCTGCTGGTGCCCCCTACGGAATCCCATGATGTGGGAGGGCGCTAGCATCCCGATGGTCAGGGAGTGTGCACGCATGCGGAGTCTCGTGCATTGCGCGGTAATTCGCGGGTACCGGGCGATCTCGTTGATGACCCGAAAACGCTTGAGGCGATGCGGCATTAATTAACTAATTAACTACTTAATTATTTAATGCGCGAAAGGTAATCACCTGGCGATTGGCGCTTTATTTTTGCGCCGACCGCCTTCTGATCTCCGGCCGCCGCGCCGAGGGAGCCTCGGGTCCTTGTTTACCTAAATGGCCGGCCGGGATTACCTACAGGCTATTCGGCGGCTTCGTCACAGCCCCCCTCCCAAACCCGATATCTCCCTGCGGATGTTGGAATTGTCTCCCCTTTGGCCCCTCCTAGCGAGAGGGCGCCTCGTTTGGAAGAGCGCCCCGTGAGTCGCTCTCTTGCAATACCCTCGTCCTGCGAGCGCCGCCTCTGAGACCAGGGTATCGGTCGCGAGGGAGTGACCGTCTTCACCACGGGTCTAGGTTCTAATGGGAGAAGCGAATCGGATGAATTAGACACAGCCTCGACCCTGGATCCTTCCGATGGCGTGCGCTCTGGCTCCCAATGTGAAGTAACGGGAGTGAAAGTAGTGGCTGTTAGCCAACCCGGAGGTTGCCAAGAAGTGGCCGTACAACGCCCTGTCGGAGCGTTATTCGGTGCCTGTTTCCAGACTACGGACGCGCCGTGGTCGGCCGCGAGCTGCACTCCGACTGCTCGCTCTAGTTCTTGCAGTTGGGGCTACAGCCTCGACAGGGCATGTTGGACGCCCGATACCTGTCCTAGGATCCGCTGACAGTCCCAAGGCCTCTACGCAGAAGAGGTCGAAAATCCCTCTGTTGAGGTTCATGTTAGGTCGTAGTGCAGCAGACACCTGGGCTACGCTATCTGCTGTAGGGGCAGCACCTGGCCAGGCTGGAAGGAGGGGAGTGTGGGCACCTCGTCATGCCGAGGAGCGTCCCCTTCCGTGGTCGAAGAGCCTTCATCCAGGCTCTCCTCTCTACCAGGTCCTCTTTCGTTTCGGGTCCCTTAGACTTTTTAGGGCGTTTACCCCACATATCCTCGCAAACCAATCGCTCCCTTAACTCCCCCCGGCACCGCGATAGTTCAAGTCATTCGGTACTATACAGGTGTCCAACTCGGCGCGCGCGAGAGCGTGTGCTTTTCGGAGGAGCTTCCAGGCCGTCCTATTGCCCAGAAGCGCCTTTACGCGGGAGTGATACTCCGCACGCGTAGCCAGGCATTCGTACCAACACCCTCCCGTTTGGCCGAGCGATCCGCGGCCCCTGGCTTCTGCTAGTCAATGACTCTAATCTTAGGCCTCGTTCCTCGCGGCTCCTCTCCTTTGACCCGCTGGCCCTTGGACAGAACGGCCATTTTCCGGACCTCCTCGTCAAAGTGGAGCCTCTTCCTCGCAGACAGGGTCTGCCTCCTCTCCCCTTAAAAACCAATACCCCAACGACAGTGAATCAGCCTTAATTGATCGATGCGGGGTATTGGCGGGGCACGTAACTTCCCCTCCGGGTTTAAGAAAACCCGACAGCTGCAAACAATGAATATAAAAATAAATATCAATAATCCATTATTCGTGCCAATGGAGAGAGAGAAAGAGAGAGCCCAACCTCACCGCTTTATCCCTTCTCGGTAATCGTTTTCTCGATTTGCTCGCTGGTTTGTGGTGAGGAGGAAAAAAGGGGGAGTCAGGTGCAACTCTGTGCGATACGTGAGGCTGATTCCGGGGGAAGGTGGATTCTCCATCGTGGCCTACCCCATATTCCTAGTCTGTCCTCTCTCTAGAGCGTTTTGAATATTGGCGACTCTGGCTAAGCAGTTCCTTATTTACGACTGAGCGTGAATCCCCCTCTAATCTACCCTACTGCCTCTTTTCCCTTGTACTCACCAGCCTCTCCTTCTCGGACGAACCCTGTCTTCAGAAAGACTGGTAGTCTGCTCTATGACGGACAATTTTATTAGAAACACGATACACTAACCAAATAGTCTGAATACCAATTTGGCAACATTTACCACCGTGCGAACTAAACACTATTTCACGGGGGGCACACGCAGTCGCTCGGCCTCTTCCCCCTCATTCCAGGGCGGCCGACACGACTGTCATCCCCCGTAGCCATTGCTACGGAGTTCCTATACTAACTAGTTATCCGGGTTTTGCCTACCCTGGCAGCTACCTAACTAGCCGCAATGGCTTTTGCCCTCCTACATTAAAAAAAAGAAAACAAAAAACCAGACTAACTCTACTGGCGCGGCTGTGCCTTTGCGTGTCTCCAGGTCCGCTGTTAGGCACTCCCTCATACCGTCAGCCTATCCGTGACATCATTCCAACATCCAGCTCTACCAGTCTGGGTACGTTGCACACAAACCAAACTGGAAGTGCGAGCGTATCTTCATACGCACCCGAAGGCCGTTTGAGTTTATTGAATAAGAAAAGAAAATAATCCTAAATTGATCATTGAAACCTGATCATTATTGAGAATAATCCATAATTGTGATGTCTCGAGCTTCAAATGCTCCATTACTAGCCTCCTGAAGCGATAAAGAGAGGATGCATTCCTTATGCTGGATACCAGTTTGTTTCACAAATCAACACCATGAACAGGTTCACCCGTAACCGGCCCATCGGATGCATCAGAAGAGAATAAATCACCAAGGTACTTCGGCTTACGCAGCCGTAAGATCTCGTAGATCTGCAAGTACATAAAATATTCTCTCCAACCGTCTACTAGCATCTAACGTAATTAGATCTTGAAGGGGGTGATATGAGCATCCCACTTAGCACCCGTCAGACACCGTACACAAGAATTCTGTGCACGTTGCCACTTGTTCTAAGCTCCAGGAACGCATTTAAGTAAACTATAGTATAATCAATAAATGAGGAAAGACCAGAGAACGCACCAGTTTGGCACGAAGAGCCTCCGTGGCGTACTGACGGAAAGAACGTAAACTATATCAAATATAGAGAGAAAGAGAGAGAAATATAGTCAGAGATAGAGTTTGCGATCTCGTAAATAATATTTTGTGGAACATAATTATTACAAATTTTAATAAACAATATTTATTTATTAATTAAATTCTCGCACGTATTATTTTTCCACCTTTTCCGATTTTTGTGTCCCCTACAGCAATAAGAGCCCAAGCTTACTTAGCCGTGTCCGCGAATTTTCCGTGCGGCAATCATTAAGCGGATAAGGACGGAGAGTCCTCAAGTCGCGTGGTGGCTGGGATCCGGGGCGAGCGTATCCACCCAGTAACTGTTACGTGACAATGCATACTTACATATATATAATTCAATTGATTAAATAATACTAACCTGCATTGACATTTGGCTGTTTACAGGATAAACATTTTGTTGGTGAGGGTTCGCATGGAGCGTTGGTACCTGACTTTGCAAGTACAATGGCTGTGGAATTATACCATGATTTGGATACATAGGTGGTTGCCCATTAGTAGTCCCTACACCACTCATTCCAACTACTTGATTTTGATTATTAGGCTGAGGACCTCTGTGAGTAAGATTTCGTGGTTGCTGCTGAGACCTTGGGCCGGTTGAATAATAAGTTTGCTGAAAAGTATTTAAATATTTGCAATTAAAATTATAAAACAAATTTTTTAAAATAAAATAATAAGAGAAATTTTATTTTACATAAAATATAAATACTATTGCGTTTGACAAGACATACGAATACAAACAATAAACTGTCTCAATAATACTTTTGAAATTAATTGATGTTATATTTGTAAAGCTCTATAATATCAACTATTACGTTTAATATTAAAACGTAAAAATCAAAATCAATGCTACATGTTTTCCACCCTCACAATATACAAGACCACATATAGTGCATGCCCGGAATATCCGGTCGTATAAGCAGAGTATTGGGACTCAAGTGGCGAAGCTGCTGTCGCGCGACCAACAAGCACCATCGGTCCATACCTTTAGAAGAAGCGGGCCTTACATGGAGACGTAAGGAGTATTTCTACGCGTCGAAAATTCGTACGTAATATTACTAAGCTTGAAATCCGATGAGAAGACCTTACTTTATTAAGGGTTTGACAAGGCACTATGGAGGCCATAAATTCACTTGGCCTATCAGGAAATTTATATTCTGGACGTATCAGATGCGTTGCAGAACAATGCAGCCTCGTGATGGCCATCCTTGTTCCGTGCTCCGCTCTTCCTCCGAAATGACATACGACACCACCTGGCGTGATCCTCCCAGGGGCCCTCGGCTCAACTACTTTGGTCGTCCGTTGTTGCTTCTGATGACTCCTCCGTCCATACTTCAAACATTGTTCCGCCAAAGTTCGATTCCGCGATTCTACAATTGCACGTAGAGGTTACTCGGTGGCCTCGCATTAGATTTCCGCATTTTACATAATTCTCTTACACTCCCGGTATGCTTTCTCTCCCTCTCGTCAATATTAGTCCTCGCACATACACTCTACCTCTCAGTGACATCGTCACACATTAAAAACAAACATCACAAGAATTACAGTGTGTCAAAGAAATTAAAATCATAATTGGAACACAGTATCAAACAGTATAAAAAGCTATATTTATCATTTGAAATACATTCATACTTTCAAACACAATTAAAATAATAGAATGCAAAATGCAAATAAATAATGTGAATTTACGCACACTAATATCCATTCACATCATTTTTATTAATGATCTTTACAGTTTGAACGTCCAACAGATTGCTTCAATACCACACATAGTTCACCCACTTCCCTATTGCGTCACACTGAGGTAAGATTTCTTTTAGACTTCTAAGATGTCATACTACTCCTACGTGCCAAATTCAAGGTTGGCCTCGTCTTTAACGATCTTTGTGGGTGATTTTTTTGTTTTCTTGTATTTATTAATTATATAAATCGACGTTATTAACAGGAAAAGTAATGCAAAAGTAATTGAGCTCATAGAGGTATAGAAATTAATTTTGAATTGTTGATAGAATAATATATAGACAGTCTATGTTTAGTTAAAATATTTAATGGCTCACCATTTAATTAATGGTAAAAATTAATTCCATAATCAAACTTGATTGTTTTATGTTACTAAGCTAGTTATCAATTTTGTGTTTCTGTATTTTTATGTTACTTTCTTGAATCTAATGGGTTCTTTGAACTATCATCAAAAATTCATAATTGACATACTGAACAGATCGACTTCTATTATAATTTAGCAACGTAACTTATATACTGTCCAAGGTATATTAACGAATTTTGTTTCAATATTATTATTGATTACATAACGTTTCTGAATGAGTGAGAATTGGATAGCATTTAGCATTGGATTATTGAAAGTATAAATAATGTAATTATGCGAAAATGATTGATCCTTAAGCGAAACGAAAATGTAACAAATTATTATAGTTAACATAAATTATTTGCAAGAGATTAGTCTGATTTGTTCACCTGTTAATATTTCTATGTTAAATAATTGTCCTAAGAAAATAAGTTATCTCTTAATTTTACATAATAAATTAAGAAAATGGTTTTCTGCCATCAGAGTAACAAACATTTCTACAAGTTTGCCAAAAAGGGTAGATCACTTTCGTCTTATTTAACAATTCATTTCTTTTTATTTGGTCGTTCCCCCAAAAACATAATACTACATAGAAATGCCGCATCATGAGTTGCCTTAGTCAGTAAGAAAATTAGAATTGCTGGTAAACAGAACGAAAGGGGGTGTATTACGATAATAATTGGAGTTGATATTTATGTTATCATTACTACTTCGGTTGATATTGATATTGTTATCAGTATTGCTACTATTTCTTTTCTGGATGTTAATGGTCGACTTTTTATTTTTAGTAATGTTTGATATAAAATTGATCTCCGAGTCAAACAACCCCACATCTTTATCATTAAAAGCGGGCGCCTGTGCCGAATGAACGATATGAATTATATTTGCAATTCTACTTACACGGTTTATATTGTTGGACATTCTAACGATCCTAACTTCCCTCTGTGATATCATTTAAAAGTAGTAGTCCATTATTATGCCGGCATTACAGTTCGTCAAACAAATCTATTCCAAAATAAAGTCTTTAAAATATCGCAACTAATCTGCAGCGATGAATCTAGTAAGAAGGTTGATATAAACTTGGCAGAACAGGGGCTAGCCTGCGAAATGATAAGCGGCGCCTTCGTAATGGCAACCAGTTTTTTTCGCGGCCTAACTCCTTCCGGTTTCGAGGAGGTCATAGCCCGCTTGAGGTTTAACCCAGCTGAGCGGTCGAGGTTTCTCCCGCCGAGCTGTGAGTCGCCGCTGATACAGAATGTAGCATATATATTATATTAATTTAGCGCGCGAATATACCGCGTCAAGAGTGTGTGTGAGAGAGAGCGTGTTAGCTTGCGCGCGCGTTAAATTATTGTAGGTAAATCGTTATAATAAATTATAATAAATATTTATCAAATATTTCAACATTCGCGCGTATATTATTTTGCTGCCTTTTTCCCTCAATTTCGTGCCCCTTTAGCAACAAGCGCCCAGGATTGCTCCTCCGTGTCCACCGATTTTCCGTGCGACGCTTTACGAGCAGATAAGGACGGAAAATCCTAAAGTCGCATACTGGCTGGAAGCCGGGGCGGGATTAGCCACCCGGTAAGCACCACGTAACAAATTGGCGACCGTGACAGGACGCTGGCGATAGGGGCCCACGAACCCAAAAATCTAAAATTCATTTGGCGAGGAAGAGGACGCAAAATTTACGCGCTAATTTTCTTTGTTTTCCGTTGTGTTGTGAATAAAAATTGCTGTTTGTGTCCGCGCGCTTTTTCAGCCGAGACCGACCAAGCCCGGTCGTGTCCAGTAGTTGAAGGTCAGCGTTGAGCAAGCTTCGGCTGTTTGACCCGGCGCTCCAGCAGGCAGCTGACTGTGGATTAGTGCTGAGAGTAGAGGGCGCGGCGATTTGCGCGCTTAGTATAAATAATTAATAAATCTTAATTTTTTTTCTTATTCAATAATTAATGATTATTGACGTTTTTTTGTTTTTTATTGTGTTTGCAGTTTTTTTATTTTAGGTATGTGAGGGGTGCTGAATTTGTTTTTTTTTATTGTCTTTAGGTATATTTTTTATTTACAGGATAGGTACACACGGAGAGGAGCACACGGAGGGGCGATCCAGTTCCTTGTAAGTGGGGGGAAGGGTTCGGTAGGGGTGTTCTTTTTTCGCCACGAAGTGCTAACTCAACCACACATTAAGTGTGACTGGGCCGTAATGGAGAACCAACAGCAACGGTCCTTTAAGTTTTACTTTCGACTACTGAGTCACCCACGGGCGCTCTTCAGTTAGTTCCAGCTACAGCCACATTTTCATAATATGACTAGTTGTATTCGTGGATTGCGAGATGCACGTAACTGTTTTGCAGGTAGAGATAAGAAGGACGGATTTGGCTTTCTTAAGATAAATACTGTGTTAGGGTTAATGATGTGACTCTGCTCAGAGAATTACAGAATTTTCAGTAGAAAGAGCGTGAGTCGGTAGCGAAATTTGTGGATACGTTCCAGATGAAGGCGAGCTTTATACTTCACCCACTGTCGAAACATCGGCAAAAATCAATGATCTTTCAGCAGATCATACCCACATATCGGCGATATCTAATGTAAAAACGTACGCCGAATGTCCAGAGGATAGTGAAGTTAAGAAGGCGTTTGGAAGACCTTCAGCGAATCCATGACGTGTTTGAGTCTCCTATACTCGAAACAAGGTCGAGCAAGAAGAGAGAAAAGAAGGTGGAGGTTCCAGTTGGTGTGAGTGATGCATCCATGGTTCCTAGATTGCAGCCCACTTTGTTGGAGAATAAAAAGAAGAAGAAAAAGAGTACATCAACGAGCGCTAGCGAGAGCAGTGACGTTGATGAAGTTGCTTTGCTAGACGGCGTAGCGAGGCAACAACATCAACTGCAGCAGAGTAAAGCTTCGAGGGAGATGCCGTCAAAGAGCTTGAATCTTTCTACTCAAGGGGATATGAGACGAGAGCTTGGTAGTGGACAGCTCAGTCAGATCACTGCGTGGCCCAGGATGACACATGCCGAATTGCCTGCCCGCCGAAAGTCTGGGAAGCCCCAGGGCAGAGCAACAGACTCGTTCCCTGGGCTCTGCAAGAACACATTAGAGAGAGAGAGAGAGAGAGAGAGAGAGAGAGAGAGAGAGAAAGAGGATAAGTAAAGGAAGTAGACAAGGAAAAATCGAGTCAAGAGCGCCAAATCGAGAGAGTCAAGAAAGTGAGTATAAGAAAGAGAGAGATCATTTCAAGAAGATGCTTCAAGCTTCGCAGGATTTGACGGAGGAGCTGCAGAGGCTCCTGTTGCGGGTAAAGGATACACGGATTCACTGGGGAGTCCGCTGTCCCGTCTGACTACAGGGGTACTCAAGGGTACGGTGCCGAAACAGTCGACTGGTAAGAAGCAGACGATGGCCAGAGTTATAACCAACAACCGAACGTATCTGACAGTCTGGCTGAACGGCAAGGATGTGCGTTATTTGATCCGCGTTCCATGATATCCTTAACTGACCCTGAAAAAGCAGCTGCATTTAAGAATAAATGGAACCGTCTCAGTTAGCCGTTCGTGGAGTGACATTCTTGGAGTGCTTGAAGTTAAATTCGAAGTAGAAAATATCGAGCGAGCACTCGATCTTAGAATCGAACTACATATAGGTCGCCCTATTATTCTAGGAGTGGATTTTGGTCTCAAGTCTGGTTTTGAGTTATCACTGCTGGAAAGTTTCTGGAGAATTCCTGGTGGGAGATAGTGTCCTTTCTTCATCCTATGGAATTGTTGAGATACGAGTTAGGGAGCGGGAACAAGTGAAGGCTTTGGTGGAAAAGATACTCCCAGAATCCGGTTTACGACTTCATTGCACATCACATCGATGTCCAGGGTACTCCACCGGTGAGACACGCGCCTCAGTGTATGTCTTCCAAGGTTCTTGCGTTTGCTCAAAAGGAAGTGAAGGAGATGTTCGAGAAAGGGATTATTGAGCGTAGTGTCAGTGAGTGGTGTAGTGCTTCTGTTATTGTGAAATGAGAAGGAAGCTATCGATTCTGCATAGATTTTAGAGATATTAATACGACAACCAGACGGGATAATTATACTTTACCAAATGTCGATTCGAGTTTGGATAAGTTATGTGAAACTAGATATATCTCTAAAGTCGACTTAAAGAAAGCTTACTTCCGAGTGTTCTTGACTGAAGTCAGCCAGCAAAAACGTTTTGTAGGTTAGTTGGGGCCTTGTCTGGACTCGAAGTAAAACCTTAGGTTTTTGCGTATATGGACGATCTAATAGTAGGTAGTTAAAAATATTAAAATTTTACACAAAAAAATAATAGAAATAATAAGAATTTTCTAGTCTCATTTTATGAAAGGTAAGAGTTATTGGTTTTTTTGTCTTTTAAGTTTTTAATTAAATAATAAATACATGGTTTTATGAATTCTCTTTATACAAAAAATAGCTACATACTTTAAGGGATTAAAGTACCAATAACACCGTATAGATTAATATCTAGATCTAGATATAAAATATGAAAATCGTATAAAATAATAGAAAATAATTACAATAACAAAATTTTTGTAATTAAAAAATCAACTTTAATTAAGAATATTCATAGTATGAATTACCTGAGAACCAGATCTATTTGAATTTTGAACATAAACTTGTGGCATAGATGGCGGCTGAGCTTGTAAATGATTCGGTTTATTCATTTCCTGTGACGAGGAGAGCACGGTAGCTGTTGCTGATGAGCTTTGTGACGACTGTGGTTGAATATTGGCTACTGGACCCGCAGGAGGTTGTCCACTTGACGAAACACCAGGTACTAATCCAGAAGTAGTTTGATTAATAGATTGTATGTTTCCTACAGAAGGTCCTCTGTTTCCTGGCATTCCAATAGAACACCCTCCTCCGCCCACCTGCCCACCTGGTTGGGCACCAAAATTTTGTCCAGGAACATGAAAATCTGATCCTAAAATAAAATACATTTTTATACATAAGTATAATTTTTTTGAGCATTACAAAATTCAAAAAAAGAGCATATATAAGAATACGGTCCGATAAACACTTCAATTTACTATCGTGCAGTACATTGTGTGTTACAATCGCAACCGATACTGTCTAAGTTTCAGCCTAATCGAACTCATAGTAATGTTTTGACCGTGTATGTCCAAGGATTTAGGAAAATGCAAAAAAAGTAATATTAGTCGATAATTCTATCTTGGATGGAAATTCAAAAAAGATTTGGATGCTGTGTACAGTGATTCTTCTTCGATTGAGTTTGTTGAAAATTGGTTTAATCAGTTTGAATGTGATTGCACGTCACCGTTTGACAAGGCTTACCCAAATAAATTAATATTTTCTCGTTTTTCATTTGTAGGCTAAGTACTTATCGGACCAACCTCGCATTATGAAACTTCGGATGAAAATATGAATTCAAGGTTGTCGTACATTCAAATTAATAAATTCAAAATTGAATATGCAAGCTAACTGTTTGATCGCAAATTATATTTACGACAAACGTTTACTATATTTTTATTAATTAACAATTGTGATTCTGAACATAGCTTCTTTTTATGTTCAATATGAAGGAAATATGTGTTATAGTTTTATTACGTCCTGCAAAACGTCTCCAGCCGAAAAAATTCTGCGAATCGAGGTCATTTTTACTCACCATTGACTTTGTATTTTTCCTCTTACAAAAACTAAAGAAAGCGCTCTAGAAAACATAACAGCCGTATACCTAAAACGCATAATAAGAACTTCCCAAAAACTTCTGCCTCAACTCTTAATAAAAGAATAATAAAAACATTTCGTTTAAAAATTAATAGTACAAATGGCAGGTGACTAAAAGCTAATATAATATTATAATCGATTGAATGGAAACAAATAAAGGTATGATTTGTAATATTTAAAATATTAATATCCAATTCATTAACTTCTAAGTATAATACCCAACATAAAAGTAAAATGTTTATGTAGATCTATTTTAGTAAAACTATGTTAACAAGCATGCATATTATGCAAATAAATTTAGCAGCGCTAAATGCGGCAGAGCAGTCCTAAATTCCGCAACTCGTGACAAATTGTGCTGGAGTTTTGAGAGTCAAACAGGCAATTATGAACGAATTAGCGAAATCCAAGGCTGGCGTTTATTATTTAGGTTTATTACCTTTACCGGAGTCAGTTCATTAATTGCCTCCATTAGATTGGAGTTAAACCTCGCTACCGCCAACTCAACATTAAAATCTTCTGCCAAAAACGGCCCTCAATCATGACATCAGTCCAGATACGGATTGTGGGTGCAATGTGCGTAGGACCATGTTGGATAATCTGCAAAGGTAGGTTAACTGCAAGTCTGCGACAAAATACAACATCCTCACAATCAGTGCAGAAATTAGCGTTTCGATCACCAAGATTGATTTTATAATTATAATTCGGAGTTAATCGCAGCAATTCACCGAAAAATTTTGAGTTCCTCGTGAATGAGACGTGAAGGGGCCTGTGCATAACACAAAGTATTTCGATTAGTTTTGCGGCCACAACTGCTGATGTATGAACTGTTTTGTTATCGTGATTAAAAAAGGCTTTTTTCTGGACTAATCGTGAACGTTTTTCTTGCAGCATGGGTTAATTAATATGTATCTACAATAGTTTCAGCCTTTTTATATAATTAATAAAGATTAATTCTTTCGAATCCCAAAACATAGTAGCTATAACCTTCCTGCCAAAGGAACAGTCTTCACCTTTTTTGGTGCAGGTTCTCTCTTTGAAACCCGCTGTTTGGACTTTGCTTGGTATCAGATGTTTAGTGGTGTATCCACGTTTCACCCACAGACAAGACACGATGCTTAAAGTCCTACAGATTCAATTCATTCCCTATGGACTTAAGATTTATATGAGACCAAAACAATGTGTAGGTAATTGTATTCAAAAATATTTAATTAATTTAACGTTTTGAAAATATTAAGTTAAGTTTAAAATAAAAGATGAGTAAATTTGCACTGTGTTTTGATATTATTATTATATAACATGACGGCCTAAGCCTACGTCTACAATCTTTCGAATGTATTTGGTGAAACGTTGAGAAAAATTATATTTTTTTATATCCGAAATTTGCTTTTTCGAATTTAATGTAGATGCATTAATGTGCATTTGACCCAACGATTTTCCAACTTCTTTAACCTGTCTGAAAAATACGTTTTCTTAAGATTCACAAATTAGACTTCCATAGCGGCGATGATCTCATTCTCTGAATTTGCTGTCTAGCAAGTTTCGTCCTTAAGTTTAGAAACAAAAGGAATTCACATGCGGTAAAATCTAGGAAATACCATGAATGGGATAGCAAGTAGTACCCCAATTCTATCAATTTGGCCTTAACGATGGTGGAAGTGCCCTTCTCTAGGTAGTCCATATAGATTACACCTTATGAATCTCAGAATCAGTGACAATCATCTTTCCAGCCGATGGGACAGTTTACGTCTTCTTTGGATCACATTTGCTAGGTAAAGTCCACTGCTCCTTCTATTATTTCTTAATCTTTAGTGGGAGTTTCCTTTTTTGAATTGCTACATTCCTCCAAAAAAATTAAATAAAAGTGTTTTGGAATCGTACGTCAAATTGGAGAAATCAATTTTGTGAACGTACTTACTAATGTAGGTGAGTTAAAGATACCTATAATAAATACGAGTGGTAATGTAAAATCTGTGAATGTAGGTGATACCGTCGAAGAAGTTATTATGGCAGTAGAGAGCGTCGAGAAAACTGAAGTACGAAAATAAATGGCGATAAAATAATTACTGACCCTACTGTAACGGACGAGTAAAAAACGGAATAAGTTGAAAATTTAAATAGATATTTCTATGCGTGTCAGAGAATCCGGGTGAAATAGGATGCACTGACGTACTTAAAATGGATATTGAGATTGATGAAAAGGCGCAACCAATACGATCGAACCATATAAACTGAGCGCACGAGATCGACACTATCTGGACATCATAATTTCAAAGTATAAGGACGCGGGAATAGTAACAGATACGACGTCAGAATACGCAAGTCCGTCCTTTTAGTTCGTAAGAAAGACGGTTCTCCGCGGATGATCGTTGACTACAGACGTGTAAACAAAATTACAAAGGTAATCAACTTCCCAATACCAAACTTTGACGAATTGCTTGAAAAACGAAACGGAGCTAAACGTTTCATTACACTTTATTTATCTCAAGGTAATCTTCAAATTCAACTAAGCGAAAAGGAAAAACGCGACGTTCGTTACGAAAACACAGACGGATAAATTTGAAAGAGCAATGTTCGGGTTTGTAAACTCTCTAAAGTATTTCGCTAAACTAATGGATATAATGTTAGGGAATGCACAACGAAAAGGAATTGCCTTTACATTCTTTGATGACACCTGTATTTTTGCTAAATCGTGGATGAAGCTACCTGAGTGGCTAATCGAAATTTTAGACATGCTGAAAAATGCGGGACTTACCCTGAACCTGAAAAATGTTTCGGCATGCGACAAAAAACTAAGGCTACGTGTTAGGCGACGGAGTATGACGCCCGGGCACATGAACAATAAGGACGATTGATGAATTTTCAGCCCCACGAAATGAGCATGAAGTGAAAAGATACATCGGATTAGCTAGGTTCTTTCGAAGGTTTATACCTCATTTTGCACAAATTGTGATACCATTAAACGATCTGCTAAAATCAAAAACTAATTTTAGCTGGGATAAGAATCGACAGAAAACTTTTAATGTTTTGAAAAATAAATTAAAAGAACGACCAATATTACTGTGGATGAAAAATTGAGGTTAGTGTACGCAATCAGTCGACGCACAACTGAATGCGATAGAATGTATCGTTCTACGCGTCTAGAATTATTAGCACTAGTTCGCTCCAAAGATTACGTTCATTTTTAATAGGTATAAAATTTACTATTGCAACCGATTGTCAGTGCTTGGTGAATCTTAATGCCTGGAAAACGCAAAACGCGCAGGTTGCGAGATGGGCCAGTGCAATCACGGAATACGACTATAAAATTAAATATCGGAAGGGCAATAACATGAAGCATGTTGATGCACTGTCTATGGCACCAGTTGAAACTACGCAGAACGTTGAACATACTGTAGATATATATATATATACCATAGTTATGAGAGACGATGAAATATTAGTACTCCAGCGAACCGACAAAAAACTCAATACGCTTATTAATATACTACAAGTCATAAAATGACAGAACACGTATGGAAAGCGAGACAGTGAGAGATTTTGTATTGCGAGAAGGATTGTTGTATCGACGGATTGAAGACGGAGATCGGGTGAAAGAGTTATACGCGGTACTTCAGTTGATACGAAAAGCACTTGTAATTCGATATCACGAATTACGAAGTCATTTTTGAGTCGACAAAACGTTGAATCGAATTAAAAGATACTATTCCTTGCCGGAAATAAAACGCTACGTACGCGTTCATATACGAAATTGTTTCAAGTGTATCATTTCGAAATGAAAATCGAGCGAAGCCAAAAGGAAATTACATCCAATTCCGCCAGGTCGAAAATCATTTGATATTATGCACACATCACGCGGGACTATTCTTAACGACTTGAAATAAATATGTATTTGAGATCATCGGTAATCTGACTAAGTATGTACACATAGTTCCAGTAAAGGATGTCAGCGTTAGAGGAACTGTAAAATGGGTACATGAATTTATTGAAAACTTCAGTGCGCCGCGTCGAATTATTTCGGATCGTGGTACCGACTTACCTCACAATAATTTAAAGATCTATGCGCTAAGTATGGTATTAAGCATACGTTAAATTCAAGTAGACATCCACAGGGTAACGGACTCATCGAACGTCTGAATCAGACAATAAAACCAGCTTTTAAAATTGCAACTCAAAATTATCAAAATGATTGGGATGGGAAGATTAAAGGGTTACAGAGAGATTTAAACGCGACCGTGAGTAAAGCAATGGGCACTGCACCATTTAAAGCTTTGTATGGATATCTACCGAGGTTGGAGGATGGAAGAACACGTCCGCTTACTTCTGAAAGGAAGAATATGGAGAATGAAACAACTACAGGGCAAAAGAATATTGGAAACGCGAAAGACGAGATTCAGATACAATATAGGTTAAACAAAAGAGCGAGAAAAATACCGACTAAATTGAAAGACGATGTCTGCTCGTAAAATATAAGGTTTAGATTTAAAGTTGTCATTATTGCATTTTTCGTAATGTTAACAGAATCTGTATTTCTGCGAATAGCTAAGCCACAATAGATGGCTAACATTTTTAATTAACCTGTGAATTAATCGTCCTTTTACCTCCGAGATCTCTTTTAATATTATATTTCGTAGTCGTGTACCCTTATGCTTTTGTAAATGGTCCACGCATTCATTTTTTGCATAGAGCTGTTCCTTGTCCTCCTACGAAACCAAAATATTATTCTAAAAGATCTTTGAACCACTCACGGGTACAAAATCTGCACTAGAAGACCGAAAGTCTGGACACGCACCGAAGGGGATAGTTGACCACACACCTGGCACGACGTGCCGCTGCTTCGACTCATCTTTCTTCGAAAATAATACGAATATCGTTTTAAAGTGTTAGCTACACATTTTTGAATATATTTACAACTGATTTATCAAATAAAAAAATCGATTTGTACTGCCGTCTATTTAGGAATCCCATCATTGTTTGTACCAGCTTGCATATTTGATTAGATATATTATTATTTAATATAATATGAATAAAAATTGAATGACAAAGATCTTGCTGCGTCAAGTTTGAGACTTCTAGTCCGTGCATAAGGCGCACGGAGATTAACCATCAATCCACGGTATGAGTGGGTAACCAAGAGCAATACTATATTCTCGTAATCTAATTTTCATTTGCGGTCTAATTTTAATCCAGTAACTTTACATTTATTATTAATTCACACTAGTACCCCAAAAAAAAGGACCCCGTGGCTTATTTTAAGTTTAATGATAGCATTATACAGTCATCTCATTTTAGTAAAATTTAGCATATTTTAAAGTACTTTACTTTATTTTAATTTACTTCTAGTTAGTAGATCAATCAATAATGTTACAGACGAGGGTCTACGCACTTCTAAAAATCTGAAATAGTTCTTTCAACAAATCTTTACGAATCTTTAAAACTCTCGCATCGAGCTCAAGGACAGTTTTTTTTGGTGACATGGGAACAGTAGGAGAAGTGTAAACATTGAACTCGTTTGTTTTTTGGTTTGCTTGAGACTCGTCAGATTTGTAAGATTTGTGAGATTCGTTTGAGATTTGTCGAGATACGTTAAGATTAGAAAGATTTCTCGCGATTCAAAAAATTTCATTCCGAATCTTATTACATATATGCAAGATTTCTTACAAGATTTCCAATAAACTATGTATAAAAAATTATAAATAATGTCAATGTGAATTTTTAAACTTAACTGTCTGTTAAATTTTTTAACTTAAATGTCTCTTAATAAATACTTAAATCATTTTATTAATTATGAATCTACAGTTAATCATAATTGCATAGATTTTCTCTCGTACGTAATATTTAAATATCTTTAGACAATATTATTAATTTAACATATAATAGTAAAAAAGAATTTTTGCTAATTTTTTTAACAAAAACATGTTAATATTCATATTAAAATTTAAAATTTATTAAATTAATGTGCATTTTATATCATTTTTAATTATAATAAATTCGAATAGTTAAAAAAAAAATATTCTAAGATAAAAAAAAAGTTAATTAGAATCGAACCCACGTCCGCCAAAACAATGAAAATCAAGGTATGTACCTTAAGTAAAGATATTGTATAAATCTTAAAACTCGTACTTAATCGTCAGGAGGAAAAAGGGTTACAGATAAGGATTACAGATGCAATTTATTAAGAGAGAATTGATTAACTTAGTTTTGAAAATTCATATTAACATTATTTATAATTTTTAATACATCATTTAATAGAATTCTTACGAGAAATCTCAAACAAATCCCACGAATCTCATAAATCTTACAAATCTTACAAATCTGACGAGTCTCGAGAGACCCAAAAAACAAATGAGTTCAATGTTTACATTTCCCCTACTGTCCCCATGCCATCAAAAGTATTCTTGAGCTCAATGCGAGGCTCGGCGCTCGCTCGAGATTTGGATTGAGAATATCTGTACAAATCTTTACAAATCTCGGCAATCATTCAAAGCGCGGTCCTTCCGTTACAGATGCACATGTGCATTTTAATCATAGATTGTCTATCAAAAAATGAATTAGTAAATTAATAAATTGGTGAATTAGTAAATATTGTGCAAAAATGTAATCAATCAATTACTTTCAGCAAAAGTTGGCATTGCAAAATTCTTAACAAAATATGATAAAAAATAAATGATACTAAATAAATCATACCTTGTGATTTTGTCCTAAAGAAAAATATTGACAACTTAAAAAATAATGATTTCCATAAAAATGTGCAACATTTTCGATAATTATTTAACAATAAGAATCAAATTTATGAATGATAGGTAATAAAAATAAAAATAACAGTTTCTATGCAATAGAAAACAATAGCAAAGCGTAGAAGCAGGACATAAGAAATATAAAACATTGAAACAGGCATTAAAATAATGTCTCCACTGCAATAATGAATTTATATAATTGAAACAAAATAATACAGGATAAGTTGGAAAAGACATAAAGAATTTTTTAAGTTATGTTAGAATATAAAACAGTAAGCAGTGTAACAAAAGATAGTGTGAAAAATATCTTCAATGAAACAAAGCATTGATAAGACAAACAATTATATTGAAATAAAATATATTATGAGTATATAATTCAGTACATGACATTTATATTTAGGAATCAATGTATGCAGGCATGTTATTAACATTTATATTATACAATGATTAATAAATACATTATTAGTAACTACAATTAGTGGATGCACAATTAACTTCGTAGCATATAAGAAAACAATATACAGATATTATTTGTGTACATAAAATTCATGTTAAAAATTGTTTTACTTTTAACATTGTTTGCTTAAAAATAATTTTATATAAACTGGAAATTATTAGAAATTTGCTTCATCAGTATTATAAATCCATGACATTTAATGAATATGTTGGAATGCTTTCTAAATTTATATTTTTCCACTTATAAAATCTACAAACATTATACTGCTGTTTTTAAAGAAAAACAATAGATTTTTTTGATTATATTTTTATAAAATTAAATTACTTTTACTTTACAGACTTATAGTTTGAAATAAATTAGGTTTTAATCAATGTATTTGTATTAACTCCATGGATATTATGTCGATTTCTCTTATAAAATCATTATTAAGAAGTGTAAATAAAATACATACCTGTTGTATTATTCATAAAATAAAATACAAATGAATCAAGAAAATGTGTTAACTATTAATTAAAATATAAGATAAAAAAATTAGCAAAAATATAAAATGATAAAAAATTTTATTTCAATATGATTATTTTTTTTTATTCCTAACTAACAGATATTCATGGCATATGAATAATTATTTTTGTTACAAATATAAAGCATTTTCAATCTATTAATTTGATTACCTCTAACAGCTTGAGTCATACTTATAGAAACGTTACAAAGAAATGAATATATCAAGATTCCCCATTAAATTTATTTATTAATAAGATGGAAAGTATAATATTTGTTATTGCAACAAACTACATATTAATATTTTTACCATAAATAAAATTAATATTAACCCAAATTTAAAACATAATGTAATGAGAAAGATCTAACCTATATTTAACGAAAATATATAAAACATGCTATTTTACCTACCTTGCATGCATACACGCAAACTATATCTTTTGCGCAAATTCAAGCGCGCATTATATATATCCTGAATTCTGTTTACGAATTTGTCGCAAAGAAATTTTAACAATTTTTATTTTTAATTAAACTTAAACAAAAAAGAGAAAATTTTTATTTTCTTATTTGCACATCTCCACTGATATTATTTTGAAGCAGGATTCAGACGAATTACATATTTTGCATTAAAATATGTGATACATCATTAACTGTATTTCATATCCAATGATATACAAATTTTATTTCGAAGTGTTATTAATTCCAATAATGACAAGATGACTTGAATCGAATTAAATATAAAACTATAATACATGGAAAAGATTAGAAACCAGGAACCTTGATTACAAAATGTATTTACACGAATCAATGAGATACAGGAACAAGAACAGTAAAAACGTAGTGAAACAACTGAAATGAGATTGTTTGAATTTCCAAATACGTTTGCGCAGACACTTCAGTTTTAGTTCCTTCGGACGTCGTTCAAATATTGAATTCATTAAGCGACACAACCAGATGGCAGCACGTGGATGTCAGCACGACGTCACACATGAATTTGCGCATGACATCCATGGAATATTCATGTACGTGCTCACGCGGATGTCACAGGCACCGTTCAAAGAGTTAGTCAAATAAATAAAATCTTAAAATACCGATCAATACAGACTGAAAATATATATTAATATAAGAATAAACTTTCTGTCACTCATCTAAATATTAGCAGCAACTAATGAAGTTAACTTTGAGATATGTTAAAATCCACCGCCTTTATCAGGCTACAGTCATCCTTCAAAAAAATAATAAAATCTAATATTTGTCGAAATAACTATTATACACATCTTGATAATACATTCTTCGTAATTGTTAATTATAAGAATATTAAATAATGTTAAGAGCAGACGCAAAGAAAATTAAAGCTTTTAATATATGAATTTTATTTTAAGGATTTTGATTTTGTATCAAATAAAAGATATTTAAGAAAATAAAAATAAAAATAAGTTGATATCGTACATGAAAAATCAATTCTTATTTAAAACAATGAATTTTCAGTAGTTTTTAAAGAGCATATTGTAAAGTTGGAAGCTATTTAGAAAAGCATTTAACTACGAGCATTTTTTACTCGTGTTTCAATTTTTTTGGATGTTTTTTGGATCAATTTAATTTGGATTTTCCAATATTTTAATAACTCAAAAATTGAACATTTTTACCTGTTGGATAGCATTGAAGAGAAAGTGAAGCCAAGGAATTTCCTATTACGCTTTGTCCGGGCCTGTTAGTGGGCGATTTCACGAATAGAGCTGTGAGTGCAAAGATATTGTGTAACAAAAGAAATATATTTTTAGACAATAATAGGTGAGTAGTAGTTACACCTTCCTCGAAGTGATGATATGCAGACGGAATGTGAGAAAGAGTGTAATCATTTTGAGAATACTTGAAATATCGGAAAACCTTATGTGAGACACTCCGAGGTTTGCGAATTGCTAAGCCTTGCGTCTGTCTTGCAAGAAGATGAGAAGAATATTGAGAAAAATAGCGAATCCTAACCACAGAGATATATGAATACGATATGTGACGCTCCCTAGCGATCACACTTCTGAGCGTTACAAGGGATGGGTTTGAGAGTTCAAAAAAGAGTCCGCTGCCTTCTCTGAACAAAAAGTTCCTAGACGATTTGTTCCAGTTCAGAAGAGTGATAAAATGAATTGGTGACTGGTCTACATACTGACAATTGGCTATATGTGCCGGTTTGTTTTGTCAAGCGAGATATTCGAGAGTCGTGTGATTCAGATTCTGTGCTATGTTTTATTCGCACCGGAGAGTCCACAGAACCAACCTGCTTTTCGTGTACTTTAAAATTTGTGACCACAGTAACATTGATAACATTCACTTACTTTATATAGTATATCTCGCATTATATAGAGTACATCATGAAGTAGTATAATAATACAATTTAATTTTGATAGTACAGCAGCTTCAGACTTCATCTAAAAATGATATCCAGCGATCGGATAGTAGCTCCCAGCCAAATGCTTTGATTGTATTATGAACCACTTTTGCTTTGTGTGCAGGATCATTGTCTTGGAGCAAAATGACCTTTTCATATCTTCTGGCCCTTTCAGGGCGTTTTTCGATCAATGCACGATTTTAACCACTCGTAATACAATATAATCTTCTCGCTAAATCAATCTGATTTTGCAATCAATATTGAAGGTTGTCCCGGATTAACCCATGATTTTTGAAAAAGATCCATTTTTCATCGTCAGTATCAATTTGATGCAAAATTGATTTTCTTTCGTGTCTTTGAAGCAAAATTTTAGACGTATTTATTCAGTTATCATCAGCTTTGATGTTAGACTTACTTCATATGCCGAAAAACCTTCAGGTGTATCTTGATATCCCTAAGAATGGTCTGCAAACAGGAATGAAGATCGTCGCATCTTAGGTGCACGTAGTGTCGGGTTCGGCATCAGCGATATCTTTGAAATTTAACACGGGTAAGTCCTGAACGATTCTCTATTAAACTCGAGAATTACTTGCCAATATCAAGTGTTTCGGTTTTATTTATATTAATTTTGAAGATGATGTTGTCATTTCAATCATGAGATGAAATTGCACATTGAATCTGTTTATAACATTATTAACCAAGTTCTTTATAGTTTATTGTTTTTCCTGTGGACAAGATAGCAAACTTTCTTTCAATTCTTGGGTGCGATATATGACGAATGTTAGATGGGATGAGTATATCACAATCTACAGGTGTCGATTGAGTTAGAAGAGAGTAGACAGTTCGAAGGAATATTTCATGTGTTTATATATATGCAAGATATTTAGGTTGCATAAGCCATAGGAGCTCACTGATTTTTTTTTATGAAAAGATCTGATTGATCTACTAGGGACGACTCTGTTGATTGTTCCGTAGGTGTGTATCACATTATTGTATTTATTATCTGTGTTTTAATTTCTTTCATCTCTGCTGCATTTTACTGATTATTTATTTGATCTCTGATTGACACTGTTTTATTTATTCGTGAACTGTAAGTTTTTTTATATTTTATTTACATTTTATATGGTGTAAAATAAATAGTTTTTTTATCTAAATGACATGTAATATTTTTGTTAAACAGTTAGAATAATCATCGATCTATCTATCCATATATCCAACCATTTATCCTGAATTAAGTAAATGTGATATTGTGTATGACGGTATCTGTCCAACGTCAGACTGACTTCATCACATACTTTGGTTATATTCATTGTTATATATTAGTTGTATGAGCGCTTCTGATTTCATTTTATTTATGTTGCTTATTTATTTATATCATTGCTTACATTTTCCTATATTATCTATCGGTCCAGTCACACACGTACGCACATTGACAAAATGAATAAAAGTATGGTTATCTCTACATATGATATGAAATCATACACACTTCCATTCAATAAGTGAAATAAATGTATTTACAATAAGAAGTGAAGGATGAATACACACATACTCATGATACACGCATACAACTGAATTTAGGGCGCAAATTAAAACAAGATTATGAGGACAACTGACTAGAATAATGCTCCATGCGCCAGAACCGCTGAAATGCTTCATCAATAGCCCCTTAAAGCGAGAAAGAGAGGATGCATTTCTTCACCATCCGCTTCAAAAATGAGTCGAATTTATTCCGTTTCAGCAACATATCGCAGGCGTTAATTCGGTCCAGACGCTTTTTTTGCGTCAAATCATGCGGCATCCAAATATCAAGCTTTTTTTGTATCCAGCCTTCTGCAGATGGTTTAAAATGATTTGCCACATGATTTGATCGGTATTCATCGTAACAGATCTTCCGCCGTGTCGTTTTCACCGGCTCTGAACCATTAATCTCACGGATGGTTTCTCTAGCGGATTTGCCTTTAACGAAGGAAAACTTTAAAATAGCGCGAATTTCAGCGTTAGTGAACTCCATGTTAACATGTCTATAACTGTTGAATGTAATATCCAAACTAATCATTTTGCAGATTATGTCAAGACTTTTCAAATAATGTATAGTATTCCCAGATACGTACTCTGTAGCCTTGTCTTCCTTGTCTCCAGCTGCATGGTGAGATAGTTGAGATCACGCCCGACGCCTGTGGCCGCTGCCCATGTCAGCCCCCTAGCAGTTACTCTCGCGTCGACTCCGCATTTCTTCTTGCTGTTGTTATTTAGTTTTCAAGATACTTGCAACAGGGTTGATTGTTCCTGCTCTGAATATTGCGTTGCGTAAATACTGTATCTATTTGTAACTTCCAACTTGATCTGTCGCCTCTTTCATCATTAACAAGAACATTTGTCTTTGTTTGGTCAAATGTCCCAATTGTTACTAAAGTACAATTATGAAAATCGAACAATTATTTCAATTTCAAAGAAGAATATTCAATTATTACTTCATTTAACTCTAATTTTGAAAATAGAAGAGTATGTAGGAGTAAGAATAATTAATACATGAACGAATCTCTAGAAAAATAGTCAGCAAAATCTGCTAAGGTATCAATAATGATTCTGAAAATTATTGCAGTATTTTGCTTACGTGCAATTAGTTTAGGTAAAACAGTTATCTTACTTTCTTCTGTATATTTAATAATACTTGACTGTCCTATGTAGACCATTTCATGCTATGACGAGGGTAGACTTCCAGACTTAAATTTTACCACTTTTTTGGAATCCAAAATAAAAAAGGGTACCTTTTAAAAAAATTAATGATGATGTTGAAAATTTCCTTTTCTAAAACTTCACACTTTTTTCTACCCTATTTTCTTCTACGATGGTTGGAGAAAGAGACAGCGTCATCTCTAGTTAAACAGGCGTCTGACTGTCTTAATTATCTCTCGATTTCCGTCCTAATCTTTCTTCCAATCTTATCTTTCACCTTTTTGTCTCTTCTCGCATCGGTTCGCCGTTCTCACTCGCACTGTACAGCCACTCTTTCCCCCTCTCTATCTCTCTCTTGCTAAAATTAAGTGCACAAGTAAATCATAGTGTAAATAGTTTAGACTTTATCAAAATGGATAAAAACGAGGTAACGCGAGCCTTAAATTTAGCGGAGGACGTATCGTCGGGACTGCGGTCTACTACCGGGATTAATTCAAAACTGTAAACCAAAATCAACACCTGTATAAATAATAATAGTAATTACCTTAAAAATATTAAAAGAAGCAATAGTAAAGAAATCAACAGTAATAATAAACACAATAGATAACATAACAATAACAATACAAAACAGCAACAGAAATAGCGATATTCATTTCAATGAATCGGCTCTCGAGGTGCCCGGACATATTTCGAGCAATGATTAGGGTGATGTGAGGGAGGTCTCGGCAGTGGGTGATGAGGTTGAGCTCGTCATCACGGGGGGGGGCTAGCATAGGCCCCTCTGATGTTGTGCTTGATGTCATCAATGTTGATGGTAGGGGAGTCGCGCATTATGTCGACAAGCAATTCCGGGTAAGTGTACTCTCTACTGCAAACACTGATTGGCCCGGAAGGCCAGCGGTGCTGGAGTACTTGATCTGCTCTGTACAGTATCGTGCCTCTGAGCCTACATTAGTTTGTGTTGTGTATAGGCCCCCTCATATTTCATTAACGAGGAACTCCATATTTTTTAATGAATTGTGGTGATTAACTCGGGATTACAGTCTCAAGATCATTCTCGGCGACCTGAATGCTGATATCTACACTGCCAGTGATGATGCCGCGTTTCTTCGTAGACTCGTGGCAGAGCTGTTTTTGCAGTTTATCTAACACGGTCCTATGCGTATAGCACACAGATTCCCTGCCTGGATTCACGTTATTCTTGTGGAGGACAAGGATACGGTGATCTCCGCTGCCAATATACCTGCCCCTTTTCATAGTAAGTACAACATAATTAATGTCACAGTAAAGGTATCTATTGCACTTTTAGAAATAGGAATTATAAGAGCATTGATAGTCAAAGGCTTGTGCAGTTGTTGGCAGGCTGTGTGATTGGAGGGCCGTTGCTGGTGGAGGTTTTCACGTAGGGTCCACATTCGCAAGGCTCAACTACAAATTAATGACGGCAATAGATGAATTGGCCTCTGTTACAATCATGAAATTAAATAAAGATCGCGTTAAATTGGACTTGAGCTTCATGACTTGTAAGAATGGGTCACTGTATAGACGTTACAGATGAACAGTACGAAAGCAATTCCTTGAGGACTTCCTCGATTTCAGCAAACACGTTCAGGAGAGGATAGACCAGGCGAGGACAAAATACATTCATGGTCGCCTGTTCGATTCTCAAAATTCCAGCACAATCTGGCGTGAGTTGCGGAACCTAGGGTTGCTGCCGCGAGCAACTGGGTCTTACGAGAGCTCGTGCCGGATGAGCTTAACACTTACTTTGCGCGTGTATCTGTGTCAATGCCGTGCTCAGCTCTGCCGCTCATGGTGGTTTTCGGTTTAAAATTATAAATATTAATGATATTCTTCTGTCATTATCTATGTTCACATTGCAAGCAGTTGGTGTGGATCGGATTCCGCATAGTGTAGTTGTGTAGAAGCACAGATTGACTAAAATTACTCTGTTAAGACTTACTGAAGACGTACGCACTCCTATGAATAAAAGACAGGTGATGTTACTGTTACTGTTTAACTTAGCAAGGCGTTGAGTACTATCTGCCCCACTCGACTAATGAATTGCATGAAACGTATGGGCTTTTAACGAGAGATATTGACGTGGATCTGGACATATCTGTTTGGGAAACAGCAAATTACTACATTCATGACCTTGGTCTTGCCCTAGAGTTCATGGATATAAGACATATTTTATATGCTAACGACCTCTAGGTTTACCATAGTTTTTCTAAGGATAACCTTGAGGCAGAAACCAGACACGTAACAGCTGTGGCGTGCGGAATCTCAGATTTGGCCTCGTCTGCGTCCTTGAAACTCAATATTGGAAAGACGTCTGCAATTCTTAGAGATTCCGGAGTGCGGAGTAGACGCACAAAGAAAAGAATCCACCGAAAAAGTAGGTTATTTGTGTAGAACCTCAATATACACGCAAAACACCGGTAAACCAGATTGCACGCCATCTATAATATAAGTGTTGAAACTTATATTTTAGGTACTAACCGCAGCACTCTACATTTTCGCACTTAATGTGCAAAATCTGAAAACTCAGAAGGGATTTACGCCGTTCTAGAATCTGAGATCGCACCACTAAGCATGCAAAGGCTTTCATGTGTAATTTTTCATATATATTAGGTTGACAAATATCTCCCTTCCGCCTTTTTGTTTTCTGAATTTCGCGGCTATGTACAAAGCGCTATAGAGCTCGTATCTGGCAATACTATACATCATTTGAAAAGTCTTAACATAATCTACAAAATGATTAGTTTGGATATTACATTCAACAGTTATAGACGTGTTAACATGGAGTTCACTAACGCCGAAATTCGCTCTATTTTAAAGTTTTCCTTCGTTAAAGGCAAATCCGCTAGAGAACCGTTCCGTGAGATTAATGGTTCAAAGCTGGTGATAACGACAACATGGAAATGACACGGCGGAAGATTTGTTACGATGAATACCGATCAAATCATGTGGCAAATCATTTTAAACCATCTGCAGAAGGCTGGATACAAAAAAAGCTTGATGTTTGGATGACGCATGATTTGACGCAAAAAAAAATGTCTGAACCGAATCAACGCCTGCGATATGCTGGTGAAACGGATCGAATTCGACTCATTTTTTAAGCGAATCGTGACTGGCAACGAAAAATGGATCACATACGACAATATCAAGCGAAAACGTTCGTGGTCGAAGGCCGGTGAATCATCCCAAACATTGTCCAAGCCGGGATTGACGGCCAGCAAGGTTTTGCTGAGTGTTTGGTGGGATTAGAGAGGAATCATCCTCGATGAGCTGCTCCCATATGGCCAGACGCTTAATTCTACCATCTACTGCAAACAACTGGACCGCTTCAGGCACGTGATCGATAAGAAACGTCCAGCATTGGCCAAGAGGAAGGGTGTAGTATACCACTAGGACAACGCCAGACCACACACTTCGTTGATGACTCGTCAGAAGCTGCGGGATCTCGAATCCGGGATCCGGAATGTTCCTGTCCATAGCGAACGCCCTTTGTGGTGTAAAGTTGAACTCAAATGAGGCTTGTGAAAAGTGGCTGTCCGAGTTCTTCGCAAATAAGTAGAGGGCTTCTACGAGGGGGGTATTATGAAGTTGCCGTCTAGATGGAAACAGATTATAAAACAAAACGGCGCATATTTGAACTAAATCCGATTACTGTAACACTTTTTATAAAGCATTGAATACAGAGCAAAAAGCGGAAGGGAGATGTTTGTTAATCTTATAAATTATATCCTGTTGATCCCACCAAATACAGAGAAGAAGCTACGAACTTTTGCGGATAATATTGATGACTTGCCTGGATGATCACACGATTTTCTACGCTTTAATTTATCGTAGTATTTTAGCCGCTATTCATCCAATCACGATACGGTGCAAAAGACATTTTCTTGTCTGCCGTTCGACGTCTCTTGGTTTAAATTCATACGACACTCTTTCTTCTAGATCATTCCTAATACTTTTAAGTGTTTTAAGAAAGTCAACTCATTTGTTATAGTTGTTCTTAAGCTCTAATAGTGTCAAACATCAGTCCTGATTTTTTTAGTACGCCAGAACATGCTTTATTGTCATGATCAAAATTATTATTTTTGAAGCGTTGAAAACAGTCTCTGAATGTTGTATCTGACAGAGCATTGTCTTAGTAAGAATTTTGTATTTCAGCTACAGATATCTTATGAATAAAGCAGTGCTATAAAATTATCCACAAATATATTTTATTTGATATAAAAGTAGATATTTTCAGAACTTATAAAAAATTAATACACTAAACTGAAAAACCATACACTGAAATTTAAGGTTAGATACAGTCATTCTAGGTTAGTTGCATATATGAAGAGCTCCTCAAGTATTCTTTAGTGCAGGACGATGTAACCAAGTCCTTGATTCATCTCAAGCGATAAATGCGTATATTTTCATTAAAATTTGATTTAACAAATTTTCCCTAAACTTTTCTTCATTTTCTTCAGCTTCCAGTATTTCTGAACCTGAAGCTCTCTAGAATGCTTTATTAATTTTTCTCTATCCATATCTTCTTTTTTTCTTCTTTTCCGATCTCTAAATTCTCCTAACATTTGCCGGATTCACTCATTATGCTACTTTCAGTTTTTTCCAATTTCCTTCTCTTCTTTTCTTCTTTTTTAACAAATCCTTTCCTTTTTTCTCTCTATCTTTTAAAGATCCATACTTTCAAAGCCTTCCATATCCTTTTCTTTTGCTCCAATACCTTGAGATTTATACAATATGCATGTCAGGTTTACAGTCTATCTCATGAAGTGTTAAGTTGTTCGGGATATCCACCGTAGTTTTTCATACATCGAACACCTAGACACCTAATAGGGACAGATTGTACATCTGGACACGAAAATCTACGACGTACACTATCGCGATCTCGTTTTTAGGTATCCTAACAACTACATTCTTAACAGGGACACACAGTAAACTTGAACTGATAGCTACGGTAGACTACCAGGACCTTGGTCTCCGGATACGCCGAACACTCATCTCTGAGTATTCCGAATACCTATCCTTTACTTTAAATGCCAAATAGTCCAGTACAATTACGGAAAATCGGGATGTAAAAGGTAGAGGCGAAAAAAAATTGAATTAGGTCCGGAATGTCGCCAATAAGAAGTACCCTTCATGCTCCGGCGCGCAAAGGTGAGCTTCCCGAGTTATAAACAAAAATGTCGAAAAATTTCGAAAAAATACGATTTTTTTTTCAAAACAGGGCTTATATCTCGGAAAATAATGGATTTACGAAAAAAAGTTGCTGATTAAAATTTATTCTGTATTAAATTTCCTTTAAGAAACAGTTTATCCGAAAGTCCTAATTGCAAAATTAACATTGCAAATAGGCAATTGAAGATAGAATTTTCGGAAAAAAAATCGATTTTTAGTTAATTTTCTTTCTTGGTTATTATTCATCAATCTTTATCAAAATTTGTAAACAAAAGTGTTTCTTATAGAAAAGTTGTGTGCCAAAGTAGATTCCTATATCTTCAATAGTTTTTGCAAAATTAATTAGTTAACTAAAAGTAGATTTTTTTTTTGATTAAAAATACCCAAATGAGGGGTCCTTTAAAATGGGCGCTAATTCTTTAAATCATTGTAGAGATGTTAAACTTTAATATCCATTAATTTTTTCTTGAAAATATTGATTAGGAGGGTTAGGGAATTTTTTTAAAGATACTAGCTATTTTTTTCATTTGTTAACTAAGCATGCCACGAGGCGAAAAATCAACATTTTTAAATTCTGAAAAAGTCAAAGAAAGCTCTCGGAAACGCGCAACTGACGAATCAAAATTCATTCGATTTCATTAAACTGGTGATGAATTATAGAGCATCTTCAATTGCCTATTTGCAATGTTAATTTTGCAATTAGGACTTTCGGATAAACCGTTTCTTAAAGGAAATTTAATACAGAATAAATTTTAATCAGCAACTTTTTTTCGTAAATCCATTATTTTCCGAGATATAAGCCCTGTTTTGAAAAAAAAATCGCATTTTTTCGAAATTTTTCGACATTTTTGTTTATAACTCGGGAAGCTCACTTTTGCGCGCCGGAGCATGAAGGGTACTTCTTATTGGCGACATTCCGGACCTAATTCAATTTTTTTTTCGCCTCTACCTTTTACATCCCGATTTTCCGTAATTGTACTGGACTAAAAAAGAACTAGTGTAGATGCTGAAAATTGTGTTTATTATTTTATTTATTTATTAGCTGTACATTGACCACTATAATGGCTATTGAAAATTGTGAAACTGGCAGTTTTTTTAAAGAAGTTTTTGCGTATGAGTATAAATGCGTGGAACATCTTCCAAAAATCGCTATAGTTTCTGTTTCATTTTTCTCAGTGGATACGTAAGAGAATATATAAAAAGAAGATTAAACCATTTGTATAAAATAAATAATTATAGAAAAAATGTGCATAACTTGATTTAGGGTGAACTATATGCAAAAGATATCAAAATAATCTAAAATTAGTTTTGCTCATCTTTTTGTTTTAATGAATTTCAGCCTAGAGATTTTATGCCAAACGTTTAAAAGAATTTAGATATAAAAATATATTTCGTTAGAATGTAGTGAGAAAAGTATTGAGTGGCTAAATGATGAAATAAAGATATAGCTGTTTGTAAAGCAGTTAATGAGCGAAACATCTTTAAAAATTAATAAATTTCCATATAACACATACTATAATGTAGATGTGCGGCATGATTTATTTGAAAGCATAGCCCCCAAAAAGGTTGTAAATAAATAAAAATAGCATAATCTGCAACTCAATTTTTATACTTGATCAGATACTTAATTTATATACTCAGAAACTAGAGTCTTGCTTGTACCGCCGAATGCAAATTATATATTTATTAATGATGGATAGCCAGAATTTTTTCGGAAAAATAAAGAAGGGCACAAACATAAAAGGTCTTCGTTATGAATCAAGTCAAAAGTATTACAATATTTATGCATTATGTTGGTGAAGCAGTTGTTGATACGAAATTTATGAGGAAAAATAAAAAATTAAAAGTCGTTGTCGGTACATAATTACAATATTAATTTAATTTTAATGATAGTAATTACTCATTGACTGAAACTTGACAATGTATACTTTAACAATATACTTTGAATACTTGACAATTTTAAAGATGTTGAGCTACAGTGAATCAAAAGCCAGGACCTAAATTTATTTATTAAAAAGGTAAAATCATTTATTAAAAAGATATTGCCAATATTGCTAATTGAATATTAGTCTCCTAATTTATAAATACTTTCATATTAGCAACATGGATATTACATGATAGTCTCGACTGAATATTTAAAAGTAATAAATTTCTCCATTTTATGATAAGTAGAAAGAAAACATTATATTTTAAGAAATGTTATAAGTATATACAGTGTTTGCAATACAAAATACTTGGAACATCATTTTGTTTCAGGTAGAAATTGTGTGAAATACAAAAAAACTAAAATCTAATAGAACAATTAATAATCTCTAGAGTCTAAAATTGAGATGGTCAATGTTATTAATTTTAAATAATTATTTTTAATTGTCGTGAGTATTTACTATGACTTATTATTATGTATAATTTATATTCTCTAATATAATTATCTCTAATGTACTTTATAAAATATCATTGTTTTTTATTTTTATTGTTTCTTATGTATAGTTATTAAAACTCAAATATACTAAAATATTTGTACACCTAGCTTGTCATTAAAGTTACAATAGGCATAATACATAACAACATTCTACAGTTTACAATAATCAACATAATATTATTTGTATGTGCATTTTAAGTAGTTTCTACATACATAGATACTGTTCAAAATGTTGCAATGAATAATAAATAGTTATTACCAAGGTAAAGCAGTAAGGTCAAAGTATAATGAACTCTGAAGACCTATATCTATACAATATACTATAGCTTATTAAAATTTAAATATATTACAATATTTTGTTTTAAATACATTACTATTCATTGCTTGTTGTCCTCTAACCAGATTTTCAGAGAACATTTTGTTAAATTCAAAATATATTTTATTAATATTAGTAAAAATAAATTTTAAGCATATTATAATTAGAATAGTTTTATAATAAAAATAGAATACAAGAACAATAATATAAAAGTTGATTAACTAACTATAGATTAAAGATACGCAACAGTGGTTATAATACTTTCAACATTAAAATTATGCAATGAATTTTTATTTCATTGCAGTTAGACAAGGTTGATACTACTAAAATTTTACTAATAGTATGTGGAACTAATCAAACACATTTTTTTTGAGAACAGCTTTATGAACATTACAGATAAACCATAATGTACAAATAATATAACTCTTAATTTATAGAAAAGCTCATTCAACGTTAAATGAAAGAAACATTCTGGATTAAAAGTGATCATTGTAATGCTTAACATTTTAATACACCCTAATATATATAAAGATAAGCAAAATAATTAATAATTTAAAATCTATTTATAATATTTAGCTTACCTAATATACTTTTCAAACCATTTTATCCTTAAAATGGTTGAAAATTATATTAATTCATAATTAATAAGTTAGAATTATGTTTTTAAGATATAAAAATGTCATACAAAAGAATAACTTCCATTCAATTTTGGTTTATGCTATTATCACTCATTTAAGTTAATTTTTACTATAATTTTTTGAATAAATTAATAAGCATATTAATAAATATATAAGATATTTTTTGAAACTAAATTTATTGGTAGAATATTTTATTAAAATAATAATAGTGAATCCTTTTACAACAAAAAATATACTTACCTTAAAAAATAATATCAATCTCTTGTACTGTTCAATTAAACTAACATTTATTTTTTGCAATGCATACCTTTATTTTTATATCATAAATATGCATAATTTCCTTTATAATTTCTATCAATGTATAGATTAAAACATTTTGTTAATCAAATTATTAATGATAATCTTACCAGGTCGTGGAATAAATCGTGATGCAGCACTTAAGCTTGGATTATAATGTTGAACATGAGAATTTGTTGATTGATTCAAATTTAGACCAATAAGATGCTGTGACTGCAACTGAGATTGACTTTGATGATGGTAATGACCAAGATGATTTTTTCCTTTTGTTGGCATGCTCATCTCAATAAGAAAACTAGTACGTTATACTCTGCTTCGTTATAATTCTCACTCACAAAACTTAGTGTGACCCTCATAGGTACTTGATTCAAAGTTATTAGTGTAGATACTATAAAAAATATTAATAATTAATTAAACCAGTACATTTCTACTTTTAGTAAATCTTAATACTTTATTTGTTAAATATTTATATATGGTATGATAAGAAAATAATATTTTAGTAGTAAAATAAACAAAAGTATTCCAAAATAATAATTGCAATTTTAACAATAATTAATCATTATCAAAACAAATTACACATTTAAAAGCTTAATTTTTGAATATCAGCAGTATCTTCTGCTTAATACTTATTTCTCATTAATTAGGTTAACTGTGGTGTGAACTAAATAACTGAAGTTTTCACAAGTAAAGCTTTGAATTACTTTTAGTTATATGAAATTAATATTTTAATAACCTGTCTATCAAAATAATTGTTAATCAATAATTGATGTTGTAAATCAAATTTAGCATGCAAATATTATATTGTTTGCAATGCTCGGATAGAAAATCTTTCTGCTATATACACGCCTGAATTATTTCATTTTATGATAAAACTTAATTTAAATTTCTTTTCGTTACTGTGAAACTAGTTTCGTTGTAATTTAAAACCAATGAAGAAAAATAGTTTAATATTTGTAAGTAATTAAAATCTATTTATTTTAAAGTATTACACATACTCATTCATTTATCTCTATCGCACTCAATAGCAGTTAGCATAGTAGCACGGATGATTGCATACGTATATATATGTATGGATTTATGCGTTTATGCATGGATATACACACCGCACATATGTATATATATATATATAAACATGACGGACACAAAGAAAACCAGAGATGAATAGAGAAATTGCCAATGCCATAGAGTTAAGCCTCGCTAATTCTTACGACCCGTTATAATGAGCGCCCTCGTTGTCAGAAAAATCAACGTACCACATTTTTGGCGAAATAAGGGGGAATAAGGGTGAAAGAACTACGAACGTTAAGATTAAATTTTATTATATTCACTCATTTTTTAGATCCTTTGGATATAATTAGAATTAAATCACGTATAATTTGAATATCTTGTTTATTTTATGCCTCAAATCAATTTTAACAATCTATTGTTAAATGTATACAATCCGATTCGCAATTTAGTATAATGTTTATGGTAGGTCTCGCTTGATATTTTACAGTAAACCTACATGAACGAATATTGCAGTTATTACTATTTCGTTAACAAACTCTAATATACAAACTATAATCTATACTAGCCACTTGCGAGAGTCAAACGTGAATCTTGCGCCATCTGTGGTTGAAAATGAACTACAATATAGCATAAAGGGCGCCCGGTGCTGGGCTTGTCAAGGACAAGGCACCCAGTTCGCTGGGGTGTTAGTAAACACTGGGAAGACTTGAAGACCGCGAATCTTTTGAGTGCGTATTAATGTAATATTTAATGTATTTTCGGCGGCTGAGAGAAGTAGCTCAACGCAGAGTTCTCGCTGCTCAACTTAAGTTTTTCGCGTCAGAAGTCCGCTTCGGTCTTGCTTCTGACTTCAATGTATAGCGCCGCATATCAGCTTGTTGGATGGAATAGCAGTGGCGGCACCTGGGCCGTGGTTAACGCTACCTATGAGAATCGGGACATCGCGCGGAAAACTTGCGCCCACTCTGCTAGACCTTTCATCAGTCTCAGGGTATGAAATCCAAGGAAGTGCCTTCTAGAGCAGATCGGAAACGGCCGCAAAACAACTAAGTAAATCAGAAGCTATTATGAATTCACCATAATATTTTTTTGAATTATTAGAACTCGGGCCAGGCGTAAGGAGCTCAATAGAGCACTAGCGGCATGCGAAAGAAGATAGCTCCATGCAACAGATATCGACTTTCTCTCTGGTACTCGTAGTGTTTCTATCTAACGGTAGGTAGAAAAGTGTGTCCATTCTTCATGGATAGGCTTGAGGTTGTGGGAAAAATTTTGTTTTTGACCTGGTGCAGCAAGGTGAACAGAGGATGGGTCGTGTATTAGACCCGCGTATCACTTCGGCAAATCGAGTGTGTTGGACAGTCTGGTGCGAAATTGGTGCTTATTAATTATAATAAATATTTAGTGAAAGCGTATTATTTGTTTTCGTCAAAAATCTGTAAATAAATGCAAGCCGAGTCGGGCAAACAACAAACTTAACTTTGAAGTATTTATTGGCTTGAAGGCATCGTTCCGTGCGATGCCCGCTACTTTCCTATTACTTAGCACATGATGCAAGAGTTAAGCAATCGTGAGAGCCATGCCACCTCCGCGAGAACTGTTGAAACAGATTATCAGCTGAGCGGCCAGCCAACTACCGCGTTACAAAGAGTGCACGGCCGCAAGGCAAATGTCATACACTGCCCCATTGCACGTAAAAGCGAGTGACACTCTACACCTATCTTTTAATTACTTGTTACCAGTTATACTACGGGATAGCTGAGGATATTTTAAACATTTTTCTTTCCAGTCGCGAAATTGTCAGACGCATCTCCGCAAAGATACAGGTGTTTTCGGCAGTCCACGAATGGGCATGCGTCTAAGTCTGAAGGGCGGGGCAAGGCCCGCTGCTTGCTTTACGGCTCCAATAGTTCTCACCCTACTCTCTCTCATTGGCTGCGCTGTGTCGAGTAGGTTACGCTTTTCGGTCTCGGGGGTTGGATTTTTACCATTTTTTAAACACCTATATTTTCATGCGGGTGCATATGATAGTCTCGCAAATAGTCTATCAAAGACGTACTTGATAGTGTATTAAGACCTCATGTCTAAAAATCCGTCGTAGAATCTTTAGTCGACCTCGTGTATGCAGGATCCAGTAGATGCGTGACAGGCGAGGAGTATCGGCTCCCAAGTAGCCGCGGAGTTCTCTTCAAGTTTTCGACTTTTGTTGACCGGCGGTCCGCGCTGCCATGGTGTTTCGAGCCTTTGTTTACGTTTCGTTTCGCGCGTGCCTCCAAGCCTTTTAGATCCTATAGAGGTAAGCGGCCTACAGTAGCTGCGGCTCAGGAAGTAACGTGATGGTTCCTACACATCTCTGATTTTTCACCCCGAGAGTTGCGACTCCGATGTGCCCTACCCCTTGGGTTCTGCATTCGATGCTAAGCAATTAATTATGCGAAACGGGATTACTCCAGCCCCCGCATCGCGATCTTCTATTACAGCTGCAGCCGTGCCGACGTGACGATTTGGTTGTGTCGCAGGTCCAGAGAATATTATCGATGATGAAAGGCGAAGGCCTTCAGAAAACTCAGTCCACAAACCTCTATGGAGAGGGAGGATAAGAGTGGCGTGCTTCCAAAAAACGGAAGTAAAATAACGAGATCTCATCTGCGAGAACTTCATCGCTGCCGATTGGAGGCTCAATCCTGGCGACCCCTGAAGTTTGGCTCGAGCGGCCGTGAAAAACCTCGGGAAGTGTCCACTCGGCGGCTGTAGTTACTCAGGTACGTATTACTCGCAACAAGCTGGCCATACTATGGGGGCCCATCCAGATGCTACCGTAGAGAAAAATTGGGTCATGATCGAATAGTTCCCGAGCGGAATCCCTCAAAAAGCCGACCACTACGTGCAGGCAACTAGACCTATAGCCCACCAATAGTACGGCCCCCATCAGCTTCACAGAGGCTTTTGGCGAATTTGGCACTGACGGCGCAGAGGCATTTGCAGCATCCTCCACCTGCAAAGCCCAGATAGGTCGTAAACAGGGGCGTGCAGCAGGACTCTCTCGACTAGGTGACCAATTCAGGGGCTTAGTACCCTCGTGGCCCTGGTAGTCCTAGCTAGATAAGTATGTGTCGTGTAGGTAGGAAAAGGTATTCGAGGAGATGGTCGCCTCGGCGCATGAGTTAGGAGGCGGCTGCGTGAAGGTCCGTCGCTCGTGGGACAGAGACGACCCGTCCCAGCGGAGATTAAGCTCCTCGTGGCCCTGAAATCTCCCGGGTACGGGCAAATAATATCTTGGGTGGAAGAGATATGCGCCGGGTCACTCTACTTTACTTTTCAAATATTTAAGTATTTTAAGTTTTTCACGATGCCGTTAACATTACCTGTAATATCCAGTCTTTGTCAAACGGACGAGGCTCACAGGGCCGCCAGACGGACGCCTCGTGTCAGAGAGCCGTCTGCTCTCGCGGTCCCAGGATATCGTGAGGGCACAGCATTATCATATGTTTGAGCATGTGCGCGTTACAGTCGAATTGTACACACAGACACACATACACATACACAGAGTCTTCGAAAAACTGGCATAACTTGAGATTCGTAGTAATAAAAGTTTCAAAAAGAATCAAGCTAATAAAGGAAGTGTTAATGAGTAATTTAAGTCCTATCCGGTTCAAAATACTTTAAAATTTCATACAGTAACGGAATGTTGAATATGACCCAATTTTGACGATTTTTAACTCTGTAACTGTTAATTTTTTGTATAGATATATGATACTACTTTTTGTTAAGAATTGTCAAAAGAATATAAAAAAATTTGTTTCGAACAAAATACAAAATTTTTGTTTTTGCTACAAAAAAATTGTTTAACTATTTATATTGAACTTTTAAAAAAAAATAACCGTGATATTCGAATTCAGCAGGTCAAAATACGTACAAAAGATGTTCAAACTCCTTGACATATCTCCCCCCATCATAAACTATAAGCCAAAATTGGTTTCATTTTCTCGAAATGGCCGATTTTGACGAATTTATGGCCAAGTAAGATATTAATTGTCATTGTGAGGGAAATAGATCCTTATAGCTTAGTCCGAGAGGAATATTGTCGGTCTTGAATCATTCAAATCGGTGAAAAACTCGAGAGAAGCCATAATTGTTTCCAATTTTTTTTTAAATGGAACCACTGTGCACCGTTCGTCTCGCGCCGCGTCTCGGATGTTGCGCGCTCTCTCACTCTCTCTCTCGGGCGCCCTACCGGTGGCAGCGGGAACACCAACCTGTCTCGGCCCCGTCCCGGCCTAGTTGGGCCTCTCTGTCAGCCGTTGGTGGAGATGAGCACCGGCCATGGTGGCTATGGGCCCCGGCCGATTCTGTCCGCCCTACAACATCCGGGTCCAGTGCTACTGCAACCTCCGTAGCCGATTTAATGGTTCCGTGTATCGGTGGGCATCGGCTGGTGATTATCTCCGTAGATGTTGATGGAATGCGGTGGGTGGTTGTTCCTCGGGATTGGCACGAGTTGTTGGCAAGGGCTTGTACGAAGGGGGGACGCATGTACCTGCTCTCAAGTGTAAAGCTCGCGCGGGACTACTTTTCCGCAGTCCGTCAATTATTGACGATCATAGGCCGATCAGTGCCCCATTTCGGCGCTGACCTCCATTGACAGCCGACCCGCGTTGCCATGGAGTCTCCAGTCTCTGTTTATACACTCTAAACTCATTATCTTTCTGTGAATGTCTAGTTTTCTTCAAGCCCTTAGCACCCAGAACCCTCGATCGCCTCCGGGCGGGCCTCCGGATCTACGATGGGGAATCAGGACATTTGGCTACCTCACTCTCGTAGCGTTCATTAAGGACTATTACCCGTTCCGTTATTTTCCATTAACGCAAATGCCGAACTCCGAATTTCCTTATGTAGTAGGAAATCTCAGATCCCTATGCTGCAGGGATCCGCCCTAGGCCTATCGTAACCATGGAACCAGGGAACATTGGTGTCTGGCAAGGCAGAACGAACACCATCATTGTTCCCTAAATTTTTTCTCAAGGCCTGTATAAATTAAGTCGTATTCAGGAGAACCTTTATACGGGAATCGTTTTGCGCACGTACCACGTGCCCATCCCAAACGTTTTCTTATCTTGCCGTGCAAGCCGCCGTTATATTCCATATAATGCCTTTATAAAGCCTAGTCTATTTGTAAAACTGTTTCTACCATATTGTAGAATGCGCCAGGAATAATTTCGGTAAACATTTCAAAAATCATAACTAGAAAATATTTTTTTTTAAGTCTCATACATGTTGTTTGCTGCAAATAGTCAGAAGATTGCGGGACAAATATTTTTGAGCCTATATCCATTTTTTACAATACAATTTGTGTAAAAAAATTACTGATTAAATTATTTTTGATGATTTCTTTAGCGGTTTTTTAGAGAATGTGAATAGATCTTTACAGACGTCTGCATTGAAAGGCTTAGTATATTCGTGAAACGATTTCTGCAGTATTGAAAAAAGTGCCGAGATCGATTTCGATAATCTTTCTAAAGATTATAAATTTTTAAATATCTTCTTTTTTGTGTGACGGAACTCCCGGCCGGCGGTCAGCGCCAAAATAAGGTTCTGATCTATCCGACGCCAATAAATTTCTTTGCCTTATAACTTCCCCCCCCCCTCCACTAATGCTATTATTGTAACCACCCGTCTCTTGCGATCCTTCCCCGTGTCGACCGTCGTGAACCGATCCACCCGGGTTAGCCTGGCCGTGTCCTCTTCGGGAACCGAAGAAATAGTATGTACTCCGAGCCCCTCCGCGCAGTGATGCCAGAAAACTAAGACTTTCGCGCCTGCGCAGAACGCCTCTGCGCTGACAGGCGGAGAGCTCGAGCACAATTTGAAATAGTTGGTGCTGGAGGGGACGAAGAAAGAAACGTTATAAACGTTTAAGTATATTAATAAAAGAAATTATATTAATTTATGTCTACAATATTATGTAACAAAATTTATTGTTAGGTAGTTGTTCGTCGGGTCGCTTAACCTCTGGTTAAACGCCCGTTTGTAAAATGAAGGAAAGGGAAGGAAAATAGGGAGAAATAAAAACGCACACTTGAGCCAGATATAATTATATTTGGCTCAGTAGGGGAGGAAAAACAGTCGAAACGGTAAAAAAACCTCCCCTGAAAATATACAGAAAAAAAAAGGGGAAGGGCTCTAAGAAGAGCGACAGAAATATGGCTCGTGCACGAGCACTTACGTGGTATCGCCTCGTGGCAATCGCCGCTGGTCCGCGCTCACCGGGCTCGTGCTCGTCGTCGGAGGAGCCGCCCGATCCGCAATGCCGCCACGTGGCCGGCGCCGCGATCGAGGTTAGCCGCACGCTCTCTCGCGAAATAATCCTGAACGCACACGCGTATACTCAAAGATAGCCCGAACCTCGGCAAGGTAGCCCGCGGGGGCTGCGCAAGTATGCGATGTCGGCGGATTCGGTGAAAAAAGGCGGCGACTCACTTGCAGGTTACAGAGGTACGTGGGCGACCACTTGCCTGTAGCTGGTTCAGTGCAGCTCTGCCTGCGCGCCCGGTGGTGCGCCGACGTGACGCTGCGCGCATGCTCTCTCTCTCTCTCTCTCTCTCTCATCTATGTACGACTGTACAGACTCCCCCCGTTGCGAGAGGGGAGCGAGCAAACTTCATCCGGCACTGTTGCCCCGAGGCCACTGACATCGCACTTGGTGTCCATTGTTCAGTGGGTCGTGGACTCAGCGGGAAGAAGAGGACACAGCTGTGTCACGCTACGTTTCAGCACGCCGTTGCTCGTTTTCACTGAAGCAACGCGTGTGTGGCCGTCGTCTCCAGGGTGAACCGCGATGACCCGACCCAAATGCCACTGCATACATGGTTGCGCCTTGTCGATGATGACGACGACATCGTCCCGTCGAAGCTGACGCGTCGTGTCACGCCATTTCTGGCACTTCTGAAGCTCGCTCAAATATTCGAGCTGCCATCACTTCCAGAAATCCTGCCTGGCCTTGGTGATGAACCGCCACGAAGAAAGCCGGTTCCCTGAAACTGACAACAAATTTGACTCTGGCAACGAGTTCAACGGGCGTCCTATCAACAAATGCGCGGGAGTGATCGTTCGGGTCCGAAGAAAGGGGACATAACGGACGCGAATTTAAAATCGCCTCGATCTCGATAGCCAGCGTGTTAAACTCTTCGAACGTGAGTCGCTGGTTTTTTACGACGCGTCGGAAGTGGTGTTTGAAGGATTTAACGGCCGCTTCCCACAAACACCCGAAATGTGGTGAAAGAGGTGGATTAAAGTGCCACCTGATTTTGCGTTCTACTGCAAAATGAGAAACGTCGCTTTGAAAGGATTCCGACTCGAGGACGACGTACAGCTCCTTTGGCTGCTTGTTCGCTCCCACGAAATTCGTCCCGTTGTCGGAATACACGTCGGAAGGAATTCCCTGGCGGCTAATGAATTGGCGTAGCACGCCGAGAAATCCTTCCGTGGTCAAATCGCTGACCACTTCGATGTGTACGGCCTTCGTGGGCATACAAACAAAAATACATCCGTAGGCCTTTACGCTGGACCTATTGCGTAACTTCTTTTCCTTGATGAGGATTGGACAGAAAAAGTCGACGCTTCTCCGTACCTGGTTTTTTCCGTCGTTTAACCAGAAACGGTGTCGCAGTGCATAGAGCGTACTCTGAATTCCGGCGTGGAAATTCTGCTCATGCGTGTCAGAGATCAATAGATCTGTGACGTGATGCTTAGTCGGGAGGATTATAGGGCTCTTTGCCTCGTTAGGCAGTTTGGAATGGCGAAGGCTACCTCCTACGCAAAGTAAACCGCGTTCGTTGATGAATGGTTCAAGCGCTGCCAAGCGACCCTGTTTGACTGACTTGTCAAGAGAAAGAAGCGCGATCTCGTGGCTAAACTGTTCCTTCTGGCTGATTTTTATAATCTGCTCCTCTGCTCTCTCCAATTCCTCAACAGTCAGCGACTTGCGCGACTTGTCCTCTCGACGTGTCCGTGTGTCAAATTGCAAGCACCACGCCATAACACGTACCATTCGAGAGTAGGAAGAGAATCGAGAGAGGAACGATTCATCCCTAATTTCGGTAACTAAACACGTTTTTGATTTGACTCCCGGGAGCGCCATGGGTGCGAGATCCGGTTTACTCGGCCATGTGCTCGATGGTTGAGAAATCCAAACGATATTGGAGGGGATGCGCAGCCGTTCTCTCGGAAACGGATTCGTCGGGTACGGTGCCCGTGATTTTAGGGACCGTTAAGAATGTTAAGGGTTTCCGGTAATCATGTGAATCGAGTGAATAGTCGCATCGATCAAGTTACGAGATGTTGTAACCATTGAATCGATAGCGCCTATCACGATTTCGCACGCGCGCATGGGGCTTTTTATCTTCCGGGCAAACTCCTCCGTTATGAAGTGCGCAGTGGCGCACGTGTCCAATAAGACACGCGCAGTCAGAAACCCATCTGTCAGAGAGCTTACTCTTACCATCGCGCTCATCATGAGTTGAGAGGAGTTCGTTTTCGCGGAGAGAACTAATTCGGACCGGTCTAGTCAAGTGGGTCTCCTTCTAAGGAGGATCGCCAGTCGATCATGGAGAGAAAGGAGCGCTTGTAGTCGAGCCATTGACTCAATTTTTGGCTCTGGGAGTTTGGCGGTCCAGCGCTCTAACGTCGCGAGCGTGGAGTGTCCGACCGGTTGCGGTGTGGTCTCGCTGGCCGCTGCAGCATTCACATTTGACCGATCCTTGACGAGGGCAGCTGACTCGTAATATCGGTCGCGTAGGTGGTCGAGCTGCGCAAGGATCTCGTGGTCCGGACGCAAAAGAGCGAGCTCATCGTGCAGCTCCTCGTACGTATATAAAAGCGTGGTCGCACGTTCCAGCCGCGGCTGTGCATTAGTTTCCGAGAGACTGCCCGAAATCAACTCATCGAACAATGGTTCTATCTGGACCTTGAGCGCCAAAAATTTTTGCACGATGAACTTGGCTCGTGCTTCTTGACGAGCCATGTTCACGAATGAGAGAGACCTTGGCGGTCAATCGGACGCGCCAAGGATTGTCACTGACTGGTGCAGTAATTACACTAATCTGGGGATGTGCAGCTCAATCTATTTGAATCTAAATTAAAAGAACAGGTGGATTCTAAATTATCAACAAGCGAGCTAATGCCCTTTTAATTAAACGGCCGAGGCAAAAAAATAAAAAATTTAACCTGTTCTTCTCGCGAAGGCTGTACACTGTCCCAGGAAGAAGGACAGCAGCTCCCCCCCCCCACGAAATGCAAACTTAATTGCAATTCACGCGACAGGGCACAATACGAGAAATCTCATGAAACACGGACCTAAAGTGCGGTGATGAGCGGTGGGGCTACGCAGTCACCTGTCGATGCACTGATACAGTCGACGACAAATGATTCACGCCGATGATTCTCGCAAAGGCGTATGGGGGAAAATATAAATAAACTTTCGCAAACGATGCGAAAGGAGAAAGCGACTTTCGAGACATAACCAAGTTAACTCGTATGGATAACTATCCATTGCCTAACATAGATTCTATCCTGAACAAACTCAGGAGAGCCAAATTGATCTCGAAAGTCGATATGTAAATGCACCCTGTTGCGGACTGAAGCGTATAGAACAACACATATCTATTTTGTAATGATACGTTCAATTGTATTGCGAGCGCTGAGTTTAAAGTCATGTGGTGAAGGATTCGGAGAAATACGCCTATGTTTATCTAGACGGCGAAGCGCATTGACCACAAGAATTCCCCCGAGCACGGCGCGCATCGCGCAGTCATCCGAATCATACAGGCGAATTCGCGGAAATTTGCCAATTAAAGGGCTGAGGTAAAAGGCGCAATTTGACGAGACGAAAGTCAGTATGCTGACCGGCGGCGCACTTGCGGGATGGAGCAGCAGACCGGCATTTCGAACGCGCGCTCTCGCGAGATGGAGTCGCGCGTTCAGGCGCCGGGAAGTCGCGGAGTGACTCGCGGCGGGCACGACGATCGATCATCGGAGGATGAGGGGCGCGGGGATCAACCACTGGATCCGGAGTGAGCAGGGGGGCGGGGGCCCCCCTGTGTCCTCGTACCTTGTTGCCCTACGGGAGCGGAGTGCGCGGCGGTGGTGCCATCCAGGATGCCATACACCCTCGTGGCTTAGTGGGTTAGTGGGGAAGGTGGCCAGATCCTTGCGATCCGCGATTCGCGTGAATGCGTTTTCAAAATACCGACAGCGTCGTGCCCTACGCGGAGCTATTCGAACACGTAGCCGAGGAAGCGCCAGCTTGAGAGCGCCCGCGGAGACACACGGCAACGTCGCGCGGGGACCGCGGGGCGAAGTCTCCGAGCGTCGCGAGACTGTACGGTGAGGCGAGCGCGCCACTTGCTTGTAAGCGCTCACCGAGCACACAACCAGCAAACTTGTACTAAAAACATTGGAATAAGTATAAGAATAAATAAGTATAAGAATAAATAAGTATAAGAAAATTTCGCTGTCGACTTGCTAACTAACTTCCTGAAGCCTCTCCTCTCCCAGTTCACAACACACCCCATAGTGTGCATTAGCCGAGTACTTAACGCAGTGAATAAAATTACACCACTACGGAGAAGAAATGCCTCGCCCTTTTACAGGCAATTAAAAAGCTGTAGCCATATCGGAAGGCCTATGAATTAATAACTTGCATGGATCATACTGCACTCAAATGGTTTAAAAACTTCAAAGACCCCACCGGGCGTCTGGTAGGATGTACCCTAAAAATGCAACAATGGAACTTTGAAATTGAGTACATTAAAGGTACCCTAAATGGATATCGGAAATGACATCAGATCCCTGGAATCTTGATCGGCTTAGAAATGTCCAGCAAACCCCGAGCAAGTTCGGTAAGTGAAAAGTCGACGACAGTATGCTATACACATAATCAGCCGATGAGCACTTGGATTCGATATCTTTTCGAGAGGAGAAGTAGAGGCGGTCGTACTCATTGAACAAGAATAAGGATCATGGTGGATGTGCATGGACATCCGTCATCTGGTTACTTGTAGATGAAAAAGACATTCGAACGGATAGCGCGCGAATTTTCGACTTCGATTCTACCATGGTGTAAGGGACTTTGTGAGAGCACTTGATTACTCGGTGAATAAAGATTTCACCATGGAGGTTCGATGCCGTGAGGGCCGTGGCAAGCACTTTCAAGGATTTAGTTTTGCTCCGATGGGAAACCTCATTATTCCTGTTGACAGAAAATGCTACGGATTTTGTTAATCTTTAATTGAATTTTGTGAGTCTACAACCGAAACTGGTTGTACTATATATTGGCTACCAAGTACCAGGCCGTTCGAAGTGAAATGGACACCGGAAGAATCTATTGTCCTACTAGAAGATCCGAAGTGTCTGGGACCGCCCGAATTGCAAGCTCACCCGCCGGCATGGAAAGTTACGTCGATGCGCAGGCAACTACAGCAGAAAATGGCAGCGTGGATAGCCACCTGCCGCAGGCGCTTTAGAAACGGCCAGGTGTAGAGCGGAATCAACGCCCAATGCAAAGGCGGAATTATTTCACGCTCCTCAGGAGAGGAGCGGAGACCCAAATCAACGCCCTTACTAAAGGACGGATTGGGGGAGTATTTTCGACGCTTTTCTTCTAAAAAGAATTAGGTATGTACGTCCTTACGAAAGAATGGTGTAGTGATTCCCACCTTGCTCGGGTTTAGTTGACGGAAGAGAAGGAGGAGTTCTATAGCCACGCAGTTTTGCGGATATTGACTGAAAGGACAGATCGCTTTCATTTGCGAAAGCCGACGATACTTTCATTTGCGGCCTAGATATAGCCGTAGATATCCTTCAAACTCGCTGGGTTCCGAATCGGTGTGATGGCACCGGAGAACAGAGTAAGGCTCGAAACGATCCAGGCCGAACCGCGATGCACCCAGCTCTCGACGTCTCGACCGAGCATCAGCAGAAGCAGCAACATCCGTACCACCAACAACGACGTCACCTCAACAGCAACAGTGGTATCACCTTGTGGATGAGTGTGAGTGTGCGAGCATGAGCGTGTGAGTTTCGCGTCGCGTCTTTTTATAATAATGTATCGCCAGCAATAAAGCAGAATCTAATAGTTAATTTAAATTAGTATTATTATTTGTTTGTTATCCGCTCGCTCTGAATAACGCGACAGTGGATTGATGGAGCAGAAATCCATTCTTTTCTTCTGAATAGAAGATGATAGTTGGAGATGGACCCCAAAAAATAGAAAGGAAACTTTTTATTTTTGAAAAGAGACTGAAGTACAGCCTTGCCCGCTTAACTTACTCTCTGGATATATTTTGAATATAAACATGTCGCCATAAAAAGAATAAGGGTCAGAAAGAAAGCTGGTCACTCCGTGCGCTCACAGTCTCTGTGCCGCGACTGGGCTGTGCAGCGGTTTTTAAGGGCTAATCCGCCGCAAAAATCGTTGATGCCGATTTTTCCGGGAAAACTCTCGGAGCGGATCGATCCAGCGGCGAGACAGTGAGTCCGGAGAGCAGAAGATCTTCCCGTACTGGCATGTGAGTCCCTAAGAAAAGAAAAAGAGGTGATCTGGAAGCAAGTGGCGGTGTCCTCGAAAAAGGGAAGACTCCGCCTTGCTCCAGTTAGAAATCTTTGACCCTTTTCCATTTATTTTACAATTAATGTATAAAAATAAATTACACAGTGATTTCAATATAAAATTCTTATTGCTAGGAAAATTCTAAGCTGATTCATTTTTTGTGGCTTATGAATCGGATAAGATTAAGTCATAGTATTTATAAATTATTGTTAACGTTAATAATGATGACTATTATTCTCTACTAATATTTTGTAAATAGTAGTATTTAAATTATCCTATTATTAGGAGATTTTTAAAGTTAGTAATGTAATATATAGTATTATATGGCTCTGAAAAGTTTATCCGAAGGAGACAACTATAGGTATTATTATATCCTACTATCAGTCGGTAACCAATAAAACGTGTATTGGAAGAAACGAATCGGTAGCACTCTAGATACTTTCTTTACCACCTAACGAATCCACAGGTGTGACAAAACGCATTCCTTCCCCTTTTCGTTTACCTTAAATTACCTGTATCTACAACTGAAAACTGCACCCTACGTAGGCGTTGACGATGACGATGACCCTACAGCTACCTGACGTTATACCGGCACACCGGCAGCCGGAAATATGCAACTAATGTTATTTTAAAGTAAATATTAATATTTATACAAACCTAATAATTAAATTTTATATAAACCTGTAAAGATAAAATAACCAAGGCGTATACAAACTTTTTGAACCAAAGTAAGATAATCTCTTTTTATAAAAATATAGAAAACGTTAAAATAGTTAAATTGACAATGAAATACATAATTAATGCTAATTGTTTAAATAAATATATTAAGAGAAGAATCTTACAAATTTGCAAATGCTTTAAAAGTTGCTTTATCTAAATAAATTAAAGCGAGCTCATATTAAGACACGTGGGAGTGACGTAGAGACTTAAGGAGCATCTCACTCACACTTACAGTTTTTGCAGAGTGCTTACACTATAAAAGAAAAGCCCAGTCCATGCAAAAATTAGTCTCACTGTTTCCACTGTATCTTCAAATTCAATTCACTCTGGAGAGGGAAGAATGGAGCGCGAGCGACGAATCGTGTCCATGAGGCCGGCGCTGTTTGTGTGCGTGACTGCGCGCGAGGGAGTTTGTCTGCAGCTGTGTATGAGGTATCGCGTGATAATTTAATGGCATAGTGCATCATGAATTCTTGCCACAAGGTCAAACAATCAATAAGGAACAAGTTCAACGCCGTTTGCGTGAAGTAATCCGAAAAAAACGCCCGGATTTGTGGCAAAACAATTCATGGATTTTGCACCACGATAATGCATCTGCTCACACTTCATTGCTTGTTCGTGAATTTTTGGTCAAAAACAAAACTGTAACGATGCCTCAGCCTCCATATTCGCCAGATATGCCGCCATGTGACTTTTTTCTATTTTCAAAAATAAAGAGAACATTAAAAGGCCGTCGTTTTGCAAGCATAGATGACATTAAAAGTGAATCGCTAAAAGAGCTAAAAGCTATTACAAAGATCGAGTTTCAAAAGTGTTTCGAGGATTGGAAAAAGTGTTGGCAGAAGTGTATTATATCCGAGGGGGATTACTTTGAAGGGGACAAAATAGATATTCATGAATAAATAAATATTTTTTTCATAAAACAAAAATTCTCGTTATTTTTTTAACACACCTCGTATTTGTTTTTAATACAAACTGTTCAATTATTGCCCGTAAAATGCATTCGAAAGACGCAGTTTACTCGTTTCGATGCATGGCTTACGGGCCGCCGTACAGCCCGAAATGCGCTTGATTATTAACGAACTAAAAATACTAATCAAACCTTGATTTAAACAATTTAAAATTCCTCAGTCAGTACTCGATCTGAAATTCGATACTGCGACTTGATTTTAATAGAATAATAGAAATAATCGCCCTAAAAATATGAATGAATTATACGTGTAATAATTAATAATAATTTATTTATACATTAGTAATATTATTAAACAATAAATTTCAATACAATATGTCACGTGGCGGTTACCGGGTGGCTAATTTCGCCCGGCTCCCAGCCACCACGCGACTTAAGGACTTTCCGTCCCTTCCTCCCGCTCGATGTCGTCGCACGGAAAATCCGTGGACGCGGCGGAGCAAGCCTGGGTGCTCGCTGCTATAGGGAACGCGAAAATAGGGAAAGGCACACAAAATAATTACGCGGATGTTCGAATGTTAAATTAATAAATTATTTATTATAAAAAATTATCACAAACCAAAAAAAAAACCCGACAATCAGTTCGACGCTATCTAGAAACTTTCTCTCTCTCTCTCTCTCTCTCACTCTCCCGACGCGGATGATCGCGCGCACACCGAACAAAATATATATATATATCCCACTTACTTTGGCGGCGGCGATCTTGAAGTTGGCGGGAAAAATGCCCTCCGCTTTGTTGTTGTAGCTAATTCTTGTTTCGCCAATCTCAAACCGCAAGGCGAGATCAAAGCGTCCCAAGGTTCGCTTGTTGATTTCGATCCTTGCTCCACCAATCTCTAACCCGCAAGGGCGAGATCCAAGTGTAACAAGGTCGTTTCTTCGATCGGCAGGGGAATGCACTTGCACCTCGGTGCACCGCTTTCACTCTCTCTCTCTGTCTCCTCTCTCTCTATCTATCTCTCGCACTCACTTATCTCTAAATATTATAATAAAAAAAAAAACTATATCTCGCGTCGTAGCGCTTCGCCGCTAACAGTCTCGGGAGGCACCGTGTCCCGAGACACACTAATCTAAATCGTGCGATCGAACAAGGATCGAGGGCCGATCGCGCGCCTAATTGCCCTCTCTCCTTGATTAGCCGCCGCGGCCCGCGCGCTTTCCCGCGCGATAATTACCGCGGTGCGCCGAATTTCGCGCAGCCCATTGCCCCCCACTCGGCGCATGGTCAAGGCGGCGAGCACGTGCTCAGTACCGCGGTGACCACGGCGAGATACTCGTCGCAATACCCCCCCCTAAACTTCACATCTTCCCAGATGTCAAGTTTATTCATCCGGTTGGTCGCCGCCAACCTTGCACGCTTATTTGGCTACTCTTCTTCACCATTACTCTAATCGAATCCCTATCATTAATATCACAAGAAACTAAGCGTGCAAAGTCGGGCAAGCAACCGAATTCAGAAGGGGCGGTGGCCTCTGGTGTTATTGAGGCCACCTTCACAAACTCAACATTACCTCTCTCTCACTAAGCTCTACTGCAGCCTCGGATGGTCCGGGAATACCCGAGCCAATGCCGCTCGCATCCACCCTCTATCCGCAGGCTCGGCGCTCTGGAGCTTGTCGAGAAACAGCCTGGCCTCTTGGAAAGCGCGAGCCATCCGTTACAAATTCAATCCCTGGTCCGGCAGGCACGGCGATCGGTTCTGACCGAAGGGCAAGCCCCGGGGAAACGGAATCTCCGCTTCCCACCGAGTCGTCAAATGCCTCTCCGGACACTTCCATGGGCTGTACTGAGCTGGCCTCCAAGGACCCTGCTGCCTCCGCAGGAGGCATCAGCGGGGAAACACCGGATGCTTCAGCGCCCTTTCCGACCACCGTCAGATCAGCCGCGGAGCTCCGTGCGGTCTGGATCTCCGCGTAATGAAGCTGACGGCGTCAGGTCGACGCTTTCGCGATCCTGCGTTTCCACTCGCTTTTGCACTCCCCTTTGCTACCGGAACGTGGGGTGCCAGAGTGCGCGATGCTACGGGGGCTCCTACCTTAGCTCCCGAAACCACCCGAGGCGGCGCACTCAATCGCCTTTTAACCGAGGTGCTGTCCGTCCGTGGCGGTGGCTGGGGCTTCGGGGCCTTCAGGCGCGGGGCTACCGGCGTTGGCGCCAGTGCCGTCTCCGATCGCGGAGATCGGCGCCGGCGCTTTCCGCCCTTACCGCCACCTGAAACCTCCCATCCCCCCGCCACGTCCGCGCTCACACTCGGCGCAACACCAGCATCCACGCGGGGATGCGCTTGGGGGTGGCTCTCCCGGATCCGCCGGACTCCCATGCTCGCCAACCACGCTGCATGCGTTTCACCACAACGGGGGCAAGTATTAAGCGTTTCTCCCAAACGCCCACAGTTGTGGCAAAACACCGAGTGCAGGGGCCGGGGACAATCTACGCGATGGTGCCCCCTCCGCCAGCAACGGTGGCATGAGCGTGGTGGCGGATCAACGGCCGGATCAACGGGCACGTCCATCCTCCCACGGAAAATGCAGCCCCAGCCCAACTCACCGGGATCACTTGCTTGCGCGGATCGACCGGTGGAGCACTTGGACGAGACTGCCTTCTCCACGCGACTCACGGCCTTAGGGCCGGACACTACCGTCTCCCCCCCGCGCGCCTGCCCTCCCGAAGTCGGAGACCGCTGGCGAGCTATCTCCACATAAGGAGCGCTCTCGACCAACGGCCCCTTCGGGTCGCTACACCCCCCAGCACCACCCACAATTTCCCTCCCCGCGCCTACCTCCTCCTCTTTCGTGAGGTGACTCGCGCTCGCGCTCGCGATCGCGGACGCGGACGCGGGCCCTCCCTTCTTTGCCCTCCTCCGCCGCTTCCTTCTTCCCGCGGAACGCTCCGAGATCGGCCCCTCTGCTGATGTTGTGGCCTGGGGCAGGAGTACGCCTGAAGTCGGCTTCTGCGGCAGTGCCTTGTAGAGGCGTTCAAAATCTTCATCCGCAGGCGTCGAGCTCGAGAAGTAGTCGTCCATCTCGAGCTGACGTCGCGGATTCCATTTGAGACGGCGCCTCGCCATAAGCCTCTGCCGCATCGCCTCCTCCCGACGCAAATCCTCGGCGTATCCGGCGGGAAAGATGTTGCGCGGGGCCTCTTCTCGCCCTGCCGGAACCTCCATGGGCTCGACGACAGGGCTGGCCGGCTCAACCGCTGCCACCGCTATTTCTACGACGGCCGCCTGCCCGTCACCCACGGGCGGCGTAACCGCCATGATGTTGCTGTTGCCGGGCGTTGTCGTCGGCAGGCCTGGGTCCGCAGATGTTGATGCGGCCCCGCCGCTCGTCACCTCTGGCTCCTCCATATCCTCGTCCGAGGCGTGGATGAGCAGCGCGTCCTCCTCATCTGTCGGGACGCTGTCCCGGCGAGCTTGCAGCTCCAGCCGGAGCAGCTTCTCGAGGCACTCCTCATCTCCCTTACTGTTCTCCACCCCCGGAGCTGGCTCGACGGGGATGTCTCCCTCCATTCTTCCACCTTCTGCCACCTGCAAAATGAAAAAAATTAGTCAATATCACGCTAATCACTACACTTACACTTAACCTCTACCACGACACAAGAACAGATACTGACTTCCGACACTTCGTCGGTCGGCACGTTAGCTCGCCTCGGTGGTATATATCGCTTTAGGTGCTGAATATGCACCTTAGAAGTCTTCCGGCCAGCATCTTCGAGAAGAAAGACTGTATCACCAAGCACTTCTTTAATCTCGAAGGGACCAAAATATTTTGGTGCCAGCTTACCGGAGACTCCCTTCGCAGCATCCGAAAGCGTGCTCTCGCGCCTCCATACGAGGTCGCCCACCTGAAACGACGCGCCTCTTTTATTGCGATTATACGCGCGGGCGTTGCGCTCCTGGGATGCATCGTTATGCTTCCTCACGAGATCCCAAAGAACGTCCAATCGTTTCAGACGGTCAAGCCAATGCTCAGGGTCCGCACGAACAACTACCTTCTCTCCCTCAACTTCACGTCGCAAACTCTTCACTGGCTGTGGGTGGCGCCCGTAATTCAAGAACGCCGGCGAGACCTTTGTGCTAGCTTGCACGGCCGTATTAATTGCATGTCGGAACTCATGCAAGTGCTCGTCCCACTGTCGATGATCAGCCTCGACGAACGTGGCAATCATCGTTTTTAACGTTCTATTTGTACGCTCAACCGGATTGGCTTGGGGGTGATAGGGAGGCGTGGTTACATGCTTCACACCAAAATCCTCCAACATCTCCCGGAGATGCTTATTAACGAACTCTGTACCATTGTCCGTCAATAAGAACTCGGGAGTCTCCCACCTAAATAACACCAACTCTTCAAAAGCTTTCGCCACTGCCTTCCCGTTAGCCGCACGCAATGGTTTCAACTCAATCCACCTCGTAAAAAGATCCTGAAACACTAGAATGTATTTAAATTGGCTCTTACTACGAGGCAGCTCCATCACGTCTGCAGCCACCACTGCCCATGGCCTCTCCACGATTCGCTTACCCATCAGCCCTTTAGGACCCGCCTGAGAGACTTTATAGCGCTGGCATTCGCTACACTGCTGCACGTATTCACGCACTTGGTAGTAAAAACCAGGCCAATAATACTCCCTCCTTACCCTGTCGTAAGTCTTCTCGATTCCAAGATGACCCGACGACGGGTGGCGATGTGCCTGCTCGATCACTCCAACTCTATACTCGTCTGGTACGACGAGTCTCCACCCCTCCTCTTCAAACGAGATCGGATCCAGGATCTCATCAGTAGAATAACGATAAAGCATGCCATCCATCACTTTCCATCCCGGAAATTTTCGAGGCCAACGCTGAATCTCGTTTATTCTGTCATGATACCAAGGATCCGAGATCGTCTCAAAATTCGCCACAATCGCAATCTCTCTATCGATCCCTCTAGAGAGAGCATCAGGAACCTTGTTGAGTGCGCCTTTTGTATGCACAATCTCGAAATCCCACTGCTGCATCTCGAGGGCCCAACGCGCTAGCCTCCCTGTAGGGTCTTTAAGATTTTTAAGCCAAGTTAGAGCGCTATGATCTGTTTTAGCAACAAATTCATAAGCCTCCAAGTATGGCCTCAATTTTTTAATTGCCCATAATAAGGCCAGGCACTCCTTTTCCGACGTAGTATAATTCCTCTCAGCCGGATTTAAGACACGGCTGATATACACGATCGGATGCTCAAACCCATCGTCATCTTCCTGAGTCAAAACGGCTCCAATGGCGTAATCACTAGCATCGCTTTGGACCGTAAATGACTTAGAAAAATTCGGACGAGCAAGCACAGGGGCCTTTACAAGCGCGTTTTTCAAAGCATTAAACGCAACCTCTTGTTCTCCCTGCCACTCCCACGGTTGATCTTTCTTTAACAACTTCGTGAGAGGCACTTTAAGCTCGGACTCTTTCTCAATAAACCGTGCGTACCAGCCCACCATACCCAAAAACGTACGCAACTCTTTCACATTCTTGGGTGCCGGATAGTTCAGGACCGGCTCAACCCTTTCCGGGTCCGGCCTTAATCCGTCAGCATCCAGCCGGTAACCTAGGAAACGCACACTCGAACAACAAAATTCACACTTCTCACGATTTACTTCGAGTCCGGCTTCCACAATCGTACGCAACACAAACTCTACCCATTTCAGGTGCTCTTCGAACGTTTGCGTCACCACTATCAGATCGTCCAAATACGCGAAAACGTGAGGCTCTACCTCGGGTCCGAATAAGGCCCCGATTAACCTACAAAACGTCATCGGCGCATTTTTCAATCCGAAGGGTAAACGAACGAATTGCCATTGACCGGAGCCAGGCACAGCAAAAGCTGTAAATTGCCGGCTAACTTCAGTCAAGAACACCTGAAAGTAAGCTTTCTTTAGGTCGATTTTAGAGATATACCTAGCTTCGCGCAACTTATCCAAAATCGAATCTATATTCGGTAAAGGATAGTTATCGCGCCTAGTCGTCTTATTTACATCTCTAAAATCTATACAAAACCTATAGCTCCCTTCTCGCTTGACAATCACTGGTGCACTACACCACTCACTAGCGCTACGCTCAATAATCCCTTTCTCAAACATCTTCTTCACTTCTTCTTGAGCAAACTCGAGAACCTTGGGAGACATACGCCTAGGCGCGTGTCTCACCGGCACAGCACCCTGGACATCGATGTGGTGTTCAATAAGAGTCGTAAACCCGTGAAGCTCTCCGGGTTCTGGAAGTAACTTTTCCATCAAAGCCTTCACTTGTTCTCGCTCCTCACTTCGTATTTCAACGATGCCACAGCACTCTGCGAAAATTCTCGGATCTGAACTCAATTCACCAACTTTTGAGAAAGGACGCCATCTTCCACCAGGAATCCTCCAGAAACATCCTACCAGCGATAACTCAAAACCGTACTTGAGACCAAAATCTACCCCGAGAATGACAGGGTGACCGGTATCCGGCACGATTCTAAGATCAACTGCCTGCTCGATATTCTCTACTTCAAAGAGAACTTCAAGCACTCCAAGGATTTTCTGAGTTCCCCCAGTAACTCCACGCACCGCTAGCTGAGCCGGTTTCCATTTATCTTTAAACGCCTTTGCTTCTTCAGGGTCGATCAAAGAAATCATGGAACCTGGATCAAACAATGCACACACATCTTTGCCGTTCAATCGAACCGTTAGGTACATTCGGTTGTCGGTTATGACACCGGCCACCGTCTGCTCCTCACTATTCGATTGTTTCGGCACAGCACCCTTGAGTACGCCTGTAGCCAGACGGGACAGCGAATTCCTCAGTGAACTCGCGGATCCTTCACCCGCAGCTTTGTTCGAAGCCTCTCTGCTGCTTGGTAGAGGCGGAAACTCCAAACTCTGCGCAGGCGTCCGACTAGGCACCTCAACGCGAACTCGATTCGAAGGCTTGTCCGGCATTGTATCGAGCAGCTTACAGGCTGTGGAGAGCCTCTGGAGCTCATCCGTCAACTCCTGAGAAGCTCGAAGCGTCTTCTCGAGATGCTCTCTCTCTTTCTCACACTCACTCTGTGTCTCTCGATTTTGACGCTCCTGACTCGACTCTTCCTGCCTAACTTCCTTCTCTCGACGTTCCACCACTCTTAATCTTTCACTCGTCCTCTCGCTCACTACCGTTTCCCCGCAGGGCCCAGGGGACGCGTCTGTTGCCCTGCTTTGGCGTTTCCCAGGCTCTCCCTTACGTGCGCACAGTTCGGGCAAGTCCGGAAAACTACTCCAGGGCAGTCGCAAACTTGACACGCTACCTGTGGGCTAGCAGTTGGGCAGGCGCTCGCGTTGTGTCCCGGAAGCCTGCATTTATAGCAGACTCGCTTCGGGCACATAGAGGCTCTATGTCCAATGCCGTTACACGTGTAGCACTGTCCATAAAACGGAGCATTCGCCACAGGTGTCGGCATTGGAGTCGGGGCATGCAGCTGAACATACGAGGGCCCGGGCCATGTTTTAGATGGCTGCACTTGGCCGCTTCGCTGTCCGCTTCCAAACTCCCGTCTTCCAACCCCCTGGGGAGGCAGATTCGAGCGCATTGGCGCTATCTGCCCCGTAACACGACTCTGCTGCTCCGGCTGGTGCTGTTGCCTCGCTATGCCTTCTAGCAAAGCTACCTCACCGCTATCACTACTCCCGCTACCGCTCGCCGACGTACTCTTCTTCTTCTTCTTTTTCTTCTTCTTCTTCGACGCAGCGGGCGGCAGGCTAGGAGCCGTAGATGCAGCATGTACCCCAACTTTATCTTCAATTCTTTTCTCCACCTTTTTCTTGCTCGATGACGGGTCGAGTGACGGAGACTCAAACCTATCATCAATCCGTTGGATGTCCTCCAAGCGCTTACCCCACTGAACCAGCGACCGCACGTCCGGCATATCTTTATCCATGATATACCGCCGGTAAGTCGGCAAGATCTGCTCAAAGATCATCCTCTTCTGGCGGCGTTCCGACGGCGGGCGACGCATAGCGTTCGCCTTCGTCTGGAACGCATCCACAAACCTCGCGATCGTCTCTCCTTCTCTCTGGCGCAAACACTGGAGATCTCTGAGCAGAGTCGAATCGCTAACTATCGTGCAGTACTTGTTCTGGAAGGCTTGCACGAAAGACTCCCAATCCACAAACATACGTTGGACGCGGTGGTACCATTTCCGAGCGTCATCCACGAAAGCCGATTGCAAGGAGCCTATTAAACATCTACCTGAAACTCCCAGCTGCTCCTTGAATAACTCGAGACCCTCAAGGAAATCCCACGCATCCTCCGTATCTCTACCCGCAAAAGAAAGACGTGCATCTCGCAACGCCCGTCTGCAGCGGGTTATGTCGCGAAAACTCACGTCTCTCTCTCTAGTCAAACTATCATCGCTACTCCTCCGGGCCATGGTTGTTGCCAACTGAAGATCGCCCGCGGCTGACTCAGTCGTCGAAGGTAAAACCTGCCGACTGCGTCTCCTCTGAGCAGTATCCTCGACCCTCACTCTATCACGACGACTCACTAACTTGCTCGGACGCGGCGCCGACATCAACACGGATTCTTCTTCTGACGATCCGCTCTGCGAAGAGTCATCCGCATCCGAACTCACCAACACCTTGTTTGCTTTCTTCAAGGAAACCTTCCTTTTATGCGGCGTAGAGGCCGCTGCAGGAGGCTTCCCTGTCTCAGCTGAATTAGGCGGCAGACTCGGGCTCTCGCCTTGGTTAGCTGGCCCACCCGCTAACGCCATAGAAGGAGCAACTTGCGTAGTTGCTCCTCTCAGCGTCTGCGGAATAATATCACCCTGTGATGCAAAAATTTCTGTCATCACAGATGATACGATCTGCCGTACCTGCTCCTGCATTCGGAGGGTCAGCCCGTCTACCTCAATCGACTCCGGCTTGGAGGTTCCCGGGACATCTACCCCTTGTTTAAAAACAGTCGGGGGATGATCCTTAGGATCAACTCCAATCTCTCGAACACGAACTCCCGAAGAACTCTCACTATCCTCTCCGGTCGTGCTGGTCGTGATAGCTGCCGCGCCGTCATCCTTCGCGGGGCTGTTTTCACGATCCGTTCCTCGCTTCTGGGGAGAAATCGACGGCAACCACAAATCGTAACAAACCAAAGGAGGATCCAATGGTCCGGCGTCATAGTTGTCGTCGTATCCTTCGACCCAGGGAACGTCCAGCAGAGGCCGGGCAACCATGAGCAGGAAACGCCATAAGCGCTCCCGCAACTCATTGTGGTCGCCCTGAAAGCAGAGCTTGCTTCGACATAACTCCATCACCACACGATATATTGGCATGCCTCGCACATGCCTCCGCAGGCGCCTGGCCTTCGCGGATGCAAGTGGCAAGGCACGCACGCGCTCACCATAACGCTCACAAACTCTATTAATGGCGGCGACGCGGTCGCGAGCGCGCTGCATCGCCGCCTCCTCCTCCTCGTCGACACTTATCATCTCCACGCCGCTAATGGAGGACCGTTTCCTTTGGTCCGCCATTACGGCCCCAACCACACTCAAAGGGTGGTCGCGTCAACACTCAGGCGGGTACAAAAGGTACCGCCGAATGGCAACACCCTCCCCCCGCTTTCTAGGTGCCGGACCGCACCTCTGCGCGCTCTGCCAGCTATATATATAAAAAAAATTAAAATACTGAAAAAAAACGAAAAATCTAAAAATCGAAAATTGCCTGAAAATAAAAACAACAATTCCCAAAAGAAGCTAAAATAAAACAGAAAACAAAAGAAAACAATTTGCAAAATATAAATATATAATATATAATAAAAATATTATTAAATATAATAAAAATATTTATTAAAATAAATTATTTCCATAAAATATTTAAAAATTTCTAAAAATATTAAAAATAGGCAAGCACGCTCGTAACGGTCGCCGCGACGCACACAACCACAACCTTACAAGGAAGAAATACAATCCCCCCCCCTTTTTCACACGCTGGAGCCTCCACGCGAGGGGTCAGTGCAAATCACCGACGCGCCCTCTGCTATCGGCTCCAACTCGGCAATCACTAAAATTTTTTTTTTTTTTTTATTTAAATTATTTTTTATTTTTTTTTTTTTTTTTTATTTTTAGTCAGTGACAAAAAATCGGGGCAAAAACCGCGAAATCAATCACCGCCCAAAAAAAAATTAATTTAATTATTACTGTTAATAATTATTAATTATTATTATTAACAATAATAATCCTCAAAATTAGTTATTTCGCAAAAAAACTAATTCGCCACTCTCGCTCCCGATTACTCAAACAAAGAATAAAATTTTCCCGCTCAGCGCTTATTACAGCGCGGAGCCACGAGCTATTATTCCCCCCTCCTACACTCACACACACTTCACACACTAACGCTAGCTAAATTCGCGCGCAATTTTCGCGCCCGCTCCCTCACGAAAAAGTTAATAATTTTCGTTCGCGACCCCTACCGCCGGCGTCCTGTCACGGTCGCCAATTTGTCACGTGGCGGTTACCGGGTGGCTAATTTCGCCCGGCTCCCAGCCACCACGCGACTGTAGGATTCTCCGCTCTCCTTCCTCCCGCTCGATGTCGTCGCACGGAAAATCCGTGGACGCGGCGGAGCAAGCCTGGGTGCTCGCTGCTATAGGGAACGCGAAAATAGGGAAAGGCACACAAAATAATTACGCGGATGTTCGAATGTTAAATTAATAAATTATTTATTATAAAAAATTATCACAAACAAAAAAAAAAAAACCCGACAATCTGATCGACGCTATCTAAAAACTTTCTCTCTCTCTCTCTCTCTCTCTCTCACTCTCCCGACGCGGATGATCGCGCGCACACCGAACAAAATATATATATATATCCCACTTACTTTGGCGGCGGCGATCTTGAAGTTGGCGGGAAAAACGCCCTCCGCTTTGTTGTTGTAGCTAATTCTTGTTTCGCCAATCTCAAACCGCAAGGCGAGATCAAAGCGTCCCAAGGTTCGCTTGTTGATTTCGATCCTTGCTCCACCAATCTCTAACCCGCAAGGGCGAGATCCAAGTGTAACAAGGTCGTTTCTTCGATCGGCAGCTTCAGTGCACCTGCACTATATTGCACCTCTCTCTCTCTCTCTCTCTTTCTCTCTATCACTTTATCTCTCTCTCTCACTCACTCTCTCTACAAACTTAAAACGCGTCACGCGACAAGGGACGTAGCGCTCCGCTGCGAAACGTCTCGGGAGAAGCCGTGTCCCGAGACACACTAATCTAAATCGTGCGATCGAGCAAGGATCGAGGGCCGATCGCGCGCCTAATTGCCCTCTCTCCTTGATTAGCCGCCGCGGCCCGCGCGCTTTCCCGCGCGATAATTACCGCGGTGCGCCGAATTTCGCGCAGCCCATTGCCCCCCACTCGGCGCATGGTCAAGGCGGCGAGCACGTGCTCAGTACCGCGGTGACCACGGCGAGATACTCGTCGCAATATATATATATATATATATATATATATGTGTCCAACAGCCTATTAAAATTAAGCTCTTAATTTATTAATAATATTAATAATCATAGCGTAAATAATAATATAAATAATGTAAATATTGATAGTTCAGACTTTATCCGAACGGAAAAAGATGATTTGACGCGGGCGTTAAATTTAGGGGAGGACGTATTGTCGAGGCTGCGGACTACTGCCGGGAGCTCGGAAGCAGACGACATCAACAATCAAACGTGCAATAGTAAACTAACTAAAATGAGCAATAGTAAATTTATACACATCAAAAAACACAACAAAAATAATCGTAACTGCAATAGTGATAGCCATCTTAATGAATCTGCTCTCGAGGTTCCCGAATATATTTCGAGCAATCGTCGGGATAATGTGAGGGACGTCTCGGCAGTGAGTGATGCGATCGAGCTAGGAATCACGGGGGTGGTCGGCTGTGCTAGCGCGGAGGTCTTGCCCTATGATGGTACTTCTGTGTTCCCCTCCTTCGTACCTGGTGACCTGGTCTCCGCGGTGCAGCTCGGGGCACGAACGGCGAGTTCACATGGAGGGGTTGGTGAAAAACTCCAACCGTCAATTCCATGAATTAGGGTGCAGCTTAGGACAATGGAAGCTGCTAATCTGGTCTTAAAGGCGAGGCAGTTCTTTACTGCTTTCTCAACTCAGGATGTTATATTTTCTCGATCGCATGTGGCGGTGTCTGATGTCAAACAGCCTACTATTTTTACAAATTTGTGGTTAAGTCAAGGTCAATATGGTGCGTTCTTGCAGTGCAAAGACACTGCGCGCGATCTCGGCTTTAAGTACGTTTGGCATCGACGCAGTAATTTCTTTATTAGATGGAGAGAGGGCAGTAGAGTTCATGTTGTTGCCACTGAGAATGAGATTATAAATTTATTTATGAGCATATACTCGTCGGAAGCTTCTCGTGGCAGCTCCGTGGCCAGGCCTTCACTGAGCCGCAGTCCTCTTACTACGTCAGAGTTGACTCAGGGTTGTGAGAATGGACGTTCAAATTGCGGGAAAATGACCGATCACATTTGACTAGATCGGACAAATGCTCTGTTGTTAGTCCTCGGGAGTGGGAGGGATTACGATATAAACAATAATGACAAGGCTGAGGGTTTTGGTAAGGGTGGCAGATTCCTAAAGACGGGCTTCATGAATGTGAATTCTCTTAGAGGTACTAAGGGTGCTCACACTGAGGGACTCCGTTAACATCTACATGATCATCGTACCTACCATCTGTTCGGTGTAACAGAAAGCTGGTTGGGTTCTAGTATCATGAACGAAGTCATTGGGATTGATAGATTCTCTGTGGTTCGGCAAGATCGTATATTAATGGTGGGGGAGTTGCGCTTTATGTTGACAAGAAATTCCGTGTAAGTGTGCTCTCTGCCTCAAACACTGAGGGGCCTGGAAGGCCAGGGGTGCTCGAGTACTTGATCTGCTCTGTGCAGTACATTAATTTAAAGTAAATTTATAGTATTTTTAGTCAAGGTAATGAACCTAAATAAAAAGCGCCAATCTTGGATTGGATTTGAGCTTTGTGACTTGCAGAGCAAGAGTAAGGCAATTTATAGACGGTAGAGAAGGACAAAACAGTAACAATTCCTTGAGGAATTCCTTGATCTCCGCAAATGCATTCAGGAGTGGGTGGATCAGGTGAGGAATTAATATGTTCATAATAGCTCTGCCGCGAGCGAGTGGGCCGTTGCATGGGATAACACCGGATGAGCTTAACACCTACTTTGCCGCAGAGGATGGGTTTTTTTGTAAAAGAAGAAGTATTAACGATATTATTTTATCGAAGTCTAAGTTTTCATCTGAGGCACTTGGCGAAGATGGCATCCCGCATAGTGTAGTTGTTAAGGCTCTTCCAATTATTGATCCTTTTTTAATGCGCCTGTAAAATCGCTTGCTCGATAGCTACAACTTCCCTGAGGTTTGGAAAAGAACTCGTGTAGTGCCATTGGCCAAATCTAGAACTCCTTGCGATGGATCATTTGAGGGGACGGGACATAGCAATATAATTTTTCTGGTCAGATGTCCTCATGGTTGGTTTTATAATTGCGTCCTTAATTATGTTTTCTGTTTTAATGTTTGTATTATGAGTACATGTGTGTATGATTGAATCTCATCTTCATTCACTGTAAATACTTACATTTACTCATTATGTGTATGCATGTATGATTGTGACTTGAGTGATAGATAATAAGAAAAATGTGATTTATTGATTTATTTATTTTGACGCGAGCGTCGGTTCCCGTGGGGGTTGGAGAAAGTTGGCCTCTGGTTGTGGAGGTGCGACTGCTCTGCTCGGTGACAAGCCCCCTGGCTTGCGGGGGACAGGTGGCGGTGCTCAGCTAGGGTGACATCGCGAGCTCCCTCTGTCAACATCTGACCTGGCCTCTGAGGCGCGGCGACAGAGACGACTCGATGTTACTCGAGGGAGACGGGCCTGCCACCCGGCTCCCGAGTGTGGTAGTTCAGTGGGTCATCCTCGGCCTGGGCCGTGACCGGCGGGGTAACCTCGGCTACCCTAGGACCGGCGGCGAGCTCTCGGTTGGGTACCCGGACGATCAGCTCCGTGACGGTGCCCGGGTTTGAACCGGGTAAGGGCCAGCTTTTCGGTCTGTGTGGCAACATCCCGCTGCGGGGTCCTCGAGATGCCGGGAGAGATTTTCTCGGCCAAGGCATTGAGAGCAGCGGCAATCATTGAGGTCTGCATGCGCAGGATGGAAGGGATGGTGAGAGATGGAGCCGACGAGCGATCAGCAAAAATGTTGGCCGTTGGGGGTTTCCGTGGGCCTGCTCGGAATAACTGGAGAGAGGGTCGGATGATCGGGTGATCGGATGATCGGAAGAACACAGGTGGGGTGACAAGACGACTGTGCGGACTCCTTAAGACCGCTCGGTCGTCTGGCTTTGACTGCGGGTGGCTCCTCGCCTCCTGGTGGCAGGGTGCCGAAGCTGGCGGCCGCGGCGCGGCGGGAATTCCCCTGCTCTTGAGGGCCGGGCGCCTGGTGGGGGCGAGCACTCGCGTAGCTGCGCATCGCCCGCTGCGGCGGGAGTCAATTTGTGTATATTTATTTATTGCTATAACTGTGATATTGACGAAACTGTGATAATCTGAGATAATTATTTATATAAGTTGACTAAGGTGTTGTACAATAATTTTTGTAAAATTTTACAAATACATCAATTACCGAAATTAGGTATGAATCGTTCCTCTCTCGTTTCTCTTCCTACTCTCGAATGATCCAGGTTATTACACTGTGACTGAGATTTAGTATACGAACAAGCCGAGATAATAGTCCACGCGAATCGTTGACCGTAAGACTAAAGTGCGAATGATTAAAATAATCTAAAAGGAATAGTGTAACAACAACATAGGGCTTGTTATAGTTTTTACGTTGGAGTCCAAATACATGTGACATCCTGTTCCTTTTATTGACAAAGCGTCTCAATTTCAACAAGATGTGCAAACACCTGTCGAATAAGTCCTTATAACCTATACCGAAGTATACGAATTAGGGATGAGGCTAGGAGGCTAAACACAAGTCTTTATTGTACTGATAGTCTTCCCTAAGAATTTGTATGAACAGAACCTAGGAATAGCTACTACACACAGGTCATTACCTGACTGTAGAGTAGATCCTCGTCCTTAGTTAAGCAAGGCCTTAGTTAAATAAAATTCTGCTTGAAAGTAGAATAGGATTACTATCTCGACAGTCTCAGCTACTTGAACTAGTGAGAGTTAGTGGGAAAAAATATATTAGCTTTTTTTATATTGATATTTAGTAATTGTATGAGTTATTAGTTTGAGTTAAATAAGTAGACACTTTAATGTATTTGCATATTTGCTTACTTAATTTATTTGATTCTCTTGTTGATGTGCTCGTACTTTTGAGCTGACTGATTAACTTTTAATATGGCATAGATTTCGTGTTATTTAATAAGTTATTACATCTTTCTTGACTATATTACGTTTTCAATAATAAATAGTTATAAATGGTCATAATTTAATTATTACTTTTTTTTATATAATTTATTGCTTAGTTATGTAGGATTAATTATCCTACTGAATTTATTCAATTTTGTGCACGTTTACTATCCTTTTTAGTTATTTTAATTTTACATATTTTTATAAATTAGAAAATTATGCTGTTAAATATATGTACATTTTTTTACGCAATATAATTTTTATAAATATTAATAATATAGTTGTTAGATTTTTATTTATAATTATCTATTATTTTGTTATATATTCTATAATTTTTGCATCAATATATTTAAAAAACACTAATAATAGGTATGTTTAATAACTATATTGTTACATCTTTTTTTAATAACACGGTTATTAGATATTAATGACTACTTTTAGTTGTAAGGTGATGTTATCTTGTATAATAAAATATATAATACAATTTTTATTCCTAATTATTTAGAATTTGATGAAGCAATTGATTTTCATCACACATGACATTGCAGATTAGTATGATCTAAAAATGGTATGACCAAATGCAACGTTTTCGCTGCCCAAACTGTATCGGCTACAAATGGAATCACCTGTTATACTATAGTTTGTTGAACTCGGATATTTACACTGTTGCATTCTTTTCTTATTCACAAGGTAAAAGAAAAGTGAGGGTATAATTTCGTTCGTATCAGTTGCCAATTTATGACCGTCAGATGTCACATACGCTTTACACTCTCTGACACTGATTCTGGCTACTGAACGGTAAGAAGCAGGTTTACTGAATAATTTGAAAAAGTGCCAGGTGCATTCGAGCTTAAATAAAAAAGAACTTGGCACTTCCGCTTCTACCCCCTGCTTCGGGAGTTTCTGTTTATATTTATTCAAAGAGGTGCGCATATGTTATTTGTGTAATGATTTCCCTCACTTCGATTTTATATATTGTCGCGACCGACACAGGCTAATCGCCCGAGGCCACAACAAAAACCAACGACTACGCAGGACGGCGAGTCTGCCCGAGAACGTACTGCTATTGAAAGCACCATGTCACGTATATTTTTCGGCGGCAGTGTTCGCATCCTTGCTTCGTCGCCTAACCCCTCATTCCTGACCCTACTTTAGCGGCATTCATGTGGCCATTTTGATAGGCTTGGGCAATCGATTTGCAGACGCCAGTTGTCACGATATGCGATGCGGAGACAGTCGTGCGTGGAAGATAGGTTGCTCATTCAATTGCGGCTGGAATATCGTCTGTACTGTCCGACCATGCGCTCTCAGTTTAGAGTGGGTCGAGGATATTATGAGACACCAAATACTCCATAAACTGGCTATAAACAATTCCTTCAAGTACTTATGAAAGAAAGCATTATCTGGTCCAGAAAATGTTTTTGATTTGAACAATGACACTACATCAGTCTTCTTCCACACTTCTACGATGCTTCCACTTTTAAGCGAGCTATTGTATAGGCGCACTAAAATCAGCAGCAGAGTTGAGCACTGCATGTATCCGATTGTCATTGATGGTATTTAACACAGACACCCGCTCAAAGTAAGTGTTAAGCGCATCCGGCATGAGCCCATGCAAAGATGCACTTGCTCGTGGTAGCAAACCTAGGTTCTGCAACTCACGCCAGATAGCGCTGAAATCTTGAGCATCGAACTAGCGATTATGAACAAATTCAGTCTTCGCCTGATCTATCTTCTCCTAAACGTGTTTGCGGAGATCGAGGAAGTTCTCAAGAAATTGCCTTCGTTCTCTTGGTCTCTACCGTCTGTACAGTGCCGCATTCTTACCCTGCAAGTCACGAAGCTGAAGTCCAAGGTAGGTAATCCATATTTAATTTCATAATTTTCTTGGGCGCTAATTCATCCATTGACGCCATTAAATTGTAGTATCTATCAGTGTTCTTATACACCGTCTATCTAAAAGAACAACAGATAGGATCAGAGACAGATAGCTCATTTTATCATTTTCACGATTATATCTAAGGCAGTTCGAAAAACTTAGCAAACCAATTTTATTTAACTAAATGTGTTAGAAGAAATTGCATAAAATTTAACTCAGACGTATTTATAGATACTCATTCCAAGTACACCCTTATTTCCAAAGTCGTATATAAGCAGCAAGCTCAGATAATAGTTAAGACTATACATCACACTAAAAATTTTTCAAAAATCAATTTCTTTTTATATATTTTAATTATAGGTACCATTCTTAATTAAAGTACCACTATTATAAAAATATTGTTATAATTAAATAAAAGTAAGTATTTATAGATTTTTTCAATTTTTTTAATAATTGAAAGAATAAAAAGTAAAATACAATATTATAAAATGGAGTGTTGCAAAAGTTTGGTCCGAGTAGCCCTTCGCTAAAGTAACGGTTTTAGTATTAAGGAAAGGATATGGAGGAAAAATATAATAAATTGAGATAAAATGCAAATGTATTTGATTCAAAAAGGGAGCAAAAACTATCACAAAGACGTAAAAAGCCTCCGCTGTAGAAATACCATAGAAAAGAAGCAGGATGCCATGAAGCACGATAGAGGCTCATTCGCGCAGAGCACTTACATGTATCCTCACGAGGCGACATCCGGGATCTCTGAACGTGACTGCGCGTTGATCGTTCAACGATAATGTCTTGCGAATACGACGAAAATAGTCGCGTGACTGTACATTACGACTCTTTGTTCGTCGGTGGAGTGGTTTGCTCCTTATGCGGACCGCGGCAAAGGATCTTTTCGGATGTGACGAGTGATAATAACATGAGAATTCGCAATTAAAAAACTCGACTTCACCTTCAAATATCCTTGAAAATCAAACCCAAAGCTGAATTCAAGGTTATCAGAAGGAGCGCAATTTGATCTGCGAAAAGTTTCATGTTTGAAATTTTTTCTAGCACCATTAATTACCGAGATTTTCAGATGTATTCATATTTTTGGAACATCCTGTACATTAACATCAATGCGTACTATTACATGTATTCATATGAACACGATGTAACTGATCTCGTATCCAATTTCCTGTTTTCTTCATTAACGTCGTGGGTTATCATTACAGTAACACAGAAAAGCGCATCGTTTCGACATATTTCTTTTTTCATTATAAATGTATGCTACAATATATTTCCTAAGTTTTTCCTCCATGTAATAGTAGAAGCAATTCTTTCAAGAAAGAATAAAATGTTTAATGGACAAGTAACATAAGTAATACATATTCAAAAAAATATATAAATATTTAACACATATTCAAATAATCTTACCGTTAGTCTTTTTTCTGGGTTAACCTCTACCATACCTCTCAAAAGATTCTGACAATCAGGTGGAACAAAATGTGGTATGTGGAATATTCCTCGCTTAACTTTTTCAAGCAATTGTCTTAAATTATCATCATCGAAAGGTAATGCTCCGACAAGCAAAGCATATAAAATTACTCCACATGACCATACATCAGCTTTACGCCCATCGTATTTTTCTCCCTGAAAAAACATATTTGCAATATATTTTCATAAGAACAATAATTTTTTTCAACTACGGTTGAAAGCTAAAAGGTTGTAATTGCATAGTTTAAATTCTATTGGCGGTGGTAGCAATTCTTTTATGAAAGTTTTAGGGATGTCTATGATCTTTATAATAATTATTGAAATATAGTGTGCTTCTTGAAACTTTTCTCTTGTATTTATTTAGTCGTTTCTATAAAATTTTCTGAAAAGAATACATCAAATGTGCATATTCTTTATTCCAATAGCAGAAACAAATTTTTCAAAGGGAGTCCACGGCGGTATCCACCAGTGCGGGCATCAGCCGCCGGTAACTCTCTTCGAAGCAGCTCATCATCCCTGTTGCGTCCAGTAATGAATCTGCCAAGCGAAGGCCGCGTCGTGAAGATGTACGAGGGGTTGGCTTGGGCACCATCTCTTGAGATTTTCTTAACTCCGTTACTATTTCTAGAGTTACGGCCATCTTTTGTGGCTCTGGTCGGCAGAACCACCGATAGCCGAAACAGTGCTTCTACTTCTTTAGGTCTTGGCAGGTCAGATACCGCTGCTCCTTCGCATAAAAGACGAGGCTAAGCCAAGAGACTCGGATTCTGGACTATCCTTCAACTTCATCACCTCAGGGTTGGTAGGCGCTACTGAGAAGAGACTTACCACTGCCGCAGGGGCGCTAAATTCCTAAAACGAGACAGGCCTTCAAGATTCTTACTTCCTCTGACCTGTGGCATCAGATCATCGTTCCTTAATTATCCCTTGCTTTTTCGTTACCCCCTGATGTTCGCTGTTTTAATGCGAATTAATCGTACCAGGTGCTGGAGAAGTACCTTCATCATTTATCTTCCAGAATCTTCCAAAAGCAATTCATTGTCCCTTAGGAGTTTCTTAATTTAATTACCTTGCATATTTGTAATAATATAATATAAAATTTCAAAGTAATATGATCCGAATAAGGCTTTATTTTTTGACACTGCCTTTATTGGCTGGAACTTCTTTGGAATTGTCATTACTATGAATCTCAAGTTATGCTAGTTTCATGAAGACCCTTTCAATGCGCTATCACAAGGCGGCATATATATACTATATATATAGGGTGCCCAGAAAGTAATGAAATAATTTTCCGGCTTACAATATTTTGTATGAATACAGAAGGTCACTCTTGTAGTGAAATTTAACGAGGAATCTCATGGTAACATTGGATTTGATATTAAGCTTGATTTTGAAGGGGATTTTATTTTTTCTCATATGCGAACTCTTATTTTTTACAAAATCGATCAAAAAAGTGAGAAAATTTACATCATAACATCTACTGAGATCATAGGTCAAGTATGATCTAATCTTCCATTCCTATCCTTTCATTAAATATAGCTTTTACAGATGAAACTACTTTTCAACTTGATGGAAGTTTGAATAGACATAATTGCAGATATTGGACAGAGCAAAATCCTTACTGGATGCTAGAAGGTAAATCGCAATATCAACAAAAATTAAATGTTTGAGCCGGAATGTATAACAGCCGAATTTGGGACTATTTTTTATTTTTGGCGACTTAAATGCTCAAAATTATGAAATGATGCTTCGAGATCGAATAGTTCCTGCGATTACAGCAATAACTGGACACAACTTTGAAGATACATGTTTTCAGCACGTTGCTCTAGTTAGTATGAATGTGACGTTCACAATTATTTAGAAGCGGTATTCGTTAATTGACAAATATCCAGCTAGGTCATCCGATTTGACACTTATAGATTATTTCTATTAAAGTTATTTAAAGGATCGCGTGTACAAAACGAAATCTAGTATATTTTTATATTTTTCAGTACGGGGACTTACATAAATCAAGAACCTCGAAGGTAACAGAGTCCACTTCGTTATTTCTAGGTAATGCTAAATGTAAAAAAATCGACCTTGATATGACCCTGATTATAAAAATTATTATTGGATTCGTGGTGAAAAGTTTCTCTGTGCTATCATGTCTCAAACCAAGCATAAATAATTCATAATTAAGGACCTCTACAGGGTTTCCTATCTATTGCTTCACCGTTCGACATTGTTGACTTGTAAAAGTATAGCAACCCAGTAATCACATTTGCTTATGATATTTGAATATTTTAATATCATAATAAAAATAATAATAAACATAACTTTTTCGATAAAATCATTACACACAACGTAAGTAAGCTTAACTCCAAATAGTATCAAACCAAAATGAAAGAAACGACTATCGACAAGTAACTGATGAGGTAATTCATCAAAAAAAAACAGAAAAGGTCATGCAATGCAAGAAGAATTATGATATAAAAGACGATCAGAAGAGCACAAAGACGGATTTAAAGTAGAATACTAAATTTAACTGACCCAATACCAGGGCCGTGATAAATGAGTCGTCCTATTTCTGATCGAGCACAACCATTTTCGAGCCTTCGACTACCGCATATGCACCCAAGCGACACGTATCAGATGTCTAGAAAGACTGCTAGCGTAAACCGTTATGTTAGGATACCGCACAGAGTCAGCAGATCGACTGACGGGGAAAGTCCGTCTTCACCAGTCATCCACAGCTTCCCAAATACCGGCTTAACATCAAGCCAGCCGACAACCTAACGGCTGCTACTCTTATCATCCTTTTCTCTATCTGCAAATGGAATCACCCACCAGGGAGTATCCGATCGCAAGATATCATCAATGCGGACTAAGCTTATATTCGGGAATACTTTATATGTATAACGGCGGGAGCCATTCGAAGTGAACAAATGAGATCGTATACCAAATCGTTATTAAAACACGCGTTAAGCTATTATTATTTGTGTTCACTTATAAAAATATAATTTTAATTAATAAATTATAATCAAATATTAATATTAAAAGTCGATTCTTCACTTCATTATTTATACGCACGTAACTCTTCACTCTTATGAAGTCTTAGAGTGGGACAGCAATTAATCCAATTAATTCTGTATCTCTCGGTCCTTGCTTTTCCTATAACTCCTGGTTTTAGAGGACAGGTGTCAGTATTCAGCGTCCAGCCGGTGGCTGGCTCATCAGGTAACTGGTACCATATCCAAGAAGAGCGGAGCACAGTGATTCCATTAAAAAAAAATGGAAACAATTATGGTTTCCCTCAAGCTTTTCACCGATTTAAATGATTCGAGATCGAGAATGTTCTTCTCAAATTAAGCTATAAGGATCCCTTTCCCTCACAATGACAATTAACATCTTACTTGGCCATAAAATTCGTAGATAATCAAATAGAAATAATAAAATAGAAAATCAAACTAATTTTGGCTTATAGTTTTTGATGGAGGAGGTAGGCCAAGGAGTTTGAACATGTTTTTTTATATATTTTGGCATGCTATATTCGAATATCATGGTTATTTTTTAAAAAGTAAAATATATATAGTTAAACAATTTTTTTTCTAGCAAAAACAAAAAATTTTGTTTTATGTTTGAAAATTTTTTTTTATATTCTATCTATATATATATAGTATAGAGAAACGTGAAGAGCTCGCTGTGAAGACCCCCGAGCACTTTCCCGCCAAATCGAGAGGCAAAGAAGTGGAACTGCGCCAACTGAAGATCTCGTGGGAGAAGTCGGCACATACCCGGACGAGATCTAGCTCCGAGCCTCCGAGTACCTCTTGACAGCGAGGACCAGCGAACGAGCTCGGGCGCGCGACCGATTGCGTTACCCCCGAATTTCCCGCCAAGCAACAAGCACCCGCACTAGAGCCCATGTAGGGCAAATTATTATTAATAATTATAGAACACCATTTATGCAACCGATCGCTGCGAAGCCAGCTGCACCTCTACTGATAGAACGCGGGCGATTTAGAAAAAGAGAAAACACTTCTCTCTCACTATTGTATGCACCAGCGGCGTCGCGCGTGCGAGTGAGAGAAAGAAATAACCTCTTTCTCACTGTTGAAAATGGTGGTCACTTTATGTGCCAAATACATGTAGCGTGGGCCTTCATCCCGTGTAGGATCCTTAAGGTGGTATCGTTCCGCTAGGCCTCGCCGAGCGCTGCAGTCGCCGTGAGAGGGCTCGCTAGACGCAGTACGCACTTTGAATATCGGCGCACGCGCATGCACAGCAGAAATACTTGATTTGGCGCGGAATTTGAATGCGATCCAGCGCGGTTGCGATTACATTACAGATAATAAGCGAGCGCACGTATCCTAAGATTTTTATGTAAACAACCAATGTACGATTAAGTCTAGTAAAGTAAAGTTTAACATAATTTTGTTTATCCGTTTTATTTAATTATTACGTCGGCGTCGGGATCGACCGGTCGTTCCCCCTGACCCTTTTCTCTCGAGACGAAAGCGGTTCAAAGAACCACGCCGCCTCCGCGAGAGTTGCCTTCGTCAAGTCACTACCACGTATGTACCCATAATATACATACAAAGGCAGGTCAATTAGCCTTTAGAAAAAGATAGAAAAACAATTTTCTGGGGGTAAATTTTTAACATAATTTCCTTCTAGTTCAATATACTTTGACAGACGTATCTCCAAGTCTTCAGAAGAGCATGATTGTGGAAGTTCCTCAAAATAAGTATTTGTGTGAACGATGACCTCCTCATTTGACGTAAACCGTTGTCCGCTGAGCTATTTTTTTAAATTTGGAAATTTGGAAATACATTGTTTAGACTGTTCTTTCGTCTCGGGAGTGTAGTGGTGTATCCATGTTTCATCTACAGTAATTAATCTACGCAGAAACTCGTCTGGCTTGCGACGCATGCGCTCCAAAAGAACCTTTGAAGAGACCACCCGGTTGCGTTTGTTCTCAGTTGAGAGCAAACGCGGTACCCTTCTCGCAGATATTTTTTTCATAGATAACTTATCATGCAAAATTGAAACGACGGTACCTTTTGAAACCCCTGTGGCCTCAACTATTTCGCGCAATTTTATTCTTTGGTCACTTAACACCATATCGTAGATTTTATCGATTATTTCCGGGGTACATACATCTACGGGACGTCCTAAACGATATTCATGTTCTGTTGATGTACGGCCACGTTTAAATTCATTTATCCAATTGTAAACTATTGCAAATACAGGGGCAGATATGCCATGAACTGAGTCCAACTCAGCTTTTATTTCTTTTGCTGTTGCGCCTTATAAATAGAAATGTTTAATCATCGCTCTAAATTAACACTTTTTCCATTTTTTTAAGCAAACAAAAGTTATGTACTTCAATTGAGGATAAAAGTGAAACCACTGGATGAATATGGCTGTAACTTTGCCAGATACCTAGTGAGGGATGATGCTTACTAGAAACAGACCATTTGCGATGCTACGAGCGCCATCTCTTAGATTTTCTAAAGACTTATAGACCTGCCCTCGTATATGAATGCAGACCAACATATACAAACATACACAAACACATAGCACTTTTGTCGAATGCTGTTCTGTAGTGCAACTTATTCATTCCGTGTTGAAATCGTAGAATTTGGTATTTACAATGAATAATTTTTGAAAATGAAAGTGCGACGATGCAAAAAGAGGCTTGGCTTAAGTATATATTAAATAAATTTAATATAGAAGAGAGTGAAAAAATATTCAAGATGTGACAAATAGATTCACGAAAAGTTTTTTAAATAATTTTAATAAAAAACTAAAAAACCTTCCAAAAATTAAAAGAAATTTGGATAATTTTGTAAATTATTATAGTATATGGTTGGATTGTAGCTTCCAGTTTACATTAAGTGAGAGTCAACGCATAATTATTAAATCAGGTAAGAGTATGTTTAAAAAAGTTACGTAAACTTTCAGAGGTATATATCTTAATAAATGTAAACGTTAAAAATTGGAAGTCGCGCCCTTAAATAATTGTGTCGCTCACATGTCGCGACTGTCGCGAGAGAAAAGAATTTAACTCCTCTTTTCTTCTCAAGCCGATGACTTTCATGTGACACTCGACGGATCTTGTGAAATAAACCTTTCAGCTCAATAAATACAAATATATATATTTTTAAAACTTTATCGTGTTACCAATATTTATCCTCGTAGAAATATTGATAATTTTTTCGTTAAAAATTGACTATATAATGCAATATAGTAATTATCTGTTTTCCTTATTGATATTGCTACAAGCTAGTTTCTATAGATTTTTCTTAGATGTACACATATGACAGTACAGTGCTACGCTAAAATTTGAAACAAATTTGAAAATAGTTCGAAAGGTAACAACAATTCTATTATAAAAGTCCGTAAAGATTCTATAAAAGTTCTGTAAATGTTATAATGATAGTTACATTTTACGTATTTTTAATTGTTAATTACATATTGTACTTTACAATATGCGGTAAATATCTCGGTAGATGCATAAAATAAACTGTCTACTGTATGAAATACGACAAGCGAAATTTGATTTGATTATATTTTAAATTTATAAATATTATATTATAATAATTTTTTCTGTGGATCGAATTATAACAAAAGAGGATAGAAATAAATGGTAATCAATACGAACGCGTTAGACTACGTTACTTGCTTATTATTATTAAACAATTATTTCACGCTTGTCCTTTCAATATTTTAGCTATACATCCTCCAAACATAAAAATGAAAAAAAGTGTATCTGTTTACTAATTTATTAATTTATAAATTGTAGAACGCATTCCTTATAAGTGTGAGTATTTACGACGTGTGTTCAAAAAATAACAAGAATTTTTGTTTTATGAAAAAAATATTTATTTATTCATGAATATCTATTTTTTCCCCTTCAAAGTAATCCCCCTCGGATATAATATACTTCTGCCAACGCTTTTTCCAATCCTCGAAACACTTTTGAAACTCGATCTTTGTAATAGCTTTTAGCTCTTTTAGCGATTCGCTGTTAATGTCATCTATGCTTGCAAAACGACGGCCTTTTAATGTTCTCTTTATTTTTGGAAATAGAAAAAAGTCACATGGAGCCATATCTGGCAAATATCGAGGCTGAGGCATCGTTACAGTTTTGTTTTTGACCAAAAATTCACGAACAAGCAATGAAGTGTAAGCAGGTGCATTATCGTAGTGCAAAAGCCATGAATTGTTTTGCGACAAATCCGGGCGTTTTTTTCGGATTGCTTCACGAAAACGGTGTTGAACTTGTAGGTAGTACTCCTTATTGATTGTTTGACCTTGTGGCCAGAATTCATGATGCACTATGCCATTAAAATCGAAGAACACAGTGAGCATAACCTTCACATTCGACCGCACTCTTCGAGCCTTTTTTGGTCTTGGCTATCCAGAATGCCTCCACTGAGACGATTGAGCCTTAGTTTCGACGTCATAACCATATACCCATGTCTCGTCACCTGTTATAATACGTTTTAGTAGTTCTACATCATTATTAACTTCATTTAGCGACTCCTGAGCAACTTCCATTCGCCGCTGTTTTTGTTCGAAATTCAACAATTTTGGAACGAATTTTGCTGCCACTCGTTTCATACCCAAAACATCCGAAAAAATTTCATGGCATGAGCCAACTGATATGCCAACATCATCAGCGACTTCTCGGATTGTGATTCGGCGATTGTTCATAACCATTTCTTTCACTTTTTTCACGTTTTCATCGGTTGTTGATGTGCTTGGGCGTCCGGGTCGTTCGTCATCTTCAACATTTTCGCGGCTATCTTGGAAACGCTTATACCACTCGTAAATCCTTGCTTTACTCATAGCAGACTCACCATATGCCTTTGTTAACATTTTACAAACTTCACTACACTTTATTTCATTTTTTACGCAAAATTGAATACATATTCTTTGATCCATTTTTTTTCACAAACGAAAATCGCCGAGCTCGAAAAAACACGTCTAACGTTAGCGGCTGCCACTTAAAAAGTAAGCAATGAATATTGCTGAAAAATTTATCGTATTCAGGGGCATGTATACTAATATAATAAAAAAAATTTTTATACAGGCGGACTCTTCAAACCCGCGAAATTTAAAAATTCTCGTTACTTTTTAAATACACCTCGTACATGCTAAATTAAATGTACGAGTATATGTTATAACCCTGGTAGATAAGTATATCAGATTTTAGTGAGTTTATTTGCAAAATTTATGGTCTAAACCAGTTTTTGTGATCCTACTCTTAATTAAATTAAAAATTTAGATGCAGAAAGATATTCGTATATCTCAATCTCGAAGATATTTGTATAATTGGACCTCCAATTATATCTGCAGCATCATCCGCATTCATGGAAGGCAGGACTCGGTTTAATATAATTGATCGAGCAGTGGCCACTTTTAATTCTTTTCTTGCAAGGAGTCCAGGAGGAGCGAGACAATTCCAATCGCTTGGTCGTTTCAGATTTAGTGCCCAAATGTGTCCGAGAGCAGACCGATGGGTAGACAACGTGAGCGAACGGTTTAGTCTGCAACCCCAGTAGCCGAGAAATTCCAACTTCGGGCGATACGGCCTTTCTCCGAGTACAAAATAAAATCATTTTGAGACTGAACCTGGTCTCCTTTTCAAAGAGACACAATTTATGTTCCGGTCGCATGGAGCCTGCATGAGTTCTTGTGCCTGTGCAAAATATGCAAACTCCCAACGGAGTATTAGTATTATTAAATACAATTTAAGTAGCGAACAGATGTCTGGCTGTGCTTATCGAGAGAGAGGAAGAGAGAGAGAGATGTGTGGTAAGAGGGACAGGTGATCGCTTCACAACACTGAGCGCTCGGAATAATATCTTATTTATTCACGCCGAGTGGACAGTCGGTGAACTCCCGTAGGAACGCAGCGCCTCCTTCTACAGAGGCCGACCGCAGAAACGAGTCTAGGACCGTAAGGGTCCTTGCCTGCGCCCGGAAGGATTGCCGGAATCTATACAAAGTTTCGAGGTGTGTTGCAGCGAAGTGTCTGAGCTACTACAGCTCCCACACAAAGCGCGCCGGTTGGCTGCTCTGCTAGCAGGGCGGGTTATGTGTTCACTCCCGCTACTTGACTTCTAGCTGCTCTCGCAACGTCTATTTGAGGCACCTCCGTGAATCCGTTTTCAGTATTATGCAGTTTTCCAATACTTTAGTAAAGTATATTTTAAGATTACAAGATATTATAAAATTAATAAAATTAATTTCACACAATTGAACATAAAATTATAAAAACGTACCCTTATAACTTCAGGACAAGCATAATGTGGTGAACCACAACTAGTTTCCAACATAGAACCGGCCGGTTGCAATGATGCCATTCCGAAATCTGCTATTTTTATATTATTTTTTTCATCGAGCAATAAGTTTTCTGGTTTCAAATCTCGGTGACTATAAATAACAATCATAATGTTAACTTATGTATAAGAAATGCAGTGGAATATTCTTTGTATTTACTACGTGAATATTTCAGCATAAACATTGTTGATAATCTCTAAATATGTGTAAGGAAAGTATACGTTCCATAATTGAAATTTACTATATAGAACTAATAAAGGATAAAAAAGGATAGAGAGATCACAAAAGATAATAACTCATATAATATAAAATAAAATAAGAGAATAAACTCAGAGGATAGAATAAATTTAAATAAAATAGACTTAAATTGTCGTTTCTCTTCTTACAGCTAAATGTATCAATAGTGAAAAGTATATGTAAATACAAAAATTAAATTTAATTCTCTTCTTATAGAGCAACACATTTTTGTTTATTCCTCCTTTTTTCGAAAATCCTCAAAACCATCATAAAACCTCCTCATGTATCTAATAGTCTTACATTGCATGTATCACATATTTATTTTAAAATTCTTGGCCACATTAAGCTAGAAAAAAAATTCTTATCATAAATGTGCATATACATAACGAAATTTCTACGCAAACTTATTTTCTGGGACTATTACATAAACTAAAATACAATGGTTCAAACAGCAGAATGTGTACTTTATTCATACATAATTAATGTTTTCATTGTTATAAATAAAGTGGTTGAACTAAATACAGATGCGCAGCCCCGGACAGCTTGTTTTCAATATGATTCCTATTAAGAATCGTTCCCAATAAAGATAGATAGATAGATAATAATTTATTTGTAAATTTTTACAAATTTATTGCCCAAAATTAATATTCAGAATACGTAACATCTTAAGTCAACCTATATATCAATGTTATAAACTCTATCGCATATTCGTCAATATCACAGATGTAGCACAGCATCAGGCAATCAATAAGTAATTAATAGATATATAAGATTATAAAAATAAGTCACAATTCCCACAGTTTACATCCTACTACTATTAGTCAGTTTACACTCATACACACTTTCTAACAATGAGTGAAATGAATGTATTTACAGTATCAAGTGAAGGATGATTACTAAAAATACACACATGCTCATGATACACTCAGACAATTAAATTTAGGGCGCGAATTGAAAACAAGATTATGAGTACGACTCACTAGAATTATCCGTAATTGCAATGTCCTGTCCCCTCAAATGTTCTCTCATTAGATATCTGAAGCGATAAAGGGAGGACGCATTCCTTATGCAGAATGGCAGATTGTTCCACAGATGAGCACCTCGTAAATATAATGATCTAATTCCCGACTCAGTGCTCATCCGCAGAAAAGAAACTTCTTTAGAGTCACCCCTGACCGGCCGATCAAATGCGTCAGAAGAGAATAGATCAGCGAGGTACTTCGGCTTACGCAGCCGTAAGATCTTGTAGATCTGCAAATACATAAAAAAATTCCCTTCAGCTGCTCACTTCAATCGAATCCAATCAATGTCTGAAGGGGGTCATATGATCGTCCCACCTAGTTTCTGTTACATACCGTACACAAAAAAATATGTAATAATTATGTAACACAATGGATGCAAACACAAAAGAGCAGCATTTAAATGAGGAAAGACTAAATGAAAGACTAAATGAGGAAAGACTAATGAGGTTGGCTACCTACGCCAACCGCCGCCCACGGCCGCCCCCTCTGGCCCGCGGAGGTCACCACCGCCCGGCCAGCCTTCATCGCCGCCATCAACACCAGGGATTGCGAGAAGACAACCCGCACAGGGGTGAGTGGGCCGAAAGGGAACGGTTACGGAGTGCTTGCGCGTACACGACGCGAAGAGACGCGACGGAGCGAAGCCAGCTACCGAGACGGCCGACGTGCACGCGGAGGATAGGCCGCGACATATTATAGCCGCTTGAGCGACACGACGCGAGGCTACCTCTATTGGAGGATTAGCGTAGGGCCTATGAGTGTACCTAGCTGGTAGGCAATAAATATACATAAAGAAATAAAGAAAGCGAGTCCTCATTGCGATCCCCTAACCCCCTTCCCTTTATAATAATTTGTAGCGTCCCCCACCGCCCCTGTTTATTCGTTGCAGCCGATGAAGACGAGAGCGTACTCGTGTCGGCGCCTTCCCGCCGAAGCCTGCGGGACTCCCTCAGGAGACCGAGTCACTCCGAGCTAGCCAGCGAGGCTCGCTAGGCGCCCTTAAGAAATATCGCGAGCCGACCCATTGAACAGTCGCAGGGCGGAAGGGCCCCTCTCCTTCACAAGGAGAAAGCGACGTGTTACACTGGAAAAACTATAGTAAACTTGAAAGGCATCGGCATTTATAATATGTCTTACACCCATGGATTTTAGGACAATACTCAGGTAGGGGAACACCAAGCTTGATGGAGAGCCAAGATGATTTTACTGCCCTATCGGAGATGACACGTTGATGACACGGAGATACACTTCATGCCACTCAACAGTTAATGGTATAGATACTCGTAGTATCGAACGCCTTGCTAAAGTCCAACAGTAAGAGTAGCGTCAGCTGTCTTCGATTTATAGCAGTACGTACGTCTTCAGACAGTCTAACAGAGCAGTTTCTCCATAAACTCCATAAACTAGTCATGTAGAACTCTCTTAAGCACCTTTGAGAGAAAGCAGAGCAGTAAAATTGGCCGAAAATCATATGGTCTGGAAGAGGTTTTGATTTAGCCAATGGCACTACATGAGCCCTCTTCCACATCTCTGGGAAGGCTCCACTCTCAAGCGAGCTATTGTACAGGCGCACTTACTGACCAATACCGAGCAATAACCGGAAGAGCCTTCGCAACTATAGTATGGGGAATGCCATCCTTACCAACTGCCTGCAATGTGAACTTAGATATTGACAATACAATATTATTAATATTCATAGCTTTAGATCGAAAACCATCATCAGCGGCAAAACTGAGCATGGCATCAATCCGATTATCGTCGATGGTATTTGACACACATACCCGCACAAAGGGAGCGTTAAACTCATCGAGCATGAGCCCATGCAAAGACCCACTTGTTCGTGGTAGCAAACTCAGGTTCCGCAACTCACGCCAGATTACGTTGGAATTTTGGAATTTTGTTCGTAATTCTGAATTACGAACATTTTCAGTCTTCGGCTGATCTATCCTCTCCCGAACGTGTTTGTGGAGATCAAGAAAGTCCTCAAGAAATTGCTTTCGTCCTGTTCGTCTGTAACGTCTGTACAGTGCTCCATTCTTGCGCTGCAAGTTACGAAGTTCAAGTCCAATCGAAGGTAGGCGATCCATATTTAATTTCATAATTTTTTCGGGGGCCAGTTCATCTATTTCCGCCATTAAATTGTTGTAAATATCAGTGCTCTTATACACCCTCTATCTATAAGAACAACAGATAAGTTCCGAGACAAGTAGCTCTACTGTATCATTAATTCTGTTGTGTTTACTATGAAAAGGAGCAACTGAGCGTTGTTCTTCACAAGAATGACATCAACCTAGGTACGGAATATGGGTGTTATATGCGTAGGACTGTGTTGGATAATCTGCAAACACAGTCTGCAGAGAAACGAAGCATCATCACCGGCATTGTAGAGATCAGCGTTGAGATCACCGAAAATGATTTTGTGACTGTAATCCGGAGTTAATCGCCGCAATTCATCAAAAAATTTAGAGTTCCTCATAAATGAAACATTAAGCGGCCTACGCACAACATAAACTAATGAGATTTTTGAGACGTTGAAAAAACAGCTGTCTGTCTTCAATGCAAGCTTAACCGTCAAGCCGCAATGAACAGAGTCTGTGAGTGTTATCTTGAGCGTGTACTGTGCGAGAATCGAGAGGAGCTCGAGCTCCCTATAGGACCGTCCACTGTATTACCGTTTTAGAAGTCGGGGACCAGTTGTGTCGCGCGAAATTAAATTTTCGTGGGACTATTCATGTTGTTGAAAAAGCGACTTGTGCGAATCTGTGGTCTGTTGGCGGCAGGGTAAAGTAGGAGGATTCTGCTCCGTTTGCCCCGACTGCTGCTAATCAGTTGATGCGAGAGGTTGAGCGATGGAGCGAAAATAGTGGTGATAACTCGTATAAGGATAGGTTAAAGTTATCGGACAATGTATCGCAGTGTTCTAAAGTAATGCTAAACTCCGATATGTTCGTTATTTCCCGGTGCCGAGAAATAAGCGCTAGGATTTTTGAAAGGGCTCGAGATGTTCCGACGTTGGGTGGATGCTAAATTCTCCCAACGTTGAGTGAGTTGTATCAAGATGTCAAGCGCGCGTTTGTGGATTTGGACTTGTTTATTTGACAATTCAAGGACCATTTCTATGAGCGAGTGCGAGACTATGATATCTTGCGAGAAGCGCAGAGTTTGAGACAGCGAGCGGCAGAAACGTTAACGCATTTTGTAAGCACTTTGAAAACACAAGTGCAAGAAATGCGTCATCCTCGTTCTTTCCGCATGCAAATGTGCATGATTTTAGAACAGAGCCGACTAGCTTATCGGCGATATTTGATGTCCCTAATATTGATACCATAATCGAGCTCGGAAAGCGTTTGGAGGTGAAATCCACCGACATTGGTGAATTTGAAGTCTAAGAGGAGAAAGGTCGTCTTGGAAGGTGCGATCAGTACTGTCGGCGGAGATCTCGCTGCTGTGAGTGGGGTCACCCAGTTGAGAAATTTTAGAGCGGGAAGTTCCCCTTCTACGATTCCTCCAGTGCAGTCCCAGGAAGCAAATCCCAGAAGGAGCACAAACGCGGTAACGGGAGCGATGGCAGGTGCGACGAGCATCTCGCCGTGGTCACCGCGGTACTGAGCACGTGCTCGCCGCCTTGACCATGCGCCGAGTGGGGGGCAATGGGCTGCGCGAAATTCGGCGCACCGCGGTAATTATCGCGCGGGAAAGCGCGCGGGCCGCGGCGGCTAATAAAGGGGAGAGGGCAATTAGGCGCGCGATCGGCCCTCGATCCTTGCTCGATCGCACGATTTGGATCAGTGTGTCTCGGGACACGACCTCTCCCGAGACGTTTAGTGTTAAAGTGTTAAAGTTAAGTGAGAGAGAGATAGAGTGATAGAGTGAAAGCGAGAGAAAGAGAGAGAAGTGCATTATAGTGCAGGTGCACTTAATCGAAGGATAGAGAGAGATAACCTTGCGACGCTTCGATCTCGCCCTTGCGGGTTAGAGATTGGTGGAGCAAGGGTCAACGACAACAAAGCGAACCTTGGGACGCTTCGATCTCGCCTTGCGGTTTGAGATTGGCGAAACAAGCGTTAGCTTCAACAACAAAGCGGAGGGCGTTTTTCCCGCCAACTTAAAGATCGCCGCCGCCAAAGTAAGTGGAATTTATATATATATTTTGTTCGGTGTGCGCGCGATCATCCGCGTCGGGAGAGTGAGAGAGAGAGAGAGAGAAAGTTATTAGATAGCGTCGACCAGATTGTCGGGTTTTGCTTGTAATAATTTTTATAATAAATAATTTATTGGTTTAACATTTAAACATCCGCGTAATTATTTCGCGCGCCTTTTCCCATTTTTCGCGTCCCTTATAGCGGCGAGCACCCAGGCTCGCCCCGCCGCGTCCGCGGATTCTCCGCGCGACGACACGCACCGAAGGCAGAGAGAAGACGGAGAGTCTTTCAGTCGCGTGGTGGCTGGGAGCCGGGGCGAAATCCGCCACCTGGTAACCGCCACGTGACACAGGGTACCGGAATAGGATGCTGCCTGCACCATTACTCCGAAGTGACAGTACCATGAATGCAAAGGCATCGGACACAGGGCCTCTGAGAATTCGAAGCGATTATGCTACAGATGTCGTCGTCCCGGCCACCTAGCAACAAATTGCCAATATATGGACGTCGACAGGACTGATTAGAAATCCACCACATGTGTAGATAATAGAGATTTGTAAGTCGAGAAAGAGAGTGGAGCAGCTAAATCTCCCTTCTCAAGCTGGAGATGATGACTGGAATCTGTGTGCGATAGGGACTTGAGACATCTGGAGAAGTCGCTGGAAGCATCACAGAACATTACGGAAGACTTTTAGAGACTCTCCGAGACCTGAAAATCGATGAAAGTTGCGGCCGGTTTACAACAGACTGTGAAGAGTGTAGAACGTGACAGCGTGTCTGGACCGTCTATGCGGGTGCCTGATGCGCCTACGGGGTATCTCAATTTTTTTAACAAACAAGTTTTAACCACTGCGGGTCCATCAGGAAATGGGCCTGTGGGATCTGAAAGGAACCGACCAGCCTGAATAGAGAGGTTTTGGTGGCCGGTCTTCAGCCTGACAACCGATTATATGTTAGTTCGTTTGAGGAAAAAAAATATAAGTATAAATGGCGACCAACATAGTTGACTGTCAGAGACATTACATAAGTGGGGTCTCGAGGTCCAATTTGGAAATCGAATGTGGCGTGTTTTTGGAGGAGATACAACGTAGGATTTTTGCTGAGTGAATAAGCAAGAGCTCTGGTTGACAAAATTCTTCCTCAATCTGGCATAACCCATCGATGTACAAAGTGCTCGGCCAGTAACATATGCACCTCGACGTATGTCTCCTTAAGTTTGACCAATAAAAAGTTCGAAAAATGCAAGACATTATAAAGCATAGTGCGAGTGAGTATTGTAGTGCACCTGTCATTGTGCGACGAAACGAAGGTAGTTATCACTTCTGCGTTGATTATAGAGATGTAAACAAGATACCATATATTATCACCATGGTACCTACAAGTATCTCCATTATATCTCGAAGATCGACGTCAAAAAGATTTATTTCAGGTGTTTTTAAGCAAAACTAGTAGACAGTATACTGCGTTTGCTTTAGCTGGTTCAGAACAATGGCAGTTTGTGCAACTTTCGGGTTGTCTAATGCGCCATTGGTGGTGGTTTGTCGACTTATTGGAGCATTATTAAGTCTAGAGGTTGAGCCCGACGTTTTTTATTATTTATACAATCTGATTGTGATGACATAAACGTTTGATGAACACCCGAAATGAGTCAAGTATGAGTTGAATAAGATAGTTGAGGCAAGTCTAGAGCTTAATAGTGAGAAATATGTGTTCTGTTCTTTGAGCGTTCGCTTTCTAGGTTACCGACATTGATGGACTCAGGCCGGGTCCCGTGAGGATTCAGCTAGTCCTAAAGTATCTGGTGTCTAAAAACGTGAAGGAGGCACCACTGGTGGAGTTGTTGAGAAAAGATAAAGTATGGGAGTGAAGTAAAGTACATCAAGCGGCATTTGAAGCCTCGAAATCCGCTTACAGTATAACTGTGAAACTAGCCTCGGTAACTGAGGTAAATGAATACGCAATTGGCGCTGCGTTGACTTAAAGAGCGGTACGAGCATCCGATTGTGTATATCAGCCATGTGTGTTGAATGCGGTTGGAAAAGAATTACGCAACTACGAAAACTGCTCCTTTGGGAGCAGGGGCATAATCGCAACAATTACCCCCATCCAGGCGTAACCCTCTCCAATTGGCTGCGTTGTCGCGAAGAGCAACGATAGAAGATCCGCAAACGTGCCTCCTATCGCTTCCTACGAGCAGGTTTAAGTGGCACTGTGTAGCCGCTCAGATAGGCCGTATGAGCAAAAGATAGCGGAATATGTGGCGGCGATGTCCGTAATCTTCGCAATCTTGGAGATGACTGTTATTTCGACCATTCGATCGAGCACAATACCCAAATATTCAGCAGTGCAATCTAACCAAGGAGAAGGTCTTCTTTGGGGCGAGAACGAGAGCGGCCGCCACGACGAGATAAATTATATAATAATATTTGTTATTAAATATTTCATTTAAACAACATTTGCGCGAGTACTCTTTTGCGCTACCTTCCCACCGAAAACTTATTTTCGAGCCCATTTGTGATTTTTAGCTGCGTGCACCTAGACTCGCTATCGCTGCGTTCGTTTTTTTATTGCGACAAAATTAAATCTTATTAAATAATTTTGCGGCGTCTGGGACTTAAGGTGAGGACTAGCTACCTGGGCAAAGCGTCGTATGACAGTCGGCGTCTCCCCATGGAGGCACTCCACACCTTCCCTCAGTTACGGCAACAGCCGCCTGAGGAGCCAGCCAACGACTGAAGGCCAACCCATCGGTCGGAGAGCAATCTCGAACTTGATAAATTAAAAAAAAAGCATTTGATTAGATGCTCTTTTCATTCGTTATTGAAGTATCTATATCGATTATGATCTCGACATAAAGTAGGTTGTATTACTGCGTAGTATGGATTGAAATGGTCGCGTATATTTATTAAATCGGTTTTGTAATTATTTTTTGATAATAATATGGAATGTGTAATATCTGTCATTTCAGAGAAAGCGTAATACGCTTCCGTATCTTAATGTCATAGCAGCTTTTACGAATGCTGTATTTTATTTTACACCTAGACCATAGGACTAATCACAAGGGCTAGCAGTTACATTCCTAAATTGAACAAAAGGACGTCGTTTTAATTGACCCCTGGACAGAGTAATATACTATCTATAGGCACCTTCTATATAGTGATTATTCAGAAAAATTTAAGAAAATAAAATTTTAAAATAAAAAATTTAATTAAGAATTTTAAATTCAGAATTTTATTAAATGTACTTATTTGGTATTTATATTTTGTAAAATAGTAATATGTATTGTGAGAAGATTATTGGTAATGGAGCGCACTTGAAAATAAAAGAGATAATTATTAGTGAAAATAATAAAATGAATGAACAAGAAGCAGAGCTGAGTGTATTAACCGGAATGAGGGACAGACGATAAAGAAAATAGTATGGATAATTAGAGTTAGGATAAAAAATAAACTAATAGGAAACCGATCGATATTTCTGTTCGCAGTCGCGAGGGAAGAAGGGTTTATTCATTGGGGAATTATTTTGCATTGGAGGAAAGGTACAGGTGACAGGCATTGAGGTAAGACACTTTGTGGACCTGCGTCCAGATAGCTCTACAACGTCATCAGGAGCCCGCTGTCTGGCAGAGCTCCAAGAGATCCGGCTTCCCGGATGACGTGCGGTTAGACGACGTCGAACTAATCATAGCACATCAAAACAAAATAAAAATCACAGATGGAGTATAGTGTCAAACAATATGAAAAAGAAACATTTATTAGTAAACAGATTCAAACATTTAAGGACTCAATGAAAATATTGCAATGAGATGAAGCTAATGATAAATATAAATAAAATGAATTTATATATACTAACATTCTTTCATTTGAGCGCGTTCTGTAAATTCTGATGGAGAAGCACGTACTATCCCTAAATTCCCCAAGTGATGTCATAAAACAAATGCGTATGTTAGGTTGTTGTACAGATGAGCCAGAGGAATCACATTATTCCAGAGATGTGAAATATTTCCTCCAACTGTTCAACTCTATCTGACCCAATCGATGCCTGTAGAGATTCATATGCTTATTCTATCTAACATCCGTCACATAACGCATACACGAATTTAATGAACTTTGCAATTTTGTTCTTGACTCCATAGTCGCGACAACAGCAGAACAATAATGAAAATGCATAAAAACAAAAGAACGCGACAGAGTAATGTGTATACAGGTTCAGTAGAATAAGCGGAAAAACTGCAATCTATAAATAATTTGGTTCATTTTTTTACAAGCTGAATCAATATACAAATTATGAAAAAACCTAATGACACCGTCCACTTTGACCGAATCTAACCAAGTCTTAATCACACAGGTAACAGTCAGCATGAAAAATGATCATGCATAAGCGAAGATCCTTAATGTGACAATCCTTAGTGCCCCTTAAAAAATTCACATTTATGAACTCTATCTTTCAAACTTACTACTACCATCCTCACACATAACAGTAGCACCAAAAGAAAGGGGGTTGCCCCAGCCTAATCAAGTGGTTTAGTCTAGTCAGTGCTATAAAGAGGTATCCTTATAATATATCATCGCCAGAATCCTTAAAATTTTTCATCTCATGAATAATCCAAGGAGAGTGAAATGAATCCCGATTAGCAGTTAGAGCAATTGGAGCCACAGACTGGGGAAACACCATATCAATCTACGTTCAAGCGACTAAAATGAGTTTGTATGAAATACTCGATAGTATGGAAGCGGTAGCAATGTCTTCAACCTTGAACTTAATCAGCAGCTTCTTTCATTTTAAATAGAGTATATTATGAGTTAGGTGAGTGATAACATTAAACCATATGTAACGCAAGAATGACAAATAAAATAATCACATAGGTCTCCGCAGGCGATAGCCACTAACGCTGCCTATAATCTTTGACGGGTGGCAACCTCCGACGCCGCTCTCCAGTGTAGCATCATCCGAGGGCAACATCAGTGAGTGGGCTAGGGAAGAAATCCTCCAGCGCGGGGAGTGCCTGGTCGTGGACGGGACACAACGCCGACGAGCCGACAGAGTGACAACTACGCCGATCATGAATTAGGCCGCGGGAATCGGACCTCGGTTGCATGAGGTATTGTCGAGCCTGACCGCTACCGACGGAGTCACGCGCGTACCGAGAACTTGAATCAGGACGCAACTTACCGCCGTGAGCGAAAACTTAGCGTAGAGTAAATATTATTGTATATACAGAATAAAAAAAAGCAGTGAAATATATCATGAAACAAATAAACCCTTATTTATGTTTCTTCCCCCGAAGCCAACGAAACCTTCCCAGGTGAAGTGTCTAATCATCTAGCCAGGGGCTGCTCGGTTCGCATCCTTTACATATAAATTTAGCGAGCACGCCATTGTAAAATCGCCATGAGGCGTAAGGGCCTCCCCTGTGCATCAAGAAAGCGACGCGTCATAATACATAAAACAGAATCAAGAACCCAAATTAAAACTTAACAGGGAATACGTCTGACCAAAATTATTTATTTGTAAATTTTTACAAATTTGTTGCCCAAAATTAACATTCAGAATACGTAACATCTTAAGTCAACTTAACTAAACTTTATCACATATTCTTCAATATCACAGATGTAGTATAGCATTAGGCAATCAATAAATAAATAATAGATACATAAAATTATAAAAATAAGTCAAGATTACCACAGTTTACATCCTACTGCTACTAGTCAGTTCACACTCATACTCACTTTCATACAAAAAGTGAAATGAATGTATTTTCATACTCATGATACATGTAGACAACTAAATTTAGGGCACGAATTGAAAACAAGATTATGAGAACGACTGACTAGAATTATCCGTAATTGCAATGTCAAGTCCCCTCAAATGTTCCGTCTTTATCCTCTGGAGCTATAAATGCACGGCGCATTCCTTATGCAGAATGGCAGATTGTTCCACAGATGAGCACCTCGTACAGATAATGATCTAATTCCCATCTCAGTGCGCATCCACAGAACAGAAACTTCTTTAGAGTCACCCCTGACCAACCGATCGGATGCGCCAGAAGAGAATAGATCAGCGGGGGTCATACGATCGTCCCAACTAGTGCCCGTTATATACCGTACACAAGAATTATGTAAGCGCTGTAGCATTGCCTCTAACTCAATGGACGCATACAAATAAACAATAGTGCTGCAATTAAAATGTGGAAAGATTGGAGAACGCACCAACTTAACATGAAGAGCCTCCATGGTGTAATGACGATAAAAGCGTAATCTATATAATATCTGATTGATTATTTTACAGACTAATTCAATCAAGCCAAACCCGCATCTAGTACAACACCAAGACTTTTTACTGCTACGGACAAAGGCATAAAAGTTTCACTAAAGCTATTATGTCTGTGACTTCCAGTCCCTATTCAGGAACCAGTTTCATACAAAATGACAGGTCGTGTGAAACACAATCTGTCACTGCCTCCTTTTAAACCTGTGTTCATTGCACAAGAGCTCGAGGTGAGGTTAGGAAAGAAAACACAGCAGTGTTCAATAGGCTCCTAGTCTGACTAGTTATGTTCTGTACGAGGAACACCTGTAGTATAGGATGGTTAGGATTGATGACTGTTGCATGAGGTCTAGTCCTGTTTAGTGCCGTTGTTTAAAGGTTAGGAAAATGGGATCGTATTCTCACAGAGGTGCAAAGCTCTTGTTTAGGAATACGGGTTTAATTAAGATGAAGAGGTTGGGAGATTGGCTACTTGCTATCGAAGGTCTCAGCCTTGGAATTAGTGGCGCTTTGGAAGTTTATTATTTATTTAAGTAGCTTGAAATAGGAGGAAACTCAATAAAGTGTAAGAAAGATCGGTAATGAAAAAAGTTTTTGTTAATAATTACAATTTGATTTTTTGTTCTACTCACCTTTATTGGTCTGTGTGTTGCTTGTATTCGTTTGGAAACTTTTTATAATTTTCTTACTCTATCGCATCTTTGGCATAGCAAAGAAGCAGGAGAAACAGAGAAACCAGAGGAAACAAAGAATACAGAGAGATTGCCCGCGCATGGGCCCGAATTTTCTTTATATAGTGTTGCCCCTCTACCAAGGGAGAGAGAGGGAGCGACATGATCTCTTTGACCTCTCTGTTGCTCTCCCTTGCCCTTATGTACTTTCTGCCTTTCTTTAAGTTTCTAATATTTTTAATGTGGATAAAATAATTTCATAGTATAGACTTTGTGTGTCTTGATTGTTTCAGTGGTTTATTATAAATTTTGATGCAATAGCTATGTTCCGTCAAATTCTATTTGCAATGTTTTCTTCGCAGAGCTTATAGATTTTATTATAATTAATTATTTTGTTAGATTTTGTGACTTTAGTAGTTTTTGTAATTTCTGTGAATTACCCACATTATTATTATTATATCTGTACAATTTTTTGTATTGCGCAGTTTTAAATCTAGGATAAAAATCTCAAGTGTTGCAAGCGATCATGTTCTGTTTTATTAATTATATTGCAGTTGATGACAGTTATGGAATTTTGTAATTATTATACTTACACTTACATTGTAACGCGTCGCTTTCCTGTACCACGCAGAAGAGGCCCTTCCGCCTCACGACGGTTACACAATGGCATACTTGCTAAATTTCTAAACAAAATTGGGTGCCAAGCGAGCGGCCCTTGGTTAGCCGATAGAGACTCTTTCTTCTCCTGGGGAGATCCTGTTAGCCTCGGCGGGAAGGTACCGGCACGAGCTTCTCTCAACTTAATAAATACAATGGGGGGGGGCGAAGAAGACATAATAAATGGCTCACTTTTATAAAATATTTTTCTTCATTGCCTAAACTATGTACACAATTTCCCTATGCTACTATCCGCTCTTAGCGGCGATTGGTATTCCGATCACGTTGTCAAGACAATGTGTCACGTCCGCGTTGGTGTGAGTGACGTCGCCCGTCGGCGCTGTAGCAACGGCTAATCTCTACCTCTGGGGAGGAGCGACCTGGAGGACGTTTCCCATCGGCCCTGAAGAGGCTTCGGTTGTTGCTCGCTGACCCAAGGGCTGGCGTCTAAAGCATCGCTCATCAGTTGTTGGAGCGTCGTCTTGTTTTTACCACTGGTGGATGAAACGGACTTTATTGTGTCGCTCACCGGTTGCTGAAGCGGCGTCTGGGATGTCACCGTCCGTTGTTGATGCTGCGTCAGTTGTGTCGCTTGTCACTGGATCTCGGTGGAGTGAGCGAGTCGCAGGTAGCCTTCGCTCACTCTCGTCGGTGGCCCAAGATTCCACTGGTGTTTGACGGTGTTCGTCAAGAGCTTCTTCTGCTTGTCTCTCTCGGTGGCTTCTTTATTGCATTCTCACGTGCGCTGCACTGCGCGTCTTCGCCACGACCGGCTGTACGTCTCAACCGTCTACGTCTCTTCTCGACTACTACGTCACGATAGCTTTCAATTTAGCATTTCCTAATTCTAATTACCAAAGAAAAATAACGGTTCTAAATCTATCGATTGTGGTAAGGGAATTATTCTTGTGTTTAGTATAGATTTCTCTCTTATTGTAATTTGTTTACTCTTTGGTATTCTACGTGTGCTGGTAATTTTTCTGAGTTTTGATGTTCTTTTGAGCGACTATTTGCTTAGATTTTATGAGGGGCAATAATTACATTTTTACATATCTTATTTAAAATAGTACGTCGAAAAGGGTTTTACTTTTTAAGTTGATTAGAAGTACATCTTAATGAAGTCTTTAGTTTTGGAAAATCTGGCCCATTGTGTGCTTATTTGTACTAGGGTATATACAAAGAAAATTATCAGACCGGTGACTTTTACGACTTTGCTGAGAACAAACATGATCTTGGCGCGTAAGTTTAAGACCGGTCACAGGTTACGTGGGAAAGTCTGCTCTAATTTTTTCTTTACTTCGACAGTCCTCACACCGTTCCTTCATCGTGAGTATTTTTTTCTGTAGCGGTCATAGGGTATGGGTAATAAAGGTTTTGGGCCTGTTCCCTTCTTTATCAGCAGTTGGGTCAGAATCAACTGTTAGTGTTTGCCTTTTTATCGACATCAAGATTCTGGATATCACACGTCTTTATCCAGTTTGGAGTGGGTCAAGGATGTTGTGTGACAACCAAGTGCTCGAAAAACTGATTATATACTTTATACACTTATAGATATACTGATTATATACTTATAGATTATATCTTTTAAAAGAAAGCAAAGCAGTACAATTGGTCGAACATAATCTGCTTTAGAAGGTGTTCTAGATTTGGCCAACGACACTACATGAGCCTTCGTTCAAACCTTTGGGAAGCTGTGGCTATCCAGCGAGTGATTGTACATGTGCACTGAAAATAACCAATAACCGGAAGAGCCTTCACAACTACACCATGCGGTACGTCATCTTCACCGACTGCCTCAGATGAAAACTTTGACATAGATAAAATTATGTCGTTAATACCTATACTTTCAAAACGAAACCCATCATCTATTCGTCTGTTATCGATGGCATTAGACACGAAAACATACGCAAAATCAGTCTAAAGTTCATCAGGTGTTAGACCATACAACGACTAGCTTGCTCGCGGTAGCAGCCTTAAATTTCGCAACTCACGTCAGATAGTGTAGGAGTTTTGACATTCGAACAGACAATTATGAACAATTATGAACAATTATTCAGTTCTCGCTCAGTCCACTCTCTCCTGAACACGATTGCAATGATGTAGGAATTTCTAAAGGAACTGACGCTGCCTTATCTTTCTACACCGCCTATATAATGCCCTACTCTTGCGCTGCAAATCACGAAACTCTAGTCCAATTCATGGCTAAAGCTTCTTATTTAGGTTCATTACCTTTATTGGTCTTAGTTCATTAATTGTCACCATTAGATTGGAGTTAAGCTTATCGATCGCCATCTCAACGTTGAAATTATCCGCCAACAACGACCCCCAATCATAGCCCGACAAAATCTGTACCAACCCATTACTATCTATCAATGCTATAGTTCCTGTATTCAAAAGATCAAGTTGGAGGCTGAAATCACCGCATGATTATCTGCAACAAGAATGACGTCAATTAAAATACGAAATGTGGGTGGAATATACGTAAGATCACGCTCAGCGATCTGCAAAGACAGCTCCACTGCAAGTCTGCAAAGAAACACATCATCATTACAGTAAGTGAAAACATCTGCATTTAGATTACCGGGAATGATTTTATGACTGTAATCCGGAGATAATCATCGCAATTCGTCCAAAAATGTCAAATTTCTCGTAAAAGTGTCAGGAGGAGGCCTATACACGACGCAAACTAATGTAGTCCCAGAGGTATGATTCTGCATGGAGCAGATCAAGTACTCCAACACCCCTGGCCCTTCAGGCCCCTTAATATTGGAACTGGAGAGTACGCTCATACGGAATAGCTTATGAACATAAAGCGCGACTCCTCGACCATTAACGCTATGATCCTGCCGAATCCATCAATCCCAATAACCGTATCCGTGATGTTACAATCAGATTTTTCGGTACACCAAACAGGTGGTAAGTGTAACGATGTAACCAATGTGAGTTCTCCTAGTACTTCTACAAAAAATTCACATTCATGAACCACGCCCTCAAAAATTTAACACTCCCAGAGACCACCGATAAAGTATTTGCCCAACTTAGTCAAATCTGATTCTCATTTTCATCGCAATCATTCTTACCATCTTGGTCACACAATGGTGATACGATCGAAACTCATGGGCCACGGGTTAAAAAATTCCTGTCCGCAGGATCCTCCAATGGAACTTCCAACAAGTACATGCTAATGAAAATATTTTGTCACATCGCAGTTACCAGGTGTCTAATCTCGCCTCGGGTCCCAGCCATCACGCGACTTGAGGACTTTCTGTCTCTATCTGCTGGCGAATCGTCACACAGCCCAGCACGCCTGGGCGCTTCCTGCTAAGGGGCACAAGAATGAGAAAAAGGCGGCAAAATAAAATACGCGTGAATGTTTAAATATTTAATAAATATTTATTTTAATTCATTATAATAATTTTTCCGGACAATAAGTATAATGCGCGCTAAAGCTAACATTCTCTCTCTCTCTCACACACTCTCGACGCGGGATATTCGCGCGCTAAACTAATATAATACATATGATATTTAATGTAGCAGCGGCGACTCGCACCTTGGCGGGAGAAATCTCGACCGCTCAGCTGATATCTCGATCTCAATCGGCTACGGCCTCCTCAACCCAATCGAGAGAAGTTTCGCTTCGCTTCCACTAAACAACCAACCATGATGCACTGCTGTGCACAAAAAACACACCGTATGCAATACGACACTATCTCTCTCTCTCTCTCTCTCTCTCTCTCTAGATGATTTTCGGCCAATTTCTCTGCTTTGCTTTCTTTCAAAAGTTCTTAAAAGAATTGTATATGACCAGCTTATGAAGCACTTGGTGTCACACAACATCCTTGACCCACTCCTAACTGGATATAGACGTAACAGTTCTACTGAAACTACCTTGTTAAGTCTAACAGAAGATGTACGAACAGCTATTGACAAAAACAGGTGACGCTACTGTTACTATTTGACTTTAGAAAGACGTTCGACACTATTTGTCTTACTCAACTTTTAGAATTTATGAAACGAATGGGCTTCTCGCGGGGGGTTCTGACGTGGATTCGGGCTGATTTGTCCGGAAGAGAACAGCTTGTCATAGCTGACAGAACAAGTACATCTTTTAGGCTCTCTACTATGCTTGGTGTCCCTCAAGGTTCCGTTTTGGGACCTTTACTTTTCTGTCTTTACATTAACGACTTAGGTCTTGCTCTTAAATCCATAGGTGTAAGACATATTTTATATGCTGATGACCTCCAGGTTTACCTTAGTTTTTCTCGCGATAACCTGGAGGCTTGAGCTACACACGTGGTGGCTGCTACACGTGCTGTCTCGGGCTGGGCTTCATCTGCATCCTTGAGGCTCAATGTGGGAAAGACATCTGCAATTTTTTTTTGGATCACGCAGGTTTCTTTCCGACATTGAGTCTACAGGGTTCAATTCTATTGAACTCGAAGAAGGGGTGGTTGTGCCTTTGTCTGGAACGGTAAAGAGTCTTCGTGTTGTACTAAACGCGGGGCTTACCTGGAGGCCGCATATCGAATTAGTTAGTGAAATAATCAACCAGGTGTTATATAGCTTACGCTTTTTCCGTTAGTACTCCACGGAGGCTTTTCGTGCCAAACTGATGCGTTCACTGGTCTTTCCACATGTCAAATATTGTTCCACTGTTTACTTAGATGCGTCCCTTGAGTTAAGGACAAGGCTACAACGCTCACAGAATTCCTGTGTGCGGTATGTGACGGATGCTAAGTGGGATGATCATATCACCACCTTCAGGATCCGATTGGGCTGGGTGGATGTATACAGTTGGAGGGAATATTTTATGTATTTATAGTTCTTCATGATCTTACGGCTGCGTAAGCTGGAGTAACTCACCGATCTGTTCTCTTCCAGCGCTTCTGATTGGCCGATTAAAGGTGACCCTCAAGAACTTTCTGTTCCATGAATGCGCACTGAGACGGGAATCAGATCATTTTCTGTACAAGGTGCTCATCTGTGGAATAATCTGCCATCCTCCATTCGAAATGCATCCTTCCTCAGTCGCTTCAGGGAGCTCGTGATGGAGCATCTGAGGGTACAGGACATTGCAATTTAACTATTCTAGTCTGATGTCCTCATGGTTGTGTTTTAATTTGCATTCTAAATTATTATGTTTTCTGTTATGCATGTATTATGAGTATATGTGTGTATGATTGAATTTCATCTTCATTCACTGTAAATACTTACATTTACTCATTGTGTGTATGTGTGTATGATTGTGTTTCGACTGATAGATAATAAGAAAAATGTGATTTATTAATTTATGTATATTTATTTATTTATTGTTGTTACTGCGCTTCATCTGTGATGTTGACGACACTGATAATTTATGATAATTTTTTATATAATTGACTAATGATGCTGTGCAATAATTTTGTAAAATTTTATAAATAAATCAATTATCTATCTACCTCTTCCGCGTCGCGAGACAGACTATTGAATTTATGCGATCGAGCGAGGAGCGGTTTCAAGGACAGCACCGCCACCTTCTTGCAATAGCAGCTCATTAGTTGAGCGGCCAGCAGATAGTCACGCCACGTTGGTTGCGCGGCCGCGAGACGAGTACACAAGGCACTCCCCCATTGCACGTGAAAGTGGGCGACACTGTGTCTGTGTCGCTCACATTGTACACGGCCGGGTCAGAGAATTTTCTACCCGGATCTCCCCGTTATAGTATATATGAATATATATTGTCACGTGGCGGTTACCGGGTGGCTAATTTCGCCCGGCTCCCAGCCACCACGCGACTTAAGGACTTTCCGTCCCTTCCTCCCGCTCGATGTTGTCGCACGGAAAATCCGCGGACGCGGCGGAGCAAGCCTGGGTGCTCGCTGCTATAAAGAACGCGAAAATAGGGAAAGGTGCGCGAAATAATTACGCGAATGTTTTGACTGTTAAATTAATAAATTATTTATTATAAAAAATTATCACAAACCAAAAACCCGACAATTTGATCGACGCTATCTAAAAACTTTCTCTCTCTCTCTCTCTCTCTCTCACTCTCCCGACGCGGATGATCGCGCGCACACCGAACAAAATATATATATATATCCCACTTACTTTGGCGGCGGCGATCTTGAAGTTGGCGGGAAAAACGCCCTCCGCTTTGTTGTTGCAGCTAACTCTTGTTTCGCCAATCTCAAACCGTAAGGCGAGATCAAAGCGTCCCAAGGTTCGCTTGTTGATTTTGATCCTTGCTCCACCAATCTCTAACCCGCAAGGGCGAGATCCAAGTGTCACAAGGTCGTTTCTTCGATCGGCAGGGGAATGCACTTGCACCTCGGTGCACCGCTTTCACTCTCTCTCTCTGTCTCCTCTCTCTATCTATCTCTCGCACTCACTTATCTCTAAATATTATAATAAAAAAAACTATATCTCGCGTCGTAGCGCTTCGCCGCTAACAGTCTCGGGAGGCACCGTGTCCCGAGACACACTAATCTAAATCGTGCGATCGAACAAGGATCGAGGGCCGATCGCGCGCCTAATTGCCCTCTCTCCTTGATTAGCCGCCGCGGCCCGCACGCTTTCCCGCGCGATAATTACCGCGGTGCGCCGAATTTCGCGCAGCCCATTGCCCCCCACTCGGCGCATGGTCAAGGCGGTGAGCACGTGCTCAGTACCACGGTGACCACGGCGAGATACTCGTCGCAATACCCCCCCCTAAACTTCACATCTTCCCAGATGTCAAGTTTATTCATCCGGTTGGTCGCCGCCAACCCTGCACGCTTATTTGGCTACTCTTCTTCACCATTACTCTAATCGAATCCCTATCATTAATATCACAAGAAACTAAGCATGCAAAGTCGGGCAAGCAACCGAATTCAGAAGGGGCGGTGGCCTCTGGTGTTATTGAGGCCACCTTCACAAACTCAACGTTACCGCTCCTCCACCAGCTCTACTGCAGCCTCGGATGGTCCGGGAATACCCGAGCCAATGCCGCTCGCATCCACCCTCTATCCGCAGGCTCGGCGCTCTGGAGCTTGTCGAGAAACAGCCTGGCCTCTTGGAAAGCGCGAGCCATCCGTTCAAATTCAATCCCTGGTCCGGCAGGCACGGCGATCGGTTCTGACCGAAGGGCAAGCCCCGGGGAAACAGAATCTCCGCTTCCCACCGAGTCGTCAAATGCCTCTCCGGACACTTCCATGGGCTGTACTGAGCTGGCCTCCAAGGACCCTGCTGCCTCCGCAGGAGGCATCAGCGGGGAAACACCGGATGCTTCAGCGCCCTTTCCGACCACCGTCAGATCAGCCGCGGAGCTCCGTGCGGTCTGGATCTCCGCGAATGAAGCTGACGGCGTCAGGTCGACGCTTTCGCGATCCTGCGTTTCCACTCGCTTTTGCACTCCCTTTGCTACCGGAACGTGGGGTGCCAGAGTGCGCGATGCTACGGGGGCTCCTACCTTAGCTCCCGAAACCACCCGAGGCGGCGCACTCAATCGCCTTTTAATCGAGGTGCTGTCCGTCCGCGGCGGTGGCTGGGGCTTCGGGGCCTTCAGGCGCGGGGCTACCGGCGTTGGCGCCAGTGCCGTCTCCGATCGCGGAGATCGGCGCCGGCGCTTTCCGCCCTTACCGCCACCTGAAACCTCCCATCCCCCCGCCACGTCCGCGCTCACACTCGGCGCAACACCAGCATCCACGCGGGGATGCGCTTGGGGGTGGCTCTCCCGGATCCGCCGGACTCCCATGCTCGCCAACCACGCTGCATGCGTTTCACCACAACGGGGGCAAGTATTAAGCGTCTCTCCCAAACGCCCACAGTTGTGGCAAAACACCGAGTGCAGGGGCCGGGGACAATCTACGCGATGGTGCCCCCTCCGCCAGCAACGGTGGCATGCGCGTGGTGGCGGATCAACGGCCGGATCAACGGGCACGTCCATCCTCCCACGGAAAATGCAGCCCCAGCCCAACTCACCGGGATCACTTGCTTGCGCGGATCGACCGGTGGAGCACTTTGGACTGAGACTGCCTTCTCCACGCGACTCACGGCCTTAGGGCCGGACACTACCGTCTCCCCCCCGCGCGCCTGCCCTCCCGAAGTCGGAGACCGCTGGCGAGCTATCTCCACATACGGAGCGCTCTCGACCAACGGCCCCTTCGGGTCGCTACTCCCCCCAGCACCACCCACAATTTCCCTTCCCGCGCCTACCTCCTCCTCTTTCGTGAGGTGACTCGCGCTCGCGCTCGCGATCGCGGACGCGGACGCGGGCCCTCCCTTCTTTGCCCTCTTCCGCCGCTTTCTTCTTCCCGCGGGACGCTCCGATATTGGCCCCTCTGCTGATGTTGTGGCCTGGGGCAGGAGTACGCCTGAAGTCGGCTTCTGCGGCAGTGCCTTGTAGAGGCGCTCAAAATTTTCATCCGCAGGCGTCGAGCTCGAGAAGTAGTCATCCATCTCGAGCTGACGTCGCGGATTCCACTTGAGGCGGCGCCTCGCCATAAGCCTCTGCCGCATAGCCTCCTCCCGACGCAAGTCCTCGGAGTATCCGGCGGGAAAGATGTTGCGCGGGGCCTCTTCTCGCCCTGCCGGAACCTCCATGGGCTCGACGACAGGGCTGGCCGGCTCAACCGCTGCCACCGCCACTTCTACGACGGCCGCCTGCCCGTCACCCACGAGCGGCGTAACCGCCGTGATGTCGTTGTTGCCGGGCGCCGTCGTCTGCAGCCCTGGATCCGCAGAGGCTGATGCGGCCCCGCCGCTCGTCACCTCTGGCTCCTCCATGTCCTCGTCCGAGGCGTGGATGAGCAGCGCGTCCTCCTCATCGGTTGGAACGCTGTCCCGGCGAGCTTGCAGCTCCAGCCGGAGCAGCTTCTCGAGGCACTCCTCATCTCCCTTACGGTTCTCCACCCCCGGAGCTGGCTCGACGGGGATGTCTCCCTCCATTCTTCCACCTTCTGCCACCTGCAAAATGGAAAAAATTAGTCAATATCACGCTAATCACTACACTTACACTTAACCTCTACCACGACACAAGAACAGATACTGACTTCCGACACTTCGTCGGTCGGCACGTTAGCTCGCCTCGGTGGTATATATCGCTTTAGGTGCTGAATATGCACCTTAGAAGTCTTCCGGCCAGCATCTTCGAGAAGAAAGACTGTATCACCAAGCACTTCTTTAATCTCGAAGGGACCAAAATATTTTGGTGCCAGCTTACCGGAGACTCCCTTCGCAGCATCCGAAAGCGTGCTCTCGCGCCTCTTTTATTGCGATTATACGCGCGGGCGTTGCGCTCCTGGGATGCATCGTTATGCTTCCTCACGAGATCCCAAAGAACGTCCAATCGTTTCAGACGGTCAAGCCAATGCTCAGGGTCCGCACGAACAACTACCTTCTCTCCCTCAACTTCACGTCGCAAACTCTTCACTGGCTGTGGGTGGCGCCCGTAATTCAAGAACGCCGGCGAGACCTTTGTGCTAGCTTGCACGGCCGTATTAATTGCATGTCGGAACTCATGCAAGTGCTCGTCCCACTGTCGATGATCAGCCTCGACGAACGTGGCAATCATCGTTTTTAACGTTCTATTTGTACGCTCAACCGGATTGGCTTGGGGGTGATAGGGAGGCGTGGTTACATGCTTCACACCAAAATCCTCCAACATCTCCCGGAGATGCTTATTAACGAACTCTGTACCATTGTCCGTCAATAAGAACTCGGGAGTCTCCCACCTAAATAACACCAACTCTTCAAAAGCTTTCGCCACTGCCTTCCCGTTAGCCGCACGCAATGGTTTCAACTCAATCCACCTCGTAAAAAGATCCTGAAACACTAGAATGTATTTAAATTGGCTCTTACTACGAGGCAGCTCCATCACGTCTGCAGCCACCACTGCCCATGGCCTCTCCACGATTCGCTTACCCAACAGCCCTTTAGGACCCGCCTGAGAGACTTTATAGCGCTGGCATTCGCTACACTGCTGCACGTATTCACGCACTTGGTAGTAAAAACCAGGCCAATAATATTCCCTCCTTACCCTGTCGTAAGTCTTCTCGATTCCAAGATGACCCGACGACGGGTGGCGATGTGCCTGCTCGATCACTCCAACTCTATACTCGTCTGGTACGACGAGTCTCCACCCCTCCTCTTCAAACGAGATCGGATCCAGGATCTCATCAGTAGAATAACGATAAAGCATGCCATCCATCACTTTCCATCCCGGAAATTTTCGAGGCCAACGCTGAATCTCGTTTATTCTGTCATGATACCAAGGATCCGAGATCGTCTCAAAATTCGCCACAATCGCAATCTCTCTATCGATCCCTCTAGAGAGAGCATCAGGAACCTTGTTGAGTGCGCCTTTTGTATGCACAATCTCGAAATCCCACTGCTGCATCTCGAGGGCCCAACGCGCTAGCCTCCCTGTAGGGTCTTTAAGATTTTTAAGCCAAGTTAGAGCGCTATGATCTGTTTTAGCAACAAATTCATAAGCCTCCAAGTATGGCCTCAATTTTTTAATTGCCCATAATAAGGCCAGGCACTCCTTTTCCGACGTAGTATAATTCCTCTCAGCCGGATTTAAGACACGGCTGATATACACGATCGGATGCTCAAACCCATCGTCATCTTCCTGAGTCAAAACGGCTCCAATAGCGTAATCACTAGCATCGCTTTGGACCGTAAATGACTTAGAAAAATTCGGACGAGCAAGCACAGGGGCCTTTACAAGCGCGTTCTTCAAAGCATTAAACGCAACCTCTTGTTCTCCCTGCCACTCCCACGGTTGATCTTTCTTTAACAACTTCGTGAGAGGCACTTTAAGCTCGGACTCTTTCTCAATAAACCGTGCGTACCAGCCCACCATACCCAAAAACGTACGCAACTCTTTCACATTCTTGGGTGCCGGATAGTTCAGGACCGGCTCAACCCTTTCCGGGTCCGGCCTTAATCCGTCAGCATCCAGCCGGTAACCTAGGAAACGCACACTCGAACAACAAAATTCACACTTCTCACGATTTACTTCGAGTCCGGCTTCCACAATCGTACGCAACACAAACTCTACCCATTTCAGGTGCTCTTCGAACGTTTGCGTCACCACTATCAGATCGTCCAAATACGCGAAAACGTGAGGCTCTACCTCGGGTCCGAATAAGGCCCCGATTAACCTACAAAACGTCATCGGCGCATTTTTCAATCCGGAGGGTAAACGAACAAATTGCCATTGACCGGAGCCAGGCACAGCAAAAGCTGTAAATTGCCGGCTAACTTCAGTCAAGAACACCTGGAAGTAAGCTTTCTTTAGGTCGATTTTAGAGATATACCTAGCTTGGCGCAACTTATCCAAAATCGAATCTATATTCGGTAAAGGATAGTTATCGCGCCTAGTCGTCTTATTTACATCTCTAAAATCTATACAAAACCTATAGCTCCCTTCTCGCTTGACAATCACTGGTGCACTACACCACTCACTAGCGCTACGCTCAATAATCCCTTTCTCAAACATCTTCTTCACTTCTTCTTGAGCAAACTCGAGAACCTTGGGAGACATACGCCTAGGCGCGTGTCTCACCGGCACAGCACCCTGGACATCGATGTGGTGTTCAATAAGAGTCGTAAACCCGTGAAGCTCTCCGGGTTCTGGAAGTAACTTTTCCATCAAAGCCTTCACTTGTTCTCGCTCCTCACTTCGTATTTCAACGATGCCACAGCACTCTGCGAAAATTCTCGGATCTGAACTCAATTCACCAACTTTTGAGAAAGGACGCCATCTTCCACCAGGAATCCTCCAGAAACATCCTACCAGCGATAACTCAAAACCGTACTTGAGACCAAAATCTACCCCGAGAATGACAGGGTGACCGGTATCCGGCACGATTCTAAGATCAACTGCCTGCTCGATATTCTCTACTTCAAAGAGAACTTCAAGCACTCCAAGGATTTTCTGAGTTCCCCCAGTAACTCCACGCACCGCCAGCTGAGCCGGTTTCCATTTATCTTTAAACGCCTTTGCTTCTTCAGGGTCGATCAAAGAAATCATGGAACCTGGATCAAACAATGCACACACATCTTTGCCGTTCAATCGAACCGTTAGGTACATTCGGTTGTCGGTTATGACACCGGCCACCGTCTGCTCCTCACTATTCGATTGTTTCGGCACAGCACCCTTGAGTACGCCTGTAGCCAGACGGGACAGCGAATTCCTCAGTGAACTCGCGGATCCTTCACCCGCAGCTTTGTTCGAAGCCTCTCTGCTGCTTGGTAGAGGCGGAAACTCCAAACTCTGCGCAGGCGTCCGACTAGGCACCTCAACGCGAACTCGATTCGAAGGCTTGTCCGGCATTGTATCGAGCAGCTTACAGGCTGTGGAGAGCCTCTGGAGCTCATCCGTCAACTCCTGAGAAGCTCGAAGCGTCTTCTCGAGATGCTCTCTCTCTTTCTCACACTCACTCTGTGTCTCTCGATTTTGACGCTCCTGACTCGACTCTTCCTGCCTAACTTCCTTCTCTCGACGTTCCACCACTCTTAATCTTTCACTCGTCCTCTCGCTCACTACCGTTTCCCCGCAGGGCCCAGGGGACGCGTCTGTTGCCCTGCTTTGGCGTTTCCCAGGCTCTCCCTTACGTGCGCACAGTTCGGGCAAGTCCGGAAAACTACTCCAGGGCAGTCGCAAACTTGACACGCTACCTGTGGGCTAGCAGTTGGGCAGGCGCTCGCGTTGTGTCCCGGAAGCCTGCATTTATAGCAGACTCGCTTCGGGCACATAGAGGCTCTATGTCCAATGCCGTTACACGTGTAGCACTGTCCATAAAACGGAGCATTCGCCACAGGTGTCGGCATTGGAGTCGGGGCATGCAGCTGAACATACGAGGGCCCGGGCCATGTTTTAGATGACTGCACTTGGCCGCTTCGCTGATCGCTTCCAAACTCCCGTCTTCCAACTCCCTGAGGAGGCAGATTCGAGCGCATTGGCGCTATCTGCCCCGTGACACGACTCTGCTGCTCCGGCTGGTGCTGTTGCCTCGCTATGCCTTCTAGCAAAGCTACCTCACCGCTATCACTACTCCCGCTACCGCTCGCCGACGTACTCTTCTTCTTCTTCTTTCTCTTCTTCTTCTTCGACGCAGCGGGCGGCAGGCTAGGAGCCGTAGATGCAGCATGGACCCCAACTTTATCTTCAATTCTTTTCTCCACCTTTTTCTTGCTCGATGACGGGTCGAGTGACGGAGACTCAAACCTATCATCAATCCGTTGGATGTCCTCCAAGCGCTTACCCCACTGAACCAGCGACCGCACGTCCGGCATATCTTTATCCATGATATACCGCCGGTAAGTCGGCAAGATCTGCTCAAAGATCATCCTCTTCTGGCGGCGTTCCGACGGCGGGCGACGCATAGCGTTCGCCTTCGTCTGGAACGCATCCACAAACCTCGCGATCGTCTCTCCTTCTCTCTGGCGCAAACACTGGAGATCTCTGAGCAGAGTCGAATCGCTAACTATCGTGCAGTACTTGTTCTGGAAGGCTTGCACGAAAGACTCCCAATCCACAAACATACGTTGGACGCGGTGGTACCATTTCCGAGCGTCATCCACGAAAGCCGATTGCAAGGAGCCTATTAAACATCTACCTGAAACTCCCAGCTGCTCCTTGAATAACTCGAGACCCTCAAGGAAATCCCACGCATCCTCCGTATCTCTACCCGCAAAAGAAAGACGTGCATCTCGCAACGCCCGTCTGCAGCGGGTTATGTCGCGAAAACTCACGTCTCTCTCTATGCTTGAACTGTCATCGCTACTCTTCCGGGCCATGGCTGTTGCCAACTGAAGATCGCCCGCGGCCGACTCAGTCGTCGAAGGTAAAACCTGCCGACTGCGTCGCCTCTGAGCAGTATCCTCGACCCTCACTCTATCACGACGACTCACTAACTTGCTCGGACGCGGCGCCGACATCAACACAGATTCTTCTTCTGACGATCCGCTCTGTGAAGAGTCATCCGCATCCGAACTCACCAACACCTTCTTCTTTGCTTTCTTCAGGGAAACCTTCCCTTTATGCGGCGTAGAGGCCGCTGCAGGAGGCTTCCCTGTCTCCGCTGAATTAGGCGGCAGACTCGGGCTCTCGCCTTGGTTAGCTGGCCCACCCGCTAACGCCATAGAAGGAACAACTTGCGTAGTTGCTCCTCTCAGCGTCTGCGGAATAATATCACCCTGTGATGCAAAAATTTCTGTCATCACAGATGATACGATCTGCCGTACCTGCTCCTGCATTCGGAGGGTCAGCCCGTCTACCTCAATCGACTCCGGCTTGGAGGTTCCCGGGACATCTACCCCTTGTTTAAAAACAGTCGGGGGATGATCCTTAGGATCAACTCCAATCTCTCGAACACGAACTCCCGAAGAACTCTCACTATCCTCTCCGGTCGTGCTGGTCGTGATAGCTGCCGCGCCGTCATCCTTCGCGGGGCTGTTTTCACGATCCGTTCCTCGCTTCTGGGGAGAATTCGACGGCAACCACAAATCGTAACAAACCAAAGGAGGATCCAATGGTCCGGCGTCATAGTTGTCGTCGTATCCTTCGACCCAGGGAACGTCCAGCAGAGGCCGGGCAACCATGAGCAGGAAACGCCATAAGCGCTCCCGCAACTCATTGTGGTCGCCCTGAAAGCAGAGCTTACTTCGACATAACTCCATCACCACACGATATATGGGCATGCCTCGCACATGCCTCCGCAGGCGCCTGGCCTTTGCGGATGCAAGTGGCAAGGCACGCACGCGCTCACCATAATGCTCACAAACTCTATTAATGGCGGCGACGCGGTCGCGAGCGCGCTGCATCGCCGCCTCCTCCTCCTCGTCGACACTTATCATCTCCACGCCGCTAATGGAGGACCGTTTCCTTTGGTCCGCCATTACGGCCCCAACCACACTCAAAGGGTGGTCGCGTCAACACTCAGGCGGGTACAAAAGGTACCGCCGAATGGCAACACCCTCCCCCCGCTTTCTAGGTGCTGGACCGCACCTCTGCGCGCTCTGCCAGCTATATATATAAAAAAAAATTAAAATACTGAAAAAAAAACGAAAAATCCAAAAACCGAAAATTGCCTGAAAATTAAAACAACAATTCCCAAAAAGAAGAATGCTAAAATAAAACAAAACACGAAAGAAAAACAATTTACAAAATATAAGAAATATTACAAAATATAATAAAAATATTAAATATCATAAAAATATTATTAAATATAATAAAAATATTGTTTGTTACGAACAAATCATTATTATAAAATATTTTAAAATTATCCCAATATTAAAAATACAACAGCACGCTCGCTACGGTCGCCGCGACACACACAAACACCACCTTATTTAAATAAAATATTTGCACAATTGTGCACTCCTGTACTTCCTCTGTGCCCCTGTGCACGAAGAAATACAACCCCCCCCTTCGCCCCCTGGAGCCTCCACGCGAGGGGTCAGTGCAAACCACCGACACGCCCTTTGCTATTGGCTCCAACTCGACAGCTGTCGGCCTCCGAGGAGCTCGCTCAAACGCAAGCTCTTACCTCCCCGCGCCGCGCGCGGCGCCAAGCAGTCGACACCTGTTCTTCACGGGACCTCCGACAGCCAGGCACAAAAATGGAGGGGCGGCCGCGGCTGGATCAGCGCGCGAACGCAAGCAATCACTCAAAATTTTTTTTTTTTTTTTTTTTTTAAATTATTTATTTAATTTTTTTTTTTTTTTTTTTCTTTCTTTTAGTCAGTGACAAACCAGGGCAAAAACCGCGAAATCAATCATTTCACAAAAAAAAACAAAAAAAAAAAAAAAATTTTTATTTAATTATTATTATTAATAATTATTAATTATTATTATTAACAATACTAACCTTTAACAATATTATTAATAATAAAACAAAAATAGAAATTTATCCGCTCAGCGTTTTATTTCAGCGCGGAGCTACTAGCTACTATCCCCCCCCTCTACACTCACATACACTCTCTTTTCACTAACGCTATCACCACACACTAAAACTAACTAAATCGCGCGTAATTTTCGCGCCCACTCCCTCACGAAAAAAAAACTAAAATTTTCGTTCGCGACCCCTACCGCCGGCGTCCTGTCACGGTCGCCAATTTGTCACGTGGCGGTTACCGGGTGGCTAATTTCGCCCGGCTCCCAGCCACCACGCGACTTAAGGACTTTCCGTCCCTTCCTCCCGCTCGATGTTGTCGCACGGAAAATCCGCGGACGCGGCGGAGCAAGCCTGGGTGCTCGCTGCTATAAAGAACGCGAAAATAGGGAAAGGTGCGCGAAATAATTACGCGAATGTTTTGACTGTTAAATTAATAAATTATTTATTATAAAAAATTATCACAAACCAAAAACCCGACAATTTGATCGACGCTATCTAAAAACTTTCTCTCTCTCTCTCTCTCTCTCTCACTCTCCCGACGCGGATGATCGCGCGCACACCGAACAAAATATATATATATATATCCCACTTACTTTGGCGGCGGCGATCTTGAAGTTGGCGGGAAAAACGCCCTCCGCTTTGTTGTTGCAGCTAACTCTTGTTTCGCCAATCTCAAACCGTAAGGCGAGATCAAAGCGTCCCAAGGTTCGCTTGTTGATTTTGATCCTTGCTCCACCAATCTCTAACCCGCAAGGGCGAGATCCAAGTGTCACAAGGTCGTTTCTTCGATCGGCAGGGGAATGCACTTGCACCTCGGTGCACCGCTTTCACTCTCTCTCTCTGTCTCCTCTCTCTCTATCTATCTCTCGCACTCACTTATCTCTAAATATTATAATAAAAAAAACTATATCTCGCGTCGTAGCGCTTCGCCGCTAACAGTCTCGGGAGGCACCGTGTCCCGAGACACACTAATCTAAATCGTGCGATCGAACAAGGATCGAGGGCCGATCGCGCGCCTAATTGCCCTCTCTCCTTGATTAGCCGCCGCGGCCCGCACGCTTTCCCGCGCGATAATTACCGCGGTGCGCCGAATTTCGCGCAGCCCATTGCCCCCCACTCGGCGCATGGTCAAGGCGGTGAGCACGTGCTCAGTACCGCGGTGACCACGGCGAGATACTCGTCGCAATATATATACATATATTAATTTTATTTTTGTACCGACAAATAATTATCAAATTATCAAACATTCTTACGCACTGCAACGGGGAGATACGGAGAGAAAATATCTCCGACCCGGCCAAGTGCAATGTGAATAACACGAAAGGTGTCACTCACTTTTACGTGCTATGGGGCAGTTTCGCAAACGCTTGCTCCGCGGCCACGTATCTTACGTAGCTCGGCAGCTGGCTAGTCCCTTAGCGTAAAATTACAAAAAGAGCGAGATCGGAAATGCCGGCTCTTGCCACCGACGGAGTAAATAAAAGATTCATTTATTAGCCTCATGCCATCAATTTGAAATACCTTTATTTATTACAAATAATTATCGGCGCATCGCGCGTGTATATAAAATACTTTATTAATTAGGTCGCGCGGACAAATTTATACTGCGCATGCGCTCTCTCGAGACGGGATTTAATTCGCGCCGAATCTGTCGTATTCGTTGCGCATGCGAGCACTGGTCAATAATTTAGCGTGGAGTTAACCTTTCGTTTATCGCGCTAAGGGCCAGCGCAACTAGTGCACATGCATTAACGCAGATTTGGTTGGCGTGCCGCGCGAACACTCTTTTCTCGCGTGCAACCGCTCGCACTTTTCCGCGCAAAATTCGTCGCGTCGTAACGATTTGCGTTTTCCGCCGATTAAGGAACCTAGTCGTATTAAAGGGCCATGCTTCTGCTACTCGCGCTTCTTATCGTAAAACTCGCGTTTCCTGTGCACATTCAATAAAATACAATTAGCATTTGCTCTACCTAGGTTTGCCGTCAGACGCTGCGGCGACGAGCTAAATTTGTACGTAGGGGTGCCGCTTTGGACCGCGCACCCAGGGCCCAGCCATTGTTCTAGGAGGTGGAGCACAAGTCCTGTGCAGTCGATCTCTCAGCGATAGACTGCACTGCTCCCAGCTCCTCACACCGTCACCCCGTCTCACTTGTTATTTCCGTGACCGATACAGCAATCTCCGCGTATCCGTACACTGATACGCCGGAGATTTTCGGGTAAACTCAACGCGCGCGTCGGCTTCGCGGCGATTGCTTCTCTTCGGCGCCAAGAGGACACTTAACATTGATTGATTCGTGCCCGAAAGATTTGCGGACTCCCCGTTTTTTCTCTATTTACCTTTATAGGTAAACTTAGTTCGACCCACTTTGGCCTTGACGGATCTAGCGCCTGGAACCCGTTATAGCACCTCACTATAAGTTATTTTATATTAAAATAAATAAGTGTATGTATATATATTACAAAAACTAACGTCAACCGCTAATGAATAAAGGATATTACAAATTAATTAATTTAAATAAATTCTATATTAAATACACGTGCATCATTCGTGCAGCATTAAGTAAGTAGAATAAAATAATAATAAAAAACAGCGAAAAAGAAACTTTTCTGTAAACGACGCATAGGAGCGAGAAAGAGAGAGAGAGAGAGAGAGAGAGAGAGAAGTATACTGAGCGATAGAGAGAAAGAGAGATAATAAACCCTCTTGGATCTCTCTGTGACTCTGATTGAGACCTATAGAAGCACAGGGGTACAAAAGGGGTGGATTTTCCCTTGTGAAATCAGTCTCAACTCGCCCGCTGAGCGAAGCACATCTCATCGCAGTGCAGTGCAATGCCATGTAGTGCAGTTTTGTCACCAAACTGCCCTTCTCAGGGCAACATTCAACTTTCACCAGAGTGAGAATTATTCCCCCCAGTCTCGTCCTAGCCCCCGTCACTTTTTCAAGATTAGTGACATGTATTGATTATACCTCTTAGTCCTACCACGTAGTAACCAGGCCCTGCAAACTGGATTACTAGGTAATTATCTCGCTTCGCACCCATTGCATATTGTAGGTGCTACTCAGCTCCCCACTTCATCTCCTTCCCCCTAATTCCTTCCTTCCTCCCCACATACCATAATTTTTGTTGGGATTAGAGGCTTTTTGGCCCCATGCCCCCGCATCTGGGAGGAGTGTTTATTCGCTAAGAATCCGATAGTACCCATCCGATCGACACCCATCGCCGCTTTTCGGCGGCGTTATGTACCTTTCGGGTGGGTGTCTTTTGAAGATTTCAATCTCCCAGTTTCAAAAATAAAAAAAACCATGTGAAATCACTTATATTTCGTCCATCGTTCAGCTTTGAACTGGATAACTTTCATAGGTCTCAAGCCTCAAGTTAGATCTATTGGAAATTCTAAATCCTAAATCCTTAAGTCTGTATCCTATATTTAGTTCAGCTTACAGCTGAATCGAATCCCTATATTTTCCTCAGCCGAATACAGCTAGGAAAATTAAAAGTTTTTCCTCCCAAAATCCTACAAACTCCTACCTTCAGTTTCATCGCCGAATTCTTAAACCCATCAAATAGCGCGGACATTTTTATTTTTCCTACTTCGAATACCAGTGAGACATGAAAAATCCACTCTCCAAATTCTCCCTTTCCATGGTATCCCAAATCAAAAGTGCAATCAGTTGTTCCCAACATGACGCTTATGCGAGCTGTAGCGGAGATCAATCTCACAAACGTGAAATCCATAGGTTCGTTTCTCGCTCAGTCCCTCCGACGTCTCCGTACAGGCCAAAAAGACCTGTTGAGATAAACGTTAACTCCTTAATTTCCCACCTTCCTGACGCATAGGTTCTCCCTTCGTTTGTTTCTTTTCTACTAAAGAATATAGAAACCCCTCTACCCCATTACGAGCCTCGATCCCACCCTCTTATTCTCTTGAGACTAGACTAAAAACAGAGACACGGCTTTTTGCGCATTACACATAAGCCAAGTGACGCCGACGTCACACCTATATGGGTGCTGACTCGCGCGGCTCCGCAGTAAGTGCTGCTCACCGCCTGTGCCACTACAGGCGGACTTAGCGATATTGAAAATATTAAAAATTTCGATCATGACTCGTTATCCCCTAGACAAAACCACGCAGTTAATGTTCCGGTTGCATGTAGCCCGCAGAAATCTACATGCCACTGTAAAGTATAACAACTTCATAAAAATGTTATTAATAAATTAGTCACAATATTTGTTTGAGGCGAAGGAACTTGCGTCTGTTTGCACTTACCGAGAGATGGAGTCCTTAACGAGAGAGATAGAGACTAAAAAAGAGTGTTAAAAAGCAGAGGATGATAAGTAAAGAGATAGATCAAGAAGTGGGGGCGTGTCAGGTAGACTGAGGGAAGGAATATGCATAAGAAGCAATTCTTGTGTTGTAATTTAATATTAACAACAAATTTATTCAAATAAAGATTTAGATAAAAGAAATTGCATCATATTTATTCGATTAATAAATAAATTATTTATCTCGACACGTAAGATAAAATCTCGAACTGGAGAATTAAAATATCTAGCTGAAATAAAAGGAATTATATCGACCCTATAAATAAATTAAAAAAAAAATCTCGATAATTTTATCAAAATTTCAGTTACCTTCTATGGCTAAATCTAAGAGAATAGTGATTGGAAACAGATATAAAATTGAAGAACTCAATAGCCATCTAAAGATTAAAAAAAGTATTGTTGCTGGTATTTCATCATGCCTCTCTCTATTTTTTTAATTAAAAAAGTTTAGTATCTGAAAATTGTAGTCACATAATAAATAAGTTATGATTGGACTCAATACTAGAATAAAGGCCTTTAATAGCAGTTTTAATAATTAAAATAAAATTGAAGAGTTTACTTAACGTTATTTTCCTTTCAGCATAGTAGTTTAAAATACGTAGTTATAAATAAAAATTTCTTTGAATCAATAAGATAAAACCAAGTTTTTAATTATTGTAAGTAATTATTACAATTTTTAGTGTCAATATATTCATGATTTAATATTAACTTACCATATGCTGTGACTGTGACAAAAATCAAGAGCAGAAATAATTTGCCTAAAAAAACGTCTTGCCTCTTTGGGTGTTAGTCTACCCTTTCTAACTAAATAATCAAATAATTCACCTCCTGATACATGTTCCAGAACTAAATATCTGAAATTACCATACATTTTTAAAGTGTACTGATAAAAGTATAACTACCAATAAATAATTTTATACGATTTTTATATATTTCATATATTTTATTATCCTTTATATTTTTATATTTTGAACAAATATCATAAAATATGATATCATTGTATATTATTATTATATTATTGTTATTATTATTATTATTTATTTTCATTAATTCATATACTTTGTGACGGTGAACACAGGCGAAGTGCCGGTCCGGTTGCAACACTTCCCTGAATAGCTGACGCGCGCGGGCCGTCTCGACCTAGTGGGCAAGAGGTGGGACGCGCGGGAGGGTGAGTGGCGTGGCAGGCGCCGGAAGCACCGAACGGGAAAACGACAACACCTAATTGTAGAACATTATTATCAGGCGCGAGCGGGGATGCGATGGAGTTGCCTGGCTTTCTTATATTCGGCGTTGTGCGCGCGTGTGCCTCCTCGCACACCGGCGTAATGCCTCGTCGTACGGGTCGTGGTCCACCAGAACGGCTGACGGGTCCCGCGGAACGTGCGGCGCAAGCGATAGTGCACGCAGGGCGCGAGGCGCGGGGAGCGGCTCTCGCACACCGACTCCTAGGCCGCGGTTCGCCGTCGGATGCATGTATGCGTGGGCCGATTCCCGCACTTTGGCACAACGGGTAGGCGCGCGGGGCTAGCGGAGGACGGTAGGTGTGCGCTGAGTCTGCTGATTCTAGGCGGAATGCGAGGGAGGTCGCGCGGGGAGAGAGAGAGCCTTTGCGTAATCGGCGGTCACGGGACGCGGTGTATAGGTAGAGCGAACTTACGCAGGCTGCGTTGAGGGCACTTCCTCAGGGGGTACTCTTCGCGAGTCACGCTCCCTGATCTATCACCATTCTGCTCCTCTCGTCCCCAAGTGGCTGTCCGCCTCAGCGACGGGGGGTGGCGCGGGGCCTCCTTGGCTCCGGCTGGCGGATACAGCGGCGTCTCTCGAACGAGACGGGCGAGGTTTTCTCAGCCCTGACTTGTGAGGTGCAGCAGCGTCTCCCCGGACGGGACGGGTGGGAAAAACACGGACGAAGCGTTTTCGCGGGGAGCTCGCTCCGTGCTCCGTCGCCACGGGCCTATTCAGCGGTACTATCCCGGCTGTCGAAAAGCCGCCGTCAGCTCGACGTCCGAACTAGCCGGCGCTATGTTTACTCCCCGCGCGGTATAAACATTCTCTTCCTTCACGCTTCCGAATCCCACGGCGGGCTCTTGTCGGGTAGCTCATCATAACTTATATTTATAACTAGTATTGTAAAACAAAAACCCTGCTTTTGGAGTTGGTCAGAGAAAGTTCATTAACGATTTATACATAGTCCAAAATTACCAGGTATATAATCCTTTGTAGTTTCTATATACTCATATACGAGGTTTCTATTATTTCGTTCGCAAACCCGTTTAGTTTAAGTTTTAACATTACACTATGAAAACAATAAGAAAACTGTAAATGGAAATAAAGGCGTGGTGCTGGTGAATGGAAAGAACTTGTCTTAATTCATAAATTAGCTTTACATGTATATTACAATATATTTACATATATAAGTATACTTTCTAATATTAAATCTGTTCATTGAATAATTTTTAAACGACAGCGGTTTTTGGTTTGAAAAAAGTTACTAATGTTCTGTTCTGTGGGGAGAGGAGGTCGCATGCGTAACGGCGGTCGTATTGGAAGTCTCTCGAAAGATTGTATGTCAGGGTTCTTGGTTCCGAGGATCCTAGTCTTGGGGTGGACTAAAATCTCTCCTATAGGTAATCACGACCCGATATTGAGCTTACTTATACGTCTAATAATTACGTCTAATTCTTATACGTCTATATTCTTATACGTATAATAATAATATACGTATAATCGGGAATGATTTCCCGATTATGAAACTGGTGAATCGCCCTCACGCACCACAACTAGGAGCAGATGTGGCACCATGTAGTCATAGAACCAGGCGCTAAGTGCTTGAAAATTAAACTAGATATTTGCAGGAAGATCTTGTGTTTGCAGGAGCTTGTGACGGTACCTCTTGATGGTAATCGCACGCAACGCCAATCACGTGAAAATAATAATATTTGCTCGAGGTTCCACGCAGCCGTGGGCTGCAAATGATCAGCGGGTCTTTGACGCCAAAAATATGTGGCCTACGATTGTTGAGTTCGCTAAATGTCAGGCCGTCGATTACGAATATTACATCAGTGTCTATTATCGACCCTTTAAATTTTCCATGCCATATTTTATCGCACCAGAAGAATAAAGTGGTGGCTTAATAGAGTTAAGCGACACTAGTCATCAGGAGCGAACGCAGCCTGATAGAGAGATATAGATAGATAAATTTTTATTTGTAAATGACTTACAAAATATTGCACAAAACAAACATTTATAAACACAACATCTCAAGTCTATTTATATATATGATGTCAGTATCACAGCTTTAGTCAAATCGCAGATGAAGCGCAGTTTTGGCACATATATATAACTTGAATTTCCTTATTATCTATCAGTCAAGTCACATATACAGACACATTCCCACAACGAATACAAGTACGGCAGTATATAGATATGATGAATGAAATGATCTGAGATCACACACACCCACATACAATGTATGTGATGCAATGTATGTGATGTAATAGATATCGACAGTAAAATATCACTGATATTTATATCTTTAAACCGAAAATATCATCAACAGCAGAGTTTAGCACGGCATGTATCCAATTGTAGTCGATGCTGTTTGCCACAGACACCCGCGCAAAGTGAGTGTAAAGCTCATTCGGCACGAGGCCATGTAAAGACCCACTTGCTCGTGGTAACAAACCTAGGTTCCGCAACTTGCGTCAGATTGTGCTGGAATTTTGAGAAACGAACAGGGGATTATGAACGTATTCAGTCCTCGCCTGATCTATCTTCTCCTAAACATGTTTGCGAAGGTCGAAGAAGTTCTGAAGGAATTGCCTTCGTCCTGTTCGTCCGTATCGTCTATACAGTCCCCCACTCTTGCGCTGTAAGTTTCATCGAAGGAAGGCGATTTTTATTTAATTTCATAATTTTTTCTGGGGCGAGTTCATCTATCGCCATCATTAAATTGTAGCAGTCTCGCGACTGCTGACTCAAAATCATCCGCCAACAACGACCCCCTAATCATAACCAGTCAACAACTGCACAAGCCCCTCACCATTGATGGCCTTATAATCCCTATAGAAAGAGCAACAGATAGTTTCGGGGACAGGTATATCTATTATAATATTGATTATGTTGTGCTTACTATGAAAAAGAGCAGGTATATTGGCAGCGGAGATTACCGTATCATTGTCCTCCACAAGAATGACGTCAATCCAGGTGCGGAACCTTGTCTTTTAAACCGGCGCTTAACGAGACCTTTACCGACCGAATAAGCCTCTCCCACGCATCTCCTATGTGCGCGGCATCCGGGGGATTAAAACGCCATTCAAATCGATTTTTGATCGCGAAATCGCGTTGCTCGTCTTTATTGATTTGTCGCAATTCTTCGTGCAGAAAGGTCGTTAGCCTTTTGAAAATTAGTGCCGTTATTACTGCAGACGATGGAAGGAGTGCCATTCGCTTGCAAGATGGCATAAAGCCATAATTGCGCTGCTCGCGCTCAAAGTATGAGCTATTTATAGGTGAATTGCATGCACCGTCAAACCGGTGAAAAGCACTCCCCATCTTTTCTCCCTTCGCCGCCCAAACTTGACCGTTAGGGGCCCAAAATAATCCACCCCAGTGATTGAAAATTTTAATAAATAGAACATAAATCGATGACGTTACGTGATTCAAATGAGAATGATAGATTGATGGAGTTGCAGGTGACAGCCGTAGGCTTAGGGACTGATAACTCTGACTGATGAGAATAATAACTTAGGTTAAGGGAAGTTGTCAATCGGATCTTAGAGTTAAGACAGATTTTACTGCATTTTCCATACAAGATTTTTAGTTGAATTAGGTCGTTGTCGTCTGATGCTAGACAGTGTACTATTTTTAATAACTTGAGGTCAAACTGAGATCAGTATAGCTTGTTCAAGATATGCAAAGATACTGCTCAAGACCTCCGCTTCAAGAACGTCTAATATCGACTCAGCGAATTCATTATTAGATGGAAGGATGGCTATAGATATCATGTTGTTATCTCTGGTAATTTAAATTGTGAAATTCATACAATTACAACGAAATGCTTAGGGGGGGGGCGATAAAATATGACTGGATCGTCAAAACTTTCTATAGAAAGCAGAGGCATACTTGCCTGTGTTATACTTTGTTAAACTTTTTTTATTTAATTTTTATATTCTATTTCTGAATCCATAATAACTAACAGATATGGGTTGTACATCTGGACATGAAAAACTATGGTTCGCACGACCTGGATCTCGACTCCGCTTACTCTGAATAGTAGACAGCTAACAGAGATAAATTATACATATGGACATGAAAAACTACGGTGCACACTACCTGGATCTTGTTTCGATATACCCTAAATATTTAGACAACTCACAATTACAGAACATATCCTTGGTCATGAAAAACTGATATACTGAACTGAAAAGGTAACTAATAGGGATGAATTGCACATCTGGACACGAAAATTTATGGTACGCATTACCTAGCATAGATAGTATGCATTAATGTAACTATGTGTTTCTCCGTATTGATTCTGACATACATACATATCTCTGATTACGTTCTTATTAATGGGTGCGTACTTCGTAACCATGAGAATCGATCTGGAGAAGCACCTAGACGTCCGATATGAGTCGACTAGTGGAGCTCCCGCTCCACCCGTCCACTATTTCCTTATTCCTTTATGAGCAAACTCATCTGCTCTTCGCCGGATGTATAAAACAGTAAACTGAAAGACTCGTACGTGCTTGAGTATCGCTTACGATTAATTTTTCCTCGTATAATTCCTTTAGTCTTTCAACTTGATTTTGCAAACTTTCTTGACTCTACTTCGAAGCATCGACTCCAAGTTCCTCCTCCGCAGGAGACAAGTGATTCTGTAGCAGATATTAGCCCTTCTTGGCGACACATATTTTTTAAATATTTGATATATACCTTTGTTGTTTTTCATTCAGCCTCTTTTAGCAGAAGAATATTAATTATTAGAATGTTAATTATAAGAAGCTAATTTACTTTCGAATCACACGTATGGTCCTGGTTTTTCAGAAATTGCACTCATGGGCCTCATCGTTATGTTTACGATGAGATTCTATAGCATGTTACCATATGAATCGTAATTTTATTGGCATGTAGGCACTCTCGCAAGTACTTCTATTGCAGAAAATGGGATTTCACCTCCAGTTTCCGTCGGTGATAGGCGTGGACACAGTATATCACTTTGTACCGAAATGAGGTGATGCGAGCCACAAAATGTGGCGCGGTCCGCAGTGGGTTTGTCGCTAATGATCGTGCGTCAGTCACTTCACGCATACAAGTTCCGATACTGCAGTGGTCCTACTGTCTTGCAACACTGACACGTGGCCCTTAGCTGTGCGGTTGGTATCATCGTGGCCTCTCCCATCTATAAGCTGGAACTCCGATCTGGGAAGGGTAACTAATAAGAGAGCTTCACACTGATCAGGTCCTTCTCCCCCACGAAGTCTTACATGACTTTGTCAAGCGTCTTCGTGGGCACTGCTACAACAGAATCTTCATATCCACACTTCTGTTCATCTCTGCAGTTTTCGAGATGTTAGTCGTTCTCTCACGGTTCGGACTCGCCACTCGTCTCGAAAAACGACATCGCCAGCTCCATTTCCCATTACTGCAAATAATTATCGGTTATCGGTATACTCGTCATCACTACGTCTCTGATTTATCATCGCCTCTACTTCGCTAAATATTTTTCCTATTACAAGATTGCCTAGAGGTTGTTGAGAACTGTCGAGGGTCTCTAGTGCTATTTCTCATCTATCTCGTCGAATCGTATCTACCGCTGATCTGTCTCTCATGTGAGAATGATCTAGCGTATCCTGCTCTCCTGTATGAAGTTCTTTGCAGGGGGCTGGGAGGACGTCCTCGCGATCCTTGTGCCCTCGGTCCATCCTCCATGCTCGGTAGCGGCTAATTGTTGTACGCACTACACTAATTTAGCTCCCTCGGAAATTGCCCAGCAGCTGAAGCAGCTAAAATTTTAGATAAGGCAAGTCGAATTAAATTCATAGAGATAGAGAAGACTATCTGGAAAAATTTCCAGGATGTCCTGAACCCTTGCGTCGTTATGCATAGTTCGAGCGGCTTCCAAAGGTTACAATTTTTGTTCCACAAACTTGGTACTCCAACCTAATGTCTAAATCTAGTAACAATAATAATGAAGATAGATTTTGCCTTGTAGCATATTAAATGTACGATATTTCTCTTTTATAGGTTAACAATTTTGTATAAAATATCAATAAGTAATGAAGTCATAAAATACTGACATGTTATCAAGCTTAAGTAAAAATATAAAATAGAGAATTACTTACAAATACTTTTTATTCTCATATACATCTGATAATCCTAGTACATGTGGGTGATCTATAAGCTTCATAATAGCTATTTCCCTTTCTACTTTGATTAATACAGATTCAGATAATTTTTCTCGATTGATAATCTTTATCGCAACTTTTTTACCTGTTATGCAATGTATCCCCAATTTAACTAATCCTAAAAAATATGAACATTTAAAAACGTAATTATTAATGAATTCTGACAACTTTTTATTGTTTAACTAATAATCAAAAATTAAGTATATCAATAGATTTACAAAGTATACAAAACTTTAAGTTTATTCAAAACCTATAGATTTAATCAGACTTTATATAATGGTCTCCGGGCGCCGAGCCGGTCGAGTCCAACACGAGCTGAGCCTCATGCGAAATATATATGGGACCGACGAGCGTTGTACCAGTGTCTCAACGGATGAATAATTGTATTTCAATTATTTTAAATTAATATATAAATATTCTTAACGTTCCCTATGGGTATAATTTTTCAATAAAAAGTTAATCTAAAAAATTGCTTGGTTAATTTCTATCACTTTCTTTTTCAAGATGTGTGACTGTATGATGGAGGGTTTATAAATAACTACACGTGATGAATGTTTCTATCACTATTTCTATATTGATTATAACATATACAACTCATAGACTGAGATTCGGACGCGGAAAGGTCGGCGTAGGCGGCGATGGGAGCAAAGCGACTCCCACGAGCGTGCCAGACGGACTGTCCTTACTACTGCATTTTTGTATTTTCTTGCCCGTTGAATTACAGGAGTTCGGCGGCAAAAACCCTTGCCCGGTTCATCCGTTCTTGGAGAAGACCCGCGCCGGCTGATGTCTGGGTCTCCTGATTGGCACCCTTGCTTCCCTCATGCATATGGTGCACGGCTGTTTGCGCGGCGCATTTTGAGGCCATAAAAATTCGGACCATTTATTGTCTTTCTTACTTGGCCCGGACCCTCGAGCTAAGTACACGCTGCTGGTGCTGGGCCGCTACAAAGAATTTCTACTTTTTTTTGGATTTGAGAACAACTAACAACCACTGTCAGCTTTTATTTATATTTTAAATGCTTAATTTTTGATAAAGTGCTGATAAGTTAGATATAAAATATATCAATTATTTCAATAATATAACAATTGAATGTTTCTTCCTTTCAACCATTTAGATTTTCTTTTAATTGTAGAATTAATTCGAATTTAATTTTACTAAAATTTCCAAAATCAAGTTTAATTGATAATTGAAATAAAGAAAATAAACTATGAAGTATTAAAGTGGTTTTATTAAACTGTGTCTTATTGACAGCGCCACTTATAGGATTTTATTTTTCTAGTGATATTTTATTTATGTACTTTCACTTAGATTTAAACCTTTTATTATATATCTTCTTAATAATTGATATGATTCTATAATTTTTTTTTATGAGATCTTTTTTTTTCACTTTTTCAATTGATTTTATTTTTGGTTATATAGATTTTTATATTTTCGTTTGTATAGAATCTTTCCGCATAATTTCATGAATCATTAATTGTAACAAATAATTCATCCAAACTAAGCGTTGCCATGGAAATTTAATTTATGTTTTGAAATAAAAATTTTACATATTTTAAAAAATATTGCATTCGCATATTCTTATAGAATTAAAAATACCTTCTTTTCTTCATACTATTTTAAGATTACGGGAACGTATTAGGATCTTGAATAAGTACTTGCTGTTTCTTTAAAAATGGCTTTTAAACGGCGTTTTATCACATGTCAAATACTGCTTCAATGGTAGAAAAGAAAATGTTTTATGAAACGTATCAGGACTGACAAAAAGTGGATCAACTACGCTAATCTAACACTATTCGAAACTACTCTTCTACAATTAGTTGTATCAGCAGGGTGTAATTTATTATAAGCTGTCCAAACCGAATAAAACTATCACAGGGTATTGCTGTCGACTTCAATATAGTAATAGATCCCCCAAATATCTTGAGCTACATTGGTTTTAGGAGAAAATATCCAATAGACAGTTGCATGGTTTCGAGCGGGTAGTAAGATGATAATCTTGTCTTTGACCTTGACCGTATCCTTCAAAATCATTTTAAAATCAACGTAATTTTTTAAAATGAAATCATCCATATTTTATTGCACATTTTGATAACTTATCTCGAGAGATTTCTAAAACACTATAAAATATTTTTTCATTAAATAGTTTTTGAGTTACAAAGGTTCGAAGTTAACAATTTTTTAACACAATGTAAAATATCTTGTACAAATAATATGGAATATATGGAATTTGTTCAATTTTCAAGAGAATTACAAGTGGACAAATATACTATATAAATTACTTGTAGCTTATGATACGAAACATCGCAGTATTAGTATCAAGCCTAAAGATGTTAGTGATGTAAACGAATTTGGACTTTTGATTCAAGTATCTCATCCTTTTACGATGAAATCTATAAGGAAACAAGAATCTTAAATTAATGACAAAGTACGAGTGAGTAGATTGAAGCAAGCTTTCGATAAAAGATATATTAAACTAGTTTACCGAAATATTTACGGTTAATAAAGTGTGCAGAACAAATCGGTCTACTTACTGTTTGAAAGCCACAAAAATAAATCTCTTACAGTTGGTTTCTATGAGTAGGAAGTGTCCAGTGAACTCACATTCATGAACCTCGCCTTCCAAAATTTTCCGCCTTTGTTGTGGCCTGCATCCTTGCCTCTTCATCCACTCCCAGGGACCATCGACAGACTATTTGACCGACTTAGTCAAATCTAATCAGTTCTCTTCCCATTACTAGTGCGATTATCCTGACCATCGTGGTCACACACTGCTAATACGGACGAAATGAACGGAACGCAGGTGCCGCGGGTTAAAGAATTCCTCGTTTGCACCTCGAGTTGCTCCACCGAAACCAGATTTTCAGGCACAAAGGAAAAGAGCACATAAGCAGAATTATGCAGATACATAAAATATTCCCCAACCGTCTAATTCGACTTCCATGCAACCCAATCGGATTTTTAAGGGGGTGATATGATCATCCCACATAGAACCCCTCATATACCGTACACAAGACTTCTATGAAAATTGCAGCATTGTCCTAAGCTCCAGGGACGCATCTAAGTAAACTATATACCAATAATTAAAATGAGGAAATGTACCAGTTTGGCAACAAATAAAACAAATAAAAAAAATGTATAAAGATAGAGTGAATTTCAGAAAAAGCAAGGAGGATATCTCATTCTTATAGGTTTAAACTATAAAAGAAAATTCTAGACCATGTGTGAACAAAATCACTGCATCCTCTGAATGTACTGCATTGCTGTATTTCTATTAACTTTAGTAAATAATTTCTCTAAACAGATTCGCAGATTGTCTAAGAATAATTGATATTCAACTCAGCTTTCAAAATTTTCTATTATAAAATCCACTATTTCTTGAAGACTATTTTTCTAAACAGGCTTTACAACCTGTGTAAAAATAGTTTATATACCCCCTGTTTCTAAAACTACATTTTCTGAATCCTCTATTTCTTACATAGAATTATTCAAAACAGGGCTATTCAATCTTGTGGCTTGCGTGGAAGTAGTTCCTTAGCCATTATATTAAATGGAAATTATCTATAAAGTATTATCGTAATTTAAAAAAAAACGACAAACTCGTGGAGCTAAAAATACCGACTTCTGGCCGGTTTCACTGCTTGGCTCGACAGGCACGGTACACGGGCGTCAACGGCGCCAATAGAACGCGATCACTGGTAGGCGAAGCATTATAGACTTTTTTTGTAAAAAATCTAAACAGTTAGCCGACTGTACATTTGGAATAGTCTGTACATCGTTAAAATCAAAAATGTAACAGCCAATTTTACCGACGCTATTTATTATTAACGATTTAATGCAAAAAATCGCATTTTTTTTGTTTTTTATTTATAATTCAAAATATTGCTCAGTGATCAAAATGCTATAAAGGATATATTTATAGATAATATAAATACGAACAATTCTAAATTGAAAGCAACATTATGTGTAATAAAATAATTTTTAATTCTGTTTCTTTTCATAAGATATGTTAAAATGTAAATATAAGCGGAGCGATACATTTTCGTAATTTAAATGTCCGAGCGCAATATTTTTGTTTTGAATATTCTATGCCTCCATTCTGCGTAGGACCGGTGACAGGGGGTGAGGCCGCGTAGACCGAGCGGCTGAGCTCCAGGCCACGATGGACCAATTTATAAATAAAGCATCTAGTACAGCTACTACGAAAAACGTGTAGACGAAAATAATATGTGTCATGATCAATATGTAAAATTGTAAATAAATAAATGAGCAAATCCAGTGTGGCTGAAGCGGTGATAGAATTTATTAATATACAACGTAGGGTCTATGTGTTTATTTTATATTTAATTTATATATTTAAGAAAGGGGTTCGTTTAAGCATATTTAAAAATTATTTCTTTTAAGATTAAAAATTAAATGCTGGCGGGATCTATACCGCGGCCGACCTGGTGTGAGCAGAGCCTGTAAAGGTACTGTGTCCACGTTGCCGAGCGTGTTTTGTGGATGCCATTGTGTCGAAACAATACCGTGTTTTGACTCCTAAGGAGCTTACGTGTGTACGGGGCCGTCTAGGTCTCGAGGCCACGTGACAGTTTTTAGGAAGGTCAGCAAATCACTCCCGCAAATTGTTTTGAATTTCGAAATTTAATTTCTTTATTGAATTTATTTTAAAATTCGGTCGACGGTTTTTCGCGAATTGAAGGCTGCGAGGCGTGAGGAGCGCAATTCCAGGAATTGCAGCCGCGACTTCGGGCCCTCTAAAGGCTCACGAGGGGCCCCAAAGGGGCAGTCGCGCTCGATGCATACAATGGGGGGCGGGAGAAAGGCGGGCATAAATGCTTTTATATGCACGCCGAAGTACTGGACGTTATAAGACGCTCGCATATGTTATACTTCTGATCAAGGTTGCAAAGGGTCATGCGAAAAGAAAAATTTAAACAAAGGGGGAAATATTGAAGAATTAATAAAATAATTAAAAAAGAGATTAAATCACTCATTAGAAGAATGAGGAATCGAATACATGTATTGACAAAAATATTGAGACGAGCTAGAGACCACGGCTACTGCAAGTCCGCCTAAACCATGACGATTTAAATTCAAGATGTGCGCAGCCCAATTTAAACCGATATCGGAAGAAAACGACAGTATAACTAAAGATTTTTTGTTACATAGAACATGTACGCTTTTATCAACTTCTAAAGGAAAAAGTGTACATTATAAAAATCAGATAGAATTGGGGGAAGAATGTCCTACATTCGAACCGGGCGCAGTATTGGAAACGGTAAAAGAGAATTTAGGAGCAGAACTAAAGCAAGAATTAATAGCAGCATAATTTAGCCAAGAAGAGAATTTACAACAATTTAACGAATCAGTTAAAGAAGGGCTTGGATTTTTTTAAACTTTTTAATATTTTTCGGGAGAAAAATTTGGCCTATGTCGGAAATGCCAACCGAAAATCTTGGACAGAGGACAACGAAGTCACCAGCCGTTTTGTTTCTTCTGCCAAGGTTTTCCAGTTTCGTAAATCTCTGAGCACCTTACCAATTATTGGACTCTCTCGAATTGCACCGACGATCCTGGTTACTGCCTCCAGTACAGATCCAGAATCCAACAGGGGAAGCGAATCGGCTGAATCCGACTCAAGCGTTTTCCGTTGCCTGTCTCCGTACGACGGACGCGGCGTGGTCGGCCGCAAGCCGCATTTCTCCAACTACTTGCACTAGTTAGGTCAGCCGCATCCGAGGCCCCGCTGACAGGACCAAGGCATCTACAATCCCTTGAAAACGCCTTCGTTGAGGTTCATGCTAGGCTATAGTGCAGCGGACAATTGCAGCCACGCTATCTGCTGTGGGAACGGTATCTGGCCAGGCTGGAAGGAGGGGAGTGCGGGCATTCCTACGGGTGCCTCCAACTCAACCGAGTATCCGCCTTTAGACTATGGAGCATCCCTTTCAGTAGTCGAAGAGCCTTCAGCGAGGCTCTCTTCTCTACCAGATCCCCTTTCAGGGTCCTTTATCGCCTCGGGTCCCTTCGGATCGCTATGGGGATCCGCCCCGAGCTTGTCATGGTACCCGCAGTACTAGGGAACGTCCAAGGTCGGTAGAGCCGAGCGATGCTCTGCCCGCCACCAACGCTCCCTTCACTCCCCCTCGGGACCGCGATAATTGAACTCGTTGGCTGCCACATAGGTGGTGAAATCTTCCGGCGAGGTAGCGTGTGCTTCTCAGCAAAGCCTCCTGGCCGTCGTATTGTCCAGGAGCGCCTTCAAACAGAGTGATACTCCGCACGCCTAGCCAGGCACTCCTTACCAACGTCCTCTCATTTGACGGAGCGGTCCGCGGCCCATGGCCTCGGATCTTGGGGCCTCGCCTCTCGAGGCTGCTCTCCTTTGATTTCCTGGCTCTTGGATGGAACGTCCATTTTCCGGGCCTGCTTGTCAAAGTTGAGCCTCCTCCTCGCAGACAGAGTCTGCCTCCTCCCCCCTTACAATAACAATACTTCAACGACAACGGTCAGCTCCGGTGATCGAGACAGGGTATTGACGGGGCTAGCATCTTCCCGATACCTGAAAATAATAAATTTAATATAAATATATAAATCATTTATTAAACCTTTTGTTCGATTGATCGCTGAGTTGTGGTCGGAAGGGAAAAAGAGAATAGTCGGGTGCAACTCTGCACGATACGCGAGGCTGATTCTGTGAAAGGTGGACTCTCCACCGTGGCCTTCCCCATGATCCCACAATCCACCCTTTTTCTAGGGCGTTTTAGATCGCGGTGACTCTAGCCAAAAATCCCTTATTCGCGACTATAAGTGAATCCCCATTCTAATCTACCCTACTGACCCTTTTTCCTAGTACTCACCAGCCTCCCTTCCTCGGAAGACCCCCGTCTTCAGAGAGACTAGTAGTCTACTCTAAGACGAACAATTTTTATTAACGGTACGAATCACTAATCAGATGTTCTGAAAACTCATTTGGCGACATTTACTAGTACGTGGACTGAACACTATTTCACGGCGGGGACACGCAGTCGCTTGGCTTCTTCTCCCTGACCGGCATTGCAGGGCGGCCAACACGACTTGCATCCCTCGTAGCCATTCCTACGGGATTCCTACCCTAGTTCAGGCCTTGCCTATATGTACATACAAAAAAAAACAAAAAAACCAAGCTAACTACATTGGCACGGGAGTGCCTTTGCGTGTTTCCAGGACGAGCTATTTGGCACTCCCTCATATCGTCAGCCTATTAAATGCCATCTCCCTAACTCCCGCTCTACCAGTATAGTTTGGTTGCACCCAAGCCAAACTGGGAGCGCGTGCGTGCATTCATACGCCGCAAAGGGATTGGGGAGACATCAAATAGCAGGTCCCGTAAGAATCAGTTTGATCTTGGACATGCCTTTGAACGCTTTCGAAAAAACCGCAGACCAGGCACGTCAGAGTTTTTCCCCTACTGTTGTGCAACACCGGTAGGCCTGGGAAATTTCAGGGATGTGGGACCTTCAGAATATCCTCCCCTTCTTTCTAATTGAAGTTTATCAAAAAACAAAAGAAAATCCTAAATTATTGACGCTCACACGGCCATTTATACAGGACGCTCTCTGTGGAGGCGCACGGGCACAACCAGACCGAATCTTATGGCCTTCGGGACGCCCAACGCCTCCAGGGAAGTGGGGAGAGCCTAGGACAGAAATCGGTGTGCGTGCTTACCATGACCTCAATGGAGGCCTCATTCTATTATAAACAATATGCGAGTTATAAACATATTTTTCTTATTATTTTTAAATTACTAAATTTTTTTACAGGTGATCCAATTTTACATTAAAGGTCATAATAAGGTTAAGTTATACACATAAACTCCTAAGGCTACAAATCTAAACTCCTAAAACTAACAAAATAATATTGGAGAAAGATTACGTATTTTTAAGTACAAGAATCTGTTCTTTCCAGATCTGCCGTCTGATTTGAAAGAGTTTTTACTAATAATTTAATATGGCTATCTTAATATGCTTAAACCGCAAGCATCAACTATAAAAATATAAAATATATCGACTATAGAACGTCCGCTGACAAGAACTAACTGGTTTCAGTGTAGCAGATGCACCTAATCTCTTTCTTGTGCAGTTAAATTGGTTTACTAATAATTTATTTATACGACTTAATTTATATGACTTAAACATATATTTAGAATGTCAACTAATTTGAATATAATTTAATTTAAATTCTAGTGAGTTTGATGAGAGTAAAGGGATGGGTGAGTGGAGGGTTTCTATAATAATAAATATACTGTGTTACACGATGCTTTTCCCAGTTGGTTAACCCTGGAATTCCAGACGTCGCACTATTATTTTATAAGTTTTATTTCATCGCAATAAACAAAACCGGACACGGCGATGGCGAGCCTGGTGTTTGATGTTTAAATAAAATCGACCGTGCCTAATCTAAATACTTTCTGAACTCAGTTCTTACAAGGAGTCTCGGCTCAGGCCACCTTGAATCGAATCGATCCGCACCAGCAACGGAAGAAATGATGGTGGCTTTTATGAGTTGGGTCTCTGAGCTGGAAAGTATCAATAAAGCGCAATTAGCCGAGCTGGCAGCCCTGCGCGGGGATCGCACACTGCTCCTCAATAAGATCAGTAATTTGAAAAATTTAATGAAGGATATGGGGAGTGCAATCAAGATGAAGGTCGATGGATTGACCACTGAGATGTCCGATAATCTATTAAAATTAAACGCGCAATTAATGATAAGTATAGTATAAATAATGTAAATATAGATGGCTCTGAATTTATCCGAATGGATGAAGATGATTCAAAGTGGGCGTTAAATTTAGAGGAGGACATATCGACGAGGCTGCGAACTACTACCGGAACTCGGGAGCTTAGGACATCAATAATAAAACGAGCAATAGTAAACTTACAAATAACAATAAACATAACAAAAACGATAGTAATCACAATAGAGATATTCATCTTCACGAATCTGCTCTCATGGTTCCCGGACATATTTCGAGCAATTATCGGGGTGATGTGAGGGATGTCTCGGTAGTGGGTGATGCGGTTGAGCTCGTCGTCACGGGGGTGGTTGACTGTGCTAGCACGAGAGTCTTGCCCTCTGAGGTCGCACTCGACGTCATGGTTAGGGTGCAGCTTAGGACAATGGAAGCTGCTAATCTGGTCTTGAAGGCGAAGAAGTCCTTTACTGCCTTCTCCACTCAGGCAGTTGGTGAAGATGGCATTCCGAATAGTGTAGTTGTTAAGGCTCTTCCGGTTGTAGGTCCATTTTTAATACGCCTATACAACGGCTCGGTTGAAAGTGGACGCTTCCCTCAGGTGTGGAAGAAGGCTCGTATGGTGCCATTGGCCAAATCAAAAACACCTTATGGACCAGATGATTTTCGGCCTATTTCACTACTTTCCTTTCTTCTGAAAGCGCTTGACATAATTGTTTATGACCAGTTCATGGAGTATTTGGGATCTCATAACATCCTCGACCTATTCCAAACTGGGTATCGATAGCATAGTTCGACTGAGATTGCTCTGCTGAGAAGTAGACTATTGGAGGGAATTTTTTATGTATTTGCAGATCTACAAGATCTTACAGCTGCGTAAGCCGGAGTACCTCGCCGTTCTGTTCTCTCCTGATGCATCTGATCGGTCGGTCAGGGGTGAACCTAAAGAGATTTCCATTCCTCGGATGCACACCGGTGACGGGAATTAGATCTTTCTCTGTTCAAGGCGCTCATCTGTGGAACGGACTGCCATCCTGTATTAGAAATGCACCCTCTCTTTCTCGCTTCATGGAGCTAGTGATGGAGCATTTGACAGGTCCGTACATTACAATAGATTTTTCTAGTCAGTCATCTTCTTAATCTTGTTTTAATTTGCGCCCTAAATTAGTTGTATGTGTGTATTTATCCTTTCCCTTCATATTATAAATATATTCATTTCACTCATTGTATGCAGGTGTGCGTGATCTCATCTCATTTCATTCATCATATATATAAGGTTAGCAAATATCTCCCTTCCGCTTTTTTGAACTGTATTCAATGCTTTATAAAAAGTATTACAGTGATCGAATTTTGTTCCAATATGCGTCGTTTTGTTCGATAATCTATTTCCATCTAGGCGGCAACTTCATAATATCCTCCTCGTAGATGCCCTCCTCCTTATTTGCGAAGAACTCGGACAGTCACTTTTCACAAGTCTCTTGTGAGTTCAACTTTACACCATCAAGGGCGTTCACCATAGATAGGAACAGGTGGTAATCACTTAGAGCTATGTCCGGGCTATATGGTGGATGCGATAAAATCTCTCATCCGAGCTCCTGTATTTGATCCGTATTCATCGTTGCAGGTCTTTCGCCGGCTGGCTTATCCATGCTGTCGTTTTTACCGGCTCTGAATTGTGGAAACCATTCCTCCGCGGATCGAAGTGATACAGTATCATCCACTGAAACACCATTAATCTCAAAGAACGTTTCTCTAGCGGATTCGCCTTTAACGAAGGAAAACTTTAAAATAGCATGAATTTCGGCATTAGTGAACTCCATGTTTACACGTCTATAACTGTTAAATGCAATATCCAAACTAATCATGCATAGCGTTGTTCTGTAGATTATGTCTTATCTTTCAAATGACCTGTCTTTCAAATGATTTACAAGGAATAGTATTGCCAGATACGAGGTATATAACGCTTTGTACATAGCCGCGAAATTCAAAAGACAAAAAGGCTGAATGGAGATATTTGTCAACCGAATATATACTGCCATATTGGTATTCATTGTGGGAATGTGTGTATGTGTGCGACTTGACTGGTAGATAATAAGGAAATTCAAGTTATATACATGCCAAAACTGCGATTTGATTAAGGCTGTGATACTATGATTATAAAAAAGTAGACTTGAGATGTTGCGTTTATAAATGTGTATTTTGTATAATATTTTGTAAGTTATTTACAAATAAAATTTATCTATCCATCTATTTATCTCTCGCGCACAGACAGAGCATACTCAAACGATCTTTAACGTGTGCGTCTGCGAATCACGAGAAAAACGACTTACTCATCATGGCGCCCGCTCTCGTTGTCGCCCCAAAGGAGACCCTCTCCTTAGTTTGATCTCTACTGAAGACTCTGGTTTGTGCTAGACCGGATGGCCGAAACAATAGTCAGGTCCATGATAAAGAAACTCGAGCCTCGGAGTTACTGTAGCACGTACTGAATGCACTCACCGAATGAAAAACTCAAAAAACTATAAAAATTTCGGCAATTGTAGGATGTCCGATTTTGATATAAAACAAATCATAATAGCGCGCGTCACCTGTCATCTCCCCTCCTTCGTCAAGGTCTAATCCGGATACTCGTTTCAACTGATTATATAACACACACTCTCATAAAAACTCTCAAGAATCAGAAGGTAATGCTGACGCGATACAAAGAAAAACTGTGGCCATGTCCCTAACTAGGTCTATGTAAGCCTCGAGGCACGCAAACACACAATTCACAGGCGAGGAGTCTGATCGCCAGATCGCAGCGAGAGGCTCGGTAACATATTTTTAACGCAGCACAACGTCGTGAAATCCCAGCACATTATCGCAACAACGAACCGGTCGAAGCTCAAAAAAACTACGATGCCCGCAACCGAGGTCAGAGAGTTCGCCCTGAAAAGACGTACACTCGACTCTCCAAATTTGGGCATGAAAGTATGCAAAGAACAAAGAGAATGATTAAAATTCTGAGGACTCGGCTACTTCGAATGTTGGTAAGTGTCGGTATGCACGCCGGCAAGTGCGAGCCGTCAGTTCCAAAGGCCAGATGCACGCGCAACTCCCGAATACGTGGTGAAAACGAAAATCGAACGCTACCATGGCAGCCCACCGATACAGTCAGTGATATAATTTCAATAATTATAATTTATATGGTTAATATTTAATATTATAAAATATATTACTATTATTTATACACTCTGGAGTAACTGACTTAGACACAAGGTTAAGCGATCTTCTAAAAACCGTATAGTCCAGACTGTCTGGTTTGCTCCCATAAAACGGACACAGTGACATAAGCTCAAGCTTCTGCAAGTGCTGGCGGGCCTTCTAGTGATCCATTAGCAAACCTATCATAAGTCTAAGCTTCGCTCTAATTAGAATATATGCTTATTGAAAAGCATCCGTTCACTATAATAAGTTCTGCCACACTATAGATGATATTTAATATTTGGACATCTGTTCCAAAAAATGCCTGGCGGTGCGCACGTTGCAAAATAAAAGATGAAAAACATAAAATATGCAAATGAAACATCTTATTTAAATTTAATTAATATAAAAAAGTGTAAGATACTAGTTCATATACGACCAATATCAGTTTAATCGATTGTAACAGGACGATTCCGGGGCGCTGCTGCGTCGCTAGTAACATAGCGTCCAACCTGCGAAGCGCGACAATTGAGTAATGGTTTAGTTAAGGGGCTGTTTCTACAGCTTGTTAATCGCGGCTCGAATAATAAAGGGGAGAGGGAAAGTTGGTAGCGCAGCACGACGCCTTCGCGCCAATCAACAGAGAACGAAAAAAAAAATTGTATAAGCGATTTGTGACAGTTCGACACTTTGCATTTATTTACAATAAATAATTATAGAATTCGCGCTTAAAATTCGTTACGCAATACGCGGCACGCAAATGTATAATAACACACATGCATGCACTCACAGCGATACAAATACGTTTCGCGCGCCCATCTAATGCTTCCCGCGTCGAAAGACAGCTTGTTTTTTCACGCCGATATCGCCAAGCTTTTGACAGATTTCGTCGCGTCAGAGAAGACAAGGGAGTAACCGCCGGACCGCGGGCCTAAACGCGTAGAAGTACCGCGCTTTGAAATCTATTGATAGATGGAAAATATATCAATGCAAGAGATAGATATATTTCTATATTTTTATTGCACAAATTAATATTTAGAATACACATCTTAAGTCTGCTTAAACATACCTTCTATCACATATACGTCAATATCACAGATATAGTGCCGTATATGGCAATAAATAAATAATAGATACGTAAAATTCTACGAATAAGTTACATTTCTGACAGTTTACATTGTCTGTCAGTCAGTTCACACTCATACACACTTCCATACAATGAGTAAAATGTATGTATTTACAGTATAAAGTGAAAGATAAATACTGAAAACACACATACACATGATTCATGCATACAACCAAATTTAGGGTCCAAATTAAAAACAAGATTATGAGGACGACTAACTAGAGTTATCCATAATTTTGGTGTCCCAACCGCTTAAATGCTCCATCACTAGCCCCCTGAATCGAGAAAGGGAGGATGAATTCCTTATGCAGGATGGCAGTTTGTTCCACAGATGAGCACCTTGAACAAAGAAAGATCTGATTCCCGTCTCGGTGCGCATCCGAGGAACGGAAAACTCTTTAGGCTCACCCCTGACCGACCGATCAGATGCATCAGGAGAGATCAGATCATAAAAAACATAAAAAATTCATAAAAAATACATAAAAAATTCCCTCCAACCGTCTACTCCCATCCAGCCCACATAGAGAGAGAGGATACCTCAGTCTTTCTCTCTATCTCTCTCTCTGTCGTACTAGACGGTCTCCCATTCTGCGCGCCGCAATTGCTCTGCCGGGCTCGTCGCATCCAAGAGCTATCAATAAAACAAATATATTGATGGTTTTCGCTCTACCTCCTGACGCCGCCTTATTGCTCGATGCTGCAATCGATAAACCCAAAGGGGTACCTCCTTGGGTCACGCGCCTTGGAGCTGGAGGCCTGTCAATCAGAGGTGAGGCGCAAGCACTGCGCACGCTGCCCTCTCCTCAGGCGCCGTCACCACATTTTCTCGAAACTAGCTATTGGTCGGCGCGAATATGCTCTCTGCTCTCAATAAAGCATCGCTGAGAGAACACTAACTTTGACTATAATTCGCGCCCAATAGTCTCGCGGTCATCACCCTAGCGCCCTCTTTCCTATCTTTACATTTTCGCGCCGCGGCACTTTGACCTCGACGAGCCCAGTTAGTAGCGCCCATTATAAGTTAATAAGTTAGAGCAATATTTATGATATTTACTATGTACTTTTTATTGACCTGATTTTCAAATTATAAATATAGTAGCCAAGGATGGTTTGTAAAGTCTGTACAAAAATGAAAACTATTATATTGTGATTAAGAGTTGCTTATACCAAGTCTTGGTTATGATTCAAAATTCAACATAACTGATATAAAATGATGGGCTTGAGGAAAATTCAACGTTCCACTTAAATTTTTCTCTATGAATATTTTAGGAGTCACTGATCACTAATTAAATATGATATTGTATTAAAATATTAAAATGATGGTCATATACTCAATATTATAAACCTTTTTTCAAGATTTCTGAAAATCAATCAAAAATATCTTGACTTTGCGTTTCTATATATATATATACATTAATTTTTATATTGTTAGATTTTATTGTTATTTTGGTGTTTCGTGTATTTTTAAATGCTATTCGTAATATTTAATTTTTTTTAGAATTTTCCACGAAATTCTCATAAATTAAATGGTAGTAATTATGATTAATACTATAGTAATAATAAATCATTTTCATTTAGGGGAATATTATCTCATATATTATATGAACATATCATAAATACAACATATTTATAAATACTTTTTATTCTCGTCTCGAAATTTTTTCGTCTTAAATACAATCAGTTACTGACAAAGTTTTGAATGATTGAAAAATCTTTAAAAAAATGGAGTCCAACGGTACAAAAGAATTTTTAAGTCCGGGGTTCATTGTTGTCTCGGAGGGGATTCAGACGGACTAATTCGTATAATGGACGTGCTGCTGATTTCAGGAGGTGTATGTCAAAAAAAAGAAAGAAAGCTCTGTTACTCACAAGCTGCGACAAGGCACACACCTTTGTACCTCACATGGCGATAATAATATCACCAAGAAAAGTCTCTGTTGAAAAGTGACTTCATTTTCACCGCTCGTCACACTGCTGGGGTAAAACGGAAGAAGCATGGCCCACCATCGTAAGCCCGATCGGGGGCCAACTCGATAACCTGCACCACCGGACTAAAATAGAAGGTGAACAGCATATTAGCTGCATGCTGCTTCAGCATATCTATCTTTTGCAATACCTCATATCCCTTCCTGCATGGCTGCAACGACAATATTGAGTGTAGAGTTAATGCGGATTATTATTAATAATTTATACTTTTATATGTACAAATAGTGAACGATTAGTTTTAAATTTTTACGCGATAATTCAATTGGTAATGCAATAAATGATGCGAGTGCAAGATGTATAAAAAATTATTTATCAATGTTGTACCTAACCGTTTTACTTACTTTAAGGGGGCTCTAACCCTCCCTGTTTTACCGATCGGTAATTAAATTACAGATTTAAGTCCTTCTCAGAGATTTATGGATTGATTGGGCTGAAATTTTAAAATTGAGTCGAAAATTAAATTATCTATGGACGTTCCTTGGCCTTTATTAAAATTCCTATAAACAAAAAAAAAGTGCAAAATTGAAGATTATATTTTTTACAATGAGGGAGCAGCAATAGTATCAAAAGTAGCTAATCGGGCTTATCGAGCTATAATAATTTTTGATAAAATTTTTTAACCTTTTTTCGAAAAAAGTGCAACAGAAACCGTAGAAATTTAGCGGGCCAGGCCCGTTGCTCGCCTCGCGGCTCCGACAACTCCGCCCTACTCTGTCCCATTTTTCCTCTACTCTTATTCGCTGTATTGCGGCGAGAGAGATTGCACTTTTTGACCGTGGGGACTGCATTCGTATCACTTTTTAAACTCCTGTATCTTCGCAGGAAAGCTTGTGCCCGTTCCACGACAGGCAAGAAAAATGATTCGAATTGCCTCAGCTACCCAGTGGTATAGCTAAAGACAATAAATTAAAAACAGGTTGTCTATACTACATATATACTGTGTACTGATAATTTACCGGTTATGTAGATTACGTCATAACCAACTGGTAAATCATTTGTACTCTAGCAATCAGTTTTCCAGATAAATAAATTTTTCAGTGCAAGTGAGATTGCTTGACCATGGTACATAGGAGAGAAGACGTGGAAATATTTCTTGGAAGTTGTCATCGTTGGCTTAAAAATGCTTTATAGTTGTTTCATAAAAAAATCGACTTGGAAAAATTTCTTGCTGGAGGCCCATAGAGCAGGGTATCTCGTAGCTTAGATAATAAAAATAAAATTTGGGGGAAGAAAACGTTACATAGGATATAATATAATTGTTGGTTTGTTTTTTTTATTACTTTTTCTTCGATAAAAAATTGTTTGAAAAATTTTGTTATGAATATAAAAAGAAAATTTTACTTACCAGTTTGACCTTTACCTAAAGTCTTTTCTAATCTGTATGGCCCTACATACTGATAATTCTCTTGAATTGTAATCCCTAATGGATTTTGTTTATTTTGCTGCATCATTATTTAGCAATAAAACAATTTCAATATTGAATAAAATATTATCTCTTGACATTATAATTCCATAGTGCGCATAATTTGTATAACTCACAAGCAATATTTAACTCTTGCCTTTGCTTTAGGTATACATAATACGATATCAGCAATTGTATTAATACTGTTTACTATTATGATACTAATATTAAATCTTATATGGATCCAACTCATTCTTTGTAACAATAAAATTTTTATCAGAAATTATATAAAAGCTATTTCAAGATTCTCTTATATTTTATTTTGAAGAGAAGTTGATTCAAATCACTAAAAGACAAAATTTTATTAATAAATAAATAATTCATAATTCTATCAAAATAATTAAAATTAAATTTTTGTTAAGAATTCTATGTATGTCTACTGTATATTTAATTATTCGTAATTTACGTTTATTTGGTTACGTTTGTATTAATGCTATGCTAATGTAAGTGCGATGGAAGTGTGCACACTACAAGCAGCATCAAAATGTATGAAAAAGATAACGGTGATATCTGTCCATTTCCTTAAGACATTTCTTGGAACACTGAAAGGTTATTTTTATGATTGAATTTTTGAAAGTTCATTTTTGTAATTGTAGTAGGATGTACTAGAGAAGAGTAGAAATATCTTTCTCTCCTTCTTCGTTTCCTCCTCTAAAATTGGTTAAAAATATGTACACAGATTGTTACTTATGCAAATACGCGGGTGCTCTTTCTTAGTCAAATTGTCACTATGGTCTCGAAGCTGAGACTGAAGTTCGTTTTCCTTGATTGTAGAAGAAAGACTCGTACTGCGCGGCTTAGGTCTACAATATGCATATCGGCGTGGAGATGCGGGCAAGGGTTTATTACCTGACCTGGGGTGATCGGCATTATTATATAGGAGGGGTTGAGATGCAAGACACTTACTAAATCCCTTAATTAGGCGCAATTGTTACGTAGGCATAATAAAACTGCAATTGGCAGTATACAATATAATGTCTTGAACGTCATGACTAAAATCTATTCTACAAGTACTTCATTATAGGCAGCTGCAAATTCGAGTCATACAATATTTTTCATTTTGATGTATAGCACTAAAAATACCATTTGTAAAGGTTTTGGAAATACCCAAAGTTCTAACATCCCTTCTTTTCTCTTTTTCTGTCCGTGAAGTTTCATAACCGCGTAAGTTCGTGATCGTCTTTTTAACAAACAACTGCAAAGGACATCGCACATCCTGCATTATAGATTATTTTGTTCCCATTAAAGTTAAGTATTTTCTATTTATAAAAGTAAATTCTTTTTCATTTTCTCTGACATCGATCAGCATCTCTAGAGAAGCTCTTATAACCTATAAAATCCAAGTCACCTATATTTTGTCAATACGAATTCATCACTTAATTTTATGGGCAATTTCAGTCATGTTTTGCTATGAAGTTGTACTATCAATAGCTAGTGTTTAACTGGTTATAGATGAATTTTATGAGTATATGAACAAAAAACGAATAAAGAAATAGGCCAAAAACCAACGATGATTTAACCAACGATGCTATAAATGCTCACTACTAAGTGTTACATTCAGTTTTAAAATTAACTGATACGGTAATAAGAACCGAGAGATACAGAATTAATAGATTAATTGCTGTTCTACTGCAGGACATTATAGAAGTAACATTTACGCTTTCCGTCAATTTAGAACGAAAACTTTTAGACAGGTTCTTACCGAGAACTACTCTTTAGCTTGTTGTATAGTTAAATAAACTCCCACGGATACTAATAGGCCCTTCCTACCCAAAGAAATAAAAGTGGAAAGAACAACCCGACTATAGTGGGACAGAAATTACTCTTGAAAGATCAGCTCAAATATTTAGGAGTCATCCAGGACAGCAGACTATTCGTCAACAATACCTAGAATATATAATCTACAAATAACTACAGTTGTTAATAATTGGTTGATATTAACAAGCTTTATTATAAATAAATAAAAGTCCCCTTAATTTCGTTTCTAATTTAACCAACCTCCCACAGGAAACGACCTATACTAAAGCTATGGACGCGCGTCACATTAATCAATTAACAATGTCTTTCTTGAAATGATGCTTTTAAATTACAAACAAAACGTTGGGAAAATCGTATTCGTTAATACTAAAGTTCGTTAAACCAATTGACAACTACATTTATTTTCAACTTTACCTATGAGTAAAAATAAGAACATCTTATCTATTTTGCTTATATAATCTGTAAGATCATGACTAACCTATAACAAATGAGAAGAGCTAGAATTTGGAACGAAAACCAAATAAAGTAGATATATGTGGCAGTACTTAACCGGAAATTGATCATTAAAACTGAGAAGTGTTAGTTTGAGAAGCATTTTAGGCGCAATCATGATTACACCTACTGTCGTGCTAGGATTACTCCTAAATATAGAATTCAACATGACTGAAGGCAAAGAGTGCAAAAGCCCTATATAGAATTACTAGCTCCTTAAATGAAGGACGGCTAGGAGGACTTTCTAAGTTCTCCAAAGGATTGGACTAAACGAAAACCAGAGTCACATTTATAAATATTGACATATCTGGTACAACAAAAGTTGATAGAAATCGGTCAGCAGAATAAATGAGATATCCAAATTTCATGGGTGTACATCTGCTCAGATAGTAAGACTGCTTTACAGACGCTAGACAGATTTATCACAAAATGCAAGTCGATATGGGGCTGACATCAATCCCTAAACAGAATGGTTGCGAAAAATGAGGTTACCCTACTGTGAATCCCGGGATAATGTGATATGATCGGAAAAGTAACACTGGATGATCTATCCAAGTAAGGAGCTAAAAGGTGCTTCATTGGACCAGAACCAATAGTGAACCTTGACCATAGCCTTTTAAACTCAAATTGCATCACAGCTCATTAAATAGAAGTTTAGGCGCTGGTCAGAAGAAGCTGCATACAGATTTTGGTCTGAGTGTATAGTTAGATTCAGCAACAGAAAAACCAGGCTGCTGGTAGAAGTCCTAGGACACGGCAGCTTAAAAGCACAGGTGTAGATTCTATTAGAAGGAAGTCAAAGCTTTTGATTATCTTTTCTGTAACTGCAATTACTAGAAACAGGTAATTTATATCTAGGTACCCTTCTTGGAGGCTGAGAATTCTGATACTTGGGGAGATAAATAGTGCTGATAAATAGGTAAATTAATTAGTAAACATAAGTGAGCAAGAGAAGAAGACATAAAAACGAGGTGGAGATAAATAAATAAAAATACTACAAAATGCGTAAACCTGAAGAACAATTTGAACATATAAAATAAGATGTCATAATCTGTTGAGAGGAATCGAGGAATAGCTGCTACACATAGGTTGTCCCCTGATTTATACGTTATAAAGGCCGCCACAGCGACTTGAACTAACGAGAGTTAGTGGGAAAAATATATTTGCTTATTTTATATTAATATTTAGTACTTGTATCGGTTATTAGTTTGAATTAAATAAATAGACACAAAATTATTTATATGTTTGCTTACTTGATTTATTCCACTCTCTTGTTGATGCGCTCCTACTTTTGAATTTACTGATTGCAACTTTTATTTATTTCGTTTATTTGAAATTATGAATTATCATGTATTTAGTACTTGGATTTAGAATTGCTTTTGATAGTGCGCGAATATAACTGATTGATTTCGAAATAAAAAGAGCGCGGCGGACTTATGGACTATGCGAAAAACGACAGCAATACAGTGCAGAAAGAGACTAAATAATAACCAAAATGCATGCTTATTATTCTCCCTCTGTCTATCTATTTCGTTTCTATGTATTTTATTCTCTTTTAATTTAGTTCAATTAACATTCTAGATAAAATAATAATATGGCGTAGAATTTGTGTAATAAGTTGCATTTTTCTTGACTATATTATGTTTCAATAATAAACAGTTATAGTAATAGTTATAAAAGGTTATAATGTAATTATTACTTTTTTTTATATAATTGATTATTTAGTTATGTAGGATTAATTATCCTACTGAATTTATTCAATTTTTTGGCACGTTTTCTATCCAGTTTAGTTGTTTTAACTTTATATATTTTACACAATTAGGAAATTATGTTATTAAAGATATGTACATTTTTTAATTACGCAATAGAACTTTTATAAATACTAATAATATAATTGTTAGATGTTTATTTATAATTATTTATTATTTTGTTATATATTCTATAATTTACGCATCAATATATTGTGACGGGGAGATCCGGGGAGACAATATCTCCGACCCGACCGTGTACAATGTGAGTGACACGGAAGGTGTCAATGACAACTCTTACGGAGGCGGCGTGGTCCTTGAAACCCCTTGCGTCGACTCCAATTCGTGTTAGGGAAAGGGACTAGAGGCTAATCGGTCGCTTACGATGCCGACGCGGTAAATGAATAAAGAATTGACTGAGATAAGCTTAAAATTCAATAAAACTTCTTTATTAATTGGCTATATAACATATCAACCCACGCGTACACCCTTTCAGTCGATAAACTCGACTGTTCGACCGTTAATCGGTTTGCGCATTGTAAGAATGTCTTCGAGGACGTCGCCCCATATAAAGGCGACGGTGTTTTTCGTTCTCCTCAGCAGAGGAACGGCTTCACGCCCAATGCAAAGGCAGATATCGGTCACGCTCCTCAGGAGAGGAACAGATTCAACGCCCAATGCAATGGGGGATATGTTTCACGCTCCTCAGGAGAAGAACGGATCCGGCTTCAACGCTCTTACTAAAGGACGGATCGAGATAAATATTTTACTTTTTTTTCTGAAGAGAAACGGATATCACGCCCTTGCTAAAGGGCGAATGGGAAGGGTGAATCGACGCTTCTCTTCTAAAGAGATGCGGATAATTGGGGACCGACCCCGAAAAATAAAAAGACAAAATTTTATTTTTGAAAAAAAGAAACTAAAGTTCAGCTTTCCTTGCTGAACTTAGTTTTAAATATAAGTTGTTTAGAAATTTGTTGCCGTGAAAAAATTACAGCGGACAGAGAGGCGGCTGGTCGCACCGTGGGCTCATAGTCTCTGTGACGCGGCTGGGTTGTACAACACCTTTTAAGGGCTGCTGAGCCGCACGAATCATCGCCGTCTTTGTGCTTTGTCGCATTTAAATGTTTTTGGGTTGGTACGTTACGCAAGACGTAACAATAGTTAACAACTTTTTTGTAGCGAAAACAAAAAATTTTTTATATTCTTTGAACAATTGTCAACAGAAAAAAAATCATTTGCCTGTATAAAAAATTAATCGTTTCAAAATTAAAGATCGTCAGAGATTCAAAAATTGTGATTTTGGTCATTTTCAGCATTCAGTTACTATATGAAATTTTAAAATAATTTGAACCGAATAGAGCTTGATTTATTCTTCTATACTACACTCCCTTACACTTCCATTATGACACCTGTGTAATGCGTAATGCTAAATATAATTTTATTTAATGAATAAGGAAATATATGTAATTAGAATGATTGCTAAAAAACTTATTTTGCATTGTTAATCATCGAACGTAAGACAATTCACGATTTTTTACAATTAGCTAGCTTGTAAATTTTATAATATTAGTTATATTATCAAACCATAAAGTTCTAGTAAACTGTAATAATGTTCGGTTTTCCCTAGTATTTCAAACCTTTTAGTACAATGTAGCAGTATAAACTCGACCAAACAAATTCTAACCAGTTGTGGGTATAAATTTTATTATTCACAGAAGCTATTGTTAAGGACTCTTCCCACTAGCCACAATAAAGCAATTAGGACTCTATCGTTACAATACTGCAATATCGTGATTGTGATATGTGATTTCAATTTTACGTTTGTGTATTTCATTTTAAATAGTCGCGTCGAACTAAATTTCGAAGTTACAGGGAGCCGCTGGCAAGCCTTGGCGATTTCACACCCTTTACTAGCTTGATTTTTTTCGATGCTGTAATTAATATAAGACTCAAGTTATGCAACTTTTACGAAGTCCCTTTTCACGCGTAGTCATAATGAGAGCTTCTCAATGTACAGCTCATCCGTATAACGCTCTTCGCACTTTAACGCAATGAGTACATATACATAATTTTACATCATTTCCGTAACACTCGTATACTTTTAAGCAATGTCTTTGAATATAAAAGTTATTATCTTAGTAAATAAATCGATAGTATCAATAAGGATACATCAAATAGAATGTGTGTGCTTCAACAAAACGTGACGCAAATTTTATTACCCCGAAACTAGCCAATTTGTCCATTACCAAAGATTTATTATCAACTAATTACCAACGTTCTTTGTATAAATTTCTTGAAATTTATTGATATTCGATAGAGATAAGAAAATAGACGTTTAAATATATAACTTTTTATTGAATGCATAAAATTCATGATTATATAAAACATCTATTTATACAAATAGTTCGTATTAAAGTATTATATTAAAAGACTATAGTTATATAAATTAGTTTCATAAAATTGTTAATTAATTCAAGTCATCGTTCTTTAGCTATTCACCAAAAACTATTAAATAGAAGAAATCCAGACGTTAGGAGCTTGAAGCGTAGTATAACCAAGAAAGCACAATTCTTTTCAGAATAATCGCACATCTATGAAAATTAATACACATATACTGAATAGTATAGATATAGTATAGAATTTGGGTACAGCAATTTAAATAAATATGAATAAAATATTAGCAAATTATATGCAATTCACCTCAGCTAAATTACTTAGTTTTATGAATGTGTATCAATTATATTAAATACCACTATTGTTTCTCTTCAGTATCGTTTTGCAATGAATAATTCTTTTATAGCTTTCGTGGGGCGATCTTGAGTAAATTACCTCGATTCCGACAAATTCAGACTGGAACAGCAAAAATAACTGCAAATAGTTGATTGTAAACGAATATATATATGTGGGATTGTAAATGGAGGTATGAGTGATTGAGAGAAAGAGAAAGAGAGAGAGAGCGGGTAAGCCGCGTCGGGACGGAGTGGATTTTCGGCTTAAAGATGCGGGGGAAAACCCGGGCGGCTCGAGGTCTGGGCGACACGTGCGACCAGACCCGAAACTGAAGGGGCTGTCGAAGGAAAGAGGAAAAGGGTAGAGTTGAGGCGACCGCCGAGACGAGTACATCGGAGTGAGCATTGTAAGAACTTGTAATTGTGGATTAAAAGCGGTTTTCATCAAGAATTGATCGAGTATTCTTCTTCCACCTGTACCCAGCCTATTTTTATCTTACATATATTTTTAACGAATAAAATTATAGTTCGATGGTGAGACTCTCTAATGTTTAGAATTTTTCCAGTTGGACAATGTAACAGGGAGATCCGGGGAGAAAATATCTCCGACCTGGCCGTGTACAACGTGAGTGACACGGAAGATGCCGATGACAACTCTTAAATAAATAAATAAAAGATTTATTTATTGGCCTCGGGCCAACAATTCGAAATATCTTTATTTAATATAAATAAACATCGGCGCATCGCGTGCGTACACAAAACGAATAAATTCATGCGTGCGCTCGTTTACGTTAGCTTCGTGATAACCTTGCGTTTATCGCGCTCAGGGCCGGTCCACCCAGTGCATATGCGTTAGCACCGAATCGGTTGGCGCACCGCGCGAACTCTCTTTTCGCGCAAAATCTGTTGTGTCGGGACGATTCGAGTTTTCTCTATCTCTCTCAGCTGCGCGTAAAATCCGCGTTTCCCGTGCACCTCCAATAATCCCTACCTGGGCTTGCTATCGGGTTCTGTGGCGACGAGCGAAATCTGCCCGTAGTGATAGCCCTCCAGGTCGCGCTCTCAGGAGCCAGTCGTCACTCTAGGAGTTGGACTACAAGTCCTGTGCAGTCTGCTTTCTCAGCGATAGATTGCACTACTCCCAGCTCCTCGCACCGTCACGACATCTCACTTGTTATCGCCGTGGCCGGCACAGCAATCTCTGCGTATCCGTACACTGATACGCGCGAGATGTTCGGGAAAACTCAACGCGCGCGACGCCTTCGCGGCGATCGCTCCTCTCGGGCGCTGAGAGGACACTCAACATTGATTGATTCGCCCCCGAAAAATTCACCAACTCCCCGCCTTTTCTCTGTTCACCTTTGCAGATAAACTTAGTTCGGCCCGAATTGGCCTTGACGGGCCCAGCTCCTGGCACCCATTATAATAGATATTAGGTTAATATTATGTTAGATTTCTCTAATAATTGTTTTTCGCAAAAAATCGTAATTTTTCGTACATTTACGCTGTAATGATAAAGGAATGTCGAATTAGACAGAATCTGAACATTTTGTTAAGACTCTCTTGTAGCAATTTTATATATGAAGGTTAATATTTTAATTAATATTAGGTTAATATTAGGTAGTTAATTTATATTAGTTAATATTAAATTAATATTTTATTTATGTCTCGATTTAGGTGTAGTGATGTTTAATATTCAGGTTAGACTTTTGTGATAATTTTTGCGTACAATGTCAACGATTAGTAGATTTAGGCTGCAGCCTGAAAATTCTTTTAATGAACACTTATGACTTTTCTGAAATTAATTTATAGTTTGTCAATTAAGTTTATAGAAATTAAAATATATAACTGTAAGTTAGATTAATACAATCTTTTGAATAAATTATTTTATATTTCTTCCATATTATAGTAGTATAAAAGAAGTATAGAAATCTAACATAACTATTGCCATTTCTACAGTTTCATACTTATATAGTATTGCAATCAATTAGCATTCACTAAAGTATTCTGATTCGTAATCGCGACTGCAACCACTAGTCTAGTGTATCGAATTGTATCATAAATCTCAGAAATTGTATAGTTTGCTATTCAACTTACGAATATTTGTGTAACGCGTCGATTTCCTGCAAGCTACAGGAGAGACCCTTCTGCACGACGGTCAAACGGCGTGCTCGCTAAAATTTATAATGTATTGGGCGCCAAGCGAACATCCCCTGGCTAGCCGGTGGAGACTCTTCTTTTTGGGAGGTCCCGCTGGCCTCGGCGGGAAGGCACCGGCACGACCTTCTCTCGGCTTATCAACTACAATGGAGGGGAAAGAGTGAATACAATAAAGGGCTCACTTGTTGATAAACATATTTCTTTATTGCCTAACTAATACTATTTTATCCTTATCTAATCCGCTCTCGGCGGCGAGTGGCGTCCTGACCTCGTTGACGAGACACAGGGAAATCCGTCGGTGGTGATCGCGCTCGATCACCACTTGCTCAACCGCGGTCCGACTCCCGAAGCGATATACACGACCGGCGCGGCTGTTATTCCGTTTGCCGTCGGCGCTGCGTCCCGTCCGCGACTAAGCACTCCGCGCGCACCCGTGGGAGGTTCTCTTCCCAAGCTCACTCACCGGTGATGTCCCTGGCGATGGTCTTATTTGCTGGAGTAAGGAATGGCGTCAGCGATCGCTTTCCGTCGGATGCTAGCGACGACGAGTGGTTGCCCCGTCCATCGGTTGCTGGAGGCGGCGGCCAATATCTGCCGCTGGGAAAGTGCGGCCTAGTTGACGTCACCTGCGAGTCCCGGCAGCGACGGCTTCTCGCTGCTTCTAGTGAGGGCCGACCTGGAGAACGTCTCCTGTCGGCCCTGAAGCGGTGTCGGCTTTATCCACTAGTCCCGGGAGCGGCGTCTGTGGCGTCCCTCATCCCTTGCTGGAGCGGCCTTCGGATGTCGTCCGTCTGCAGTTTAAGCGGCATGGTCTGCGTCACTCTTCGTTGTATCTCGGGGGAGTGAGCGAAGTCACAGGTAGCCTCCACTCACTCCTCAGTTATCCCACGCTTCTGCTGGTGGATGGCAGCGTCCCCAAGAGCCGGGTGGGTATAGCTCGGCTGCGTCGTCACGGCACTAATCGGTGCAGTGCACTAGGCGTCACCTTCGTCACGACCGACTATACGTCTCGACCGTCTTCGAATCTTCTCGACTACACGCGACGACAACTGAATCCCATCTTTCGCGGCGCAATGAGGCAAAGGGGCACGGGCCCTCCCCCCTGGGCCCTCTCGCGGCAATGGCGAGCAAAGCCGACGAGGTGCGTGCCCTGCTGATATGCCTCAGCCCCGCGTCGTGTATTGTCCCGGCCTCTTCTGGGTCGCCGGTAGGAAGTAGCCCATCCTAGGCTTCTTCTTGCCGTCGTTGTCTCCTTGGCTTCATCTTCATCTTCAGTGTTGACGGCTGCGGCATCGGCTAGCTCGAGCATGGTCTGCCGCGTCATGCCGGCGTGGCTTGGCTCCTCTATGCTGCGGTACGATAGCGGTCATGTTTGACGTCGACCGGCGCCTTCTCAAGATGGCCGCGGCGGCTCTCCACCGCGTGTGTCGTCGTTAGCATAGAGCGGCCGACGGAGTCCGCAAGGGATCCCTACTCCTTCTGTTTGTCTGGTGGTCTGGCCGGCGCTACATCGGCTCTTCTAGGCCGCTGCTGCAGCATGCCAAATTGGCGCCATATTGTCCTGCGACCCGGCTGCTCGGTCTTCAACGGAGCTGGCGGCTCTCCGCGCGCTTACCGTATTTCGGCCTGTTGTCCCCTCGTCCGTTCCAAGCGAGTCTCACGTAAACGCTACGAGGTCGGTTGGTGCTTATGCGTTACCTCTGCCGTCTCTTTCGCACTCACGCTTCTCTCTTCCACAGAAGCTCATTCTCTCTCTGACTCTTTCTGAAGTAACAATGTCACATTCTTTTTAAGATCTACAAATAGCTTCGCTAATGGCATTATTGTGTGTCGAAATAATAATTATCCACATTACAGAGTTTGATAGAATATTCAGATTTTTAGATTACCTTTTATGACCTTCACAAGCCTCGTACTTAGTAATAATCATTAATACTCAACAATCATTAAGTGACAATTCGAGTTACCGAAAAAATCAGTAAGTATTTCACTGATTCAAACTTAGAGAGATTTGCTATCTGTCGAGCGATAGACTATCTCTCCCACGCAATACATTACATATCCCTATTATATAACTGAATAAAAGTATTTTTTAGCATATCCGTGTTTAATAATACTGTGTCCAAATTATTAATCAAGTATAGGAAACATCTCCTAATGGAAACGAAACTATTGATTAAAGAAATTTGAGAATGTTTACTACAAAAAATTATACAGAAGGTTATAGAATAAAGTATTTTTATTTATATGGCTGCAACTATATGCACATAAATAATACATGAACACATGTTGTTCGGATACGGTAACATGGCGTACTAGCGGTTTTGGTCGTCGGTTGCCTATTACACTACACACTTCAAAACAACTATTTAATTATTCAAACCGTAATAAAAAATTATTGAAAAATGTTAACTTTTTAAGTTGCGTGGTAGATGGTTTAATAAATAGGAATATATTATGGTTATCTAAGACTTGACTTTAATATTATAAATTAACTACATGACCCGAATGTCGCGTGCTTTCTGTGCGAGAGCCGAATTCTTTCTGATTTGCGTGTGCTACGTGACGCTCGCGGAAGCTTTACTGTACATGGTCATTTAATTACTACAGTCACGCTCATACATATTTACATGATGATACTCATTAATCCTTAAAAATATTAGGAATAAAATTTTAATGTCAAATAAGCCTATATACTAAAAATTTACACAAGTAAATTCCTTTTTGTATAAAATTATAATTCAAACAAAACTATAACTTTTTCAAAGAATATTATAATATTTATTACCAGACAAAGGCAATAAATTGTAATATCAAAATCTATTTTTTTAATCTATCTAAATCTATAATATCGGTAATGATTCTGGAAACTCTAAACCGCAGAATCCATGGTTTTTCGAGAATATTGTAACGCTTTATAAAGTAGTATCAACCGTCGTCAAGGTTGCGACGAGAATCTCGCCGTGGTCGCCGCTGTACTGAGCTCGTCCGCGCAGCCTTGACCATGCGCCGCATGGGGGGAACTGGGCTGCGCGAAATTCGGCGCACCGCGGTAATTGTTGCGCGGGCCGCGGCGGCTAATAAAGGGGAGAGGGCAATTAGGCGCGCGATCGGCCCTCGATCCTTGCTCGATCGAACGATTCGAGTTAGTGTGTCTCGGGACACGGTTTCTCCCGAGATTTTTAGCGGCGAAACGCCACACTTTTCGCGCGACGCGCTAATAAATAGTTAACTGAGAGAGAGAGAGAGGAGTGTGGAGAGAGAGAGAGAGTGCGAGCAGTGCACCGAAGTGCAAGTGCACTCGCCTGCTGTATTCGAGGTTGCGTACTTGGGACGCTTCGATCTCGCCCTAGTGGCTGACGATTGGCGAAACAAGGAGGTAACGCCAACAACAAGGCAGAGGGCATTTTCCCGCCAAGTTAAAGATCGCCGCCGCCGACGTAAGTAATTTTAATATTGATATATATATATATATATATATATGTAAAGACAGAGTACATGTACACGTTATACGTGTTCGGTGACAGGACGTTTTGTAAAGTGGCGCCACCGGATGGACAAGAGGAACGGCGATAGGGAGAAGTAAATAAATATAGAGAAATAGAGAGGTAGAGAAATAAAGAATTGAAGAGTAAATAAATTAACTCAGCTTGAGGTGAAATTATAATTATATGTTGAGATTAGGGTTGAGGTAGATTATAATTGAGAATTGTTAAACAGACACAGATTGACAGAAAGTAGGAGCATAAACATTTAATTGTTGATTCTCTTATTTTTAGGTTAGTAAACCAGGTGCAATTAGTCTAATCCATTTCATTAAAATAAATAAACTCTTATTTTTAGACGAATCAAGGTGTGTTTATTGCTACTGAAACCTTCCCACATATTATAAATCAGCAATTACTACGTTTGTGAAAAAAAAAGAGATGGCGAAACTACAATTTGAATGTGAAGTTGCTGCTGGCGAGGACACAAAAGCAAACACTGTTATAATCAAATCCATAACCGATCAAGATGGAAAAAAATTCCACATTTCACAATGCTATCAACAATGCAAACAACATCCAGAACTTATAATATTACCACAATGATGAATAAATGACGAAACCCTATCACTCTATAAAGATGAAAGTGGAAACATGATAGTTCAAGACTTTTTGTTAGAAGAAGATACCTCTACCCCATAACAGACTGCACCAAGCATCTCTGAAAAACAAGTGGATGAAACCTTAATGAAACTTCTTGAAAAACTATGAGAAAAAGAAGAACATGAAAAAAATAATAAAAACAGAAATTTGAATAAACTACACGAAAAATTTGTTCTTGATAATTTTGAAGGAAAAAAAATTAATGCAAACCAATGGCTACAGACGTATGAAAGTGAATGTGATAGATTGAAACTTGAAAATGATCTTGAGAAAATCGAAGCTCTAAGATTATTCCACGACGATGCAGTAAAGGATTGGTTTAATTCTATGTTAATCAAACATACATTAAACTCAGAGTGGAGAACATGGAAAGAAGAATTTTTACAAACTTTTACAGATAAAGATTGGCCATCTGTCACTTATGCACTAAACTACAAATATTTCACCGGATCAATTCTAGAATATGCACTGAAAAAAGAGCATCTATTACTGGAATCTAATAAAAACATAGACAATAGAACTTTAGTAGATCTGATTGCTGATGGACTACCAACGTTCATTAGAAACAAAATTGACAGACAAGATACCAAAACTTTAGTAATACAATAAAAACAATTAGTGGTAGGGGTAAAACTAAAGGCTTGATAACAGTAAATGCAAATGTACTAAACACTAAAGGTAAAATCGATGCATTTTTGTATAACAATGATGAATTTAATTATGATATGAACTTAGGATTAGATACTATAAAAAGATTTGGATTGACCCATGATAGCAATTTAAAAATTCAATTACAGAATGAAATAGGGTCTAAAGAAGATAATGGTAAAATATTAGAAGATAAATATATTAAAATCAAAAGCAACAACAAAAATAAGACACAAAATAAAAAGGAAATGGAAATGAAGAATGCATTCGACCAATTTCAAGTAAATTTCAATGAGGGTATCAGTATACATGAATTCAATATAGATATTGAACATTTAAATACTAACCAGAGAAATAAAATAAAAAGCTTATTAGACAATTACAAAAGTATTTTCGCAAAAGACAAGTATGATGTGGGTAAAGTAAAAAACTATGAAGCTTTTGTAGACCTACAAATAGACAGATATTGCTACAAAAGGCCATACAGATGCTCGCTAGAAGATAAAGCTGAAATTGAAAAACAAATTGCTCAATTATTAAAAAATAATCTAATTGAAGAATCATACAGCCCATTCGCAGCACCTGTCACATTGGCCTATAAAAGAGATGAAGGAAAAAGAACTAGATTGTGTATTGATTTTAGGGAAATAAATAAACTAATAATACCACAGTCGCAACCTTTCCCTTTAATAGAAGACTTAATGGTTAAAACTGTTCATTGCAAGTTTTTCACAACGCTGGATATAAATTCAGCTTTCTGGTCGATACCGTTGAGAATTGGAGATAGGCACAAAACTGGATTTGTAACGCAAGAAGGCCAGTATCAATGGACGTGTCTACCGTTTGGACTGAAAACATCCCCAGCAATATTTCAGAGGATTCTAAGGAATATAATAAAAAAATACAACTTATCAAACTCTGTCGTCAACTATATAGATGATATAATGATTTTTTCAAAAACGTTCGAGAAACATTTAGACCACTTGAAACAATTATTAGAGGCCATCGTCGAAGAAGGATTCCGCCTAAAACTAATAAAATGCAGATTTGCAGCTAACTCAGTCAAATATTTGGGTAATATTATCATGGAAAATACCATAACTCCCTTGAAAGATAATATAAGATCTATAATGGACTTCCCAACACCTCAAAACAGGAAACAAATACGACAATTCCTAGGCAAAGTGAATTTCTACGGAAAATATATTCCCAACGTTTCAATACTGCTCGATCCTCTCCATAACTTGCTTAGGAAAAATGTAAGATTCGATTAGTCAAATAATTGTGAAATTGCCTTCGGTAAAGTGAAAGAGTATCTATGCTCGAAACCAATTCTGGCCATTTATAATCACAAAGCTCAAACTTTCATCTATACAGACGCAGGCATCAAAGGTATTGGAGCCATCTTAAAGCAAACACAGAATGACGGAACGCAAAAACCCGTTGCCTATTTTTCCAAAAAACTAAGTGACTCACAAAAGAAAAAAAGGCAATTTTCTTAGAATGTTTAGCTATTAAGGAAAGCTTAAAATTTTGGCAACATTGGCTAATTGGTAACTCATTCATTGTCTATACAGACCACAAACCACTAGAAAATTTAAATATAAAAACAGAACAGATGATGAATTGGGTGACATGACATTATATTTATCTCAATACAATTTCAAAATTATATACAATCCTGCGAAGAATAACACCGAAGCCGACTGTCTTAGTAGAAATCCTGTTTATGAACATTATGAAAATGAAGAGGACAAATTAAGAACCGTGAATTTCATAAGCATAGAAGATATACAAAATGACCAAATGTATAACACAAGTTTAAAAAATAAGAAATACCTTATCATAGAAAATAACATTTATTACAAACAAAAAAAAATAGTCTTAAGTGAAGATTACAGTAAAAAATTAATAAAGAAAATCCATGAAGGATTCTGCCATGTTGGGATTAATCAAATTGAAACAAAAATAAAACCATTCTATACAGCACCAAATTTATCATATAACATAAAATTAATTTGCAAAAGTTGTGAGATTTGTATAAGAAACAAGACTAGACTAAATAAGAAGTTCGGATTAATGTCACAACTAGGTCCAGCCGAAAGACCATTCGAAATAATGTCTTTGGATGCAATCGGTGGACTAGGTGGACAAAAATCGACTAAAAGATATTTACATTTACTAGTAGATCATTTTACGAGATTTGCTTACATCCTATGCTCAAAAAACCAACTGGCCCAGGATTTCATAAAGTTAATAGGAAATGTTCCAAAAGAAAATGCGATTAAACGATTAATCGCAGATCAATACCCAGGAATCAATTCAAAAGAATTCAAAAATTACCTTAAAGAAAGAAACATTGAATTAATTCTCACAGCAGTGGATGCCCCGTTTTCAAACGGACTAAACGAGAGACTAAACCAGACCTTAATAAACAAAATAAGATGTATGCTTAACCACGACAGTAAAAAAAGGCTTGGTCGAAAATCGCAGAAGTATGTGTGAAGGCATACAACAAAACAGTTCATACTGTGACAGGATTCTCTCCTTCGTACCTAATGAACGGTGAGTCCACGGATCTACTACCTACGGAATTGAAAACTAGAAACGACTGTCCTAATACTCTAGAACAAAACCGCAAGATAGCACTGCTCAGATCAAACAAATCACACGAATACAATAAAACCTTATTTGATAAAAATAGAATAAGACGCGATTTTCAAAAAGGTGATATGGTCTATATAATAAATGGCAACAAACTAAATAGGAAGAAAATGGACGAAATAAGAATTGGCCCTTTTGAGATAAAAGAAAAAATCTCGGATTTAATTTTTAGAATAAACACTGGAAGTGGAAAAAAATCCTTGGGTTTATATCATGTCACAAAACTCATCTCAAAGGATGAATGATTTGTGTCACTCTAAGCTTAAATTCACTTTTGTAAGAGAATTAAGCGTCATAGGGAGGGAGATGTAACGTTAGAGTACATGTACACGTTATGCGTGTTCGGTGACAGGACGTTTTGTAAAGTGGCGCCACCGGATGGACAAGAGGAACGGCGATAGGGAGAAGTAAATAAATATAGAGAAATAGAGAGGTAGAGAAATAAAGAATTGAAGAGTAAATAAATTAACTCAGCTTGAGGTGAAATTATAATTATATGTTGAGATTAGGGTTGAGGTAGATTATAATTGAGAATTGTTAAACAGACACAGATTGACAGAAAGTAGGAGCATAAACATTTAATTGTTGATTCTCTTATTTTTAGGTTAGTAAACCAGGTGCAATTAGTCTAATCCATTTCATTAAAATAAATAAACTCTTATTTTTAGACGAATCAAGGTGTGTTTATTGCTACTGAAACCTTCCCACATATTATATATATTTATTGTGCGGCGCGCGCGCGAACATCCGCGTCGGGAGAGTGAGAGAGATAGAGGGTAGATAGCGTTAATCGAATTGTTTATTTAATATTTTGTAAATATAATAAATATTTCTCAATTAAACGAAAGTAGAATATCCGCGTAATTATTTCGTGCGCCTTCTCCATTTTCGCGTTCCCTATAGCGGCGAGCACCAAGGCTCGCACCGCCGCGTCCGCGGATTTTTCGTGCGACGACACGAGCAGGAAGAGGACGGAAAGTCCTTAAGTCGCGTGGTGGCTGGGAGCCGGAGCGAGCTTAGCCACCCGGTAAACGCCATGTGACAAGGTATATAAATTATGAGTGTTCCCGAATATTGTCTAGATAATCCAAATGGTGTGCATCACCTAGACATCATCTTTAGGGATCCTCAACAACTAGAAACTTAAATATTTACAAAAATCTCAAATAGCCCAAATAGGCTGCGCAATCAATCTTAATGCGAATCAATTTTAAGCATTTTCCCTATTTTATAATACTTATAACTTATTTATAATTATTACTCCTGATAATGTATTCAATCAGTAATTTTAGAAATGTATTTATAGAACTATTTTGGAAAAATTTGCGATAGTTGATTGATTGATGACTTCGCATAATTTATAAAGGAATGGCATGTGTAGCTAGATCAATCAAATTACTTGCCAATGTAATTGTAAGTTTGCAAGTTATTCGGATTTTCAAGACCTCGACCTAGCGGAGTGTTCGCCTCCACGTCTCGGGGGACTGACGCATTCGCCTCGGGCAACCCAGGTATTGCCACTCTCACACAAGACGAGTCTACCTCGAACACTCATATAATCAAAACAGTTTTTAAACTAATGTTTTAAAAGGGATTAATTTTTTAAAAAAGCTTATTTTTTTATATTGTTTAAAAGTTTTCCGAAAAATTATGTGCTTAAGATACAAATTTGTGCATACATGACTTCGCTATCCATTAGTGCATCACAGTTGCCCAGCATCTGTAATAATTGCATCCGTAATCTCTAAAATCACTTCGCTGGGATGCATTCATGGCATGTCACTCGCGCGTATGCACGAAAACTGATGTACGTCTATCATTGTCTTGGGTTTTTTATCCGATGGTTGAGTGTACGTTCTTGAAAATATAGTTGTCATTCCTTATCAAAACATATAAAACAATACAGCAGGCTTTCATCAGTCTTCTCCGAAAATATACACATCTATTAATATTAAGGTAAGTTTTCCGATACCGCCAAAGAATCGGTACCATCGGAGATATCGATAACATTAAGAATATCCGGAGCGGTGCGTTACTTTATCGGTCTTAAACAGACCTTAAAATAGAATCGAAGACATTTTTAGCTCACATTGTCTTGTATACCGTACAACGACAATCGTTAACGCTATTAAAATAATTTTATTGTATTATACGATCAAATTTTTATAAATTAAAATATAAAAATCTCTATTTGTGTAATTAATTTTACCTATACACCTATCAAGTATTTTTTATTTTATATTAATATATTAACATCCGATTTTGATTTTGACATTATTTGTTATTTAATAGTTTATGTTTAATTAATTTATTTACATGAAACAAAACTTCTAATATGGTCGCGCCAATCCGTTGATCATACATTGCTTTTGTTTTTTATCGCAAAACATGATTTTAATGATTTGTTCGTATATATAAACATTGTTTTTATTGCATGTTTATACAAACTTATTTAAATAAAATATATTACACATGTCTTTCCATCCCACGGTCATGAAACCCTATTTTTCCAAGGTTGTCTCTGCATACCAGCTATTTCACTACATATTGCCGACAGAAAATAATTCTAAAAGATTTATTAATAAATTAACTTAAAGGTCTCTCTGAATTTATTTTGAATTTACTATATATCTAACCAGTAATAAATTTCGAAAAAAAAATCATTTTTGATAATATTCCAGAAAAGATATCATGTATACAACACATAAAATACCAACGGTGGGAATATGCAAAAATCACACCTCCTCAATGATGAGATTCATGCTAACCTCTACAACACGTTGCCGTCAGTAGTGACGTCGCATAGGCTACAGAATAATCCTTAAGCTTCAACATAACCGCATGGTTACTGACATTGTTATTTGCTGCAAGTGCAACGAAGCAGTGCATAGGTATCAGAAATCATAGGAACCACGAGGATCCAGCAACATCTTCCAGATAAGTATGTTTTTCTTCTAGCATATTATTTATCCTCCTTATATCAGCATTACCCTTACCATTAAACCAAAAGTTTTTTCCATTCTCTATCTAAATAGTAATAATTATATCGATCAGCAGTAAGCACAATACTATACAAATATCAAATACTGTACAAAAAAACAACATACAATACAATACAAATTATATTTGTATTATTTCAGATGGCAAAAACAAGGCAGCTACATTAACGCTACCCCGAACAACACTCAAGAATTCATTAAATAAAGTATAATTAATAAATTTTCAAACAATAATATTAAATAATTCTATTATTAATTTTAAATATTTTATTTATATTTCAGGTGACCACACAGGATCAAAAATTTCATACAGTAAGTTTAGACATCAGTCAACATAATGACGGCATCATATTAGTGAATTTGTGCTTACGGTAAGACTGCCCTTAGTGAAAGAATGTGTGTCGTGGGTGGTTTCAATGCTTTAAAAGTGGTGGTTTTGATGTCGAGAACCGGAATGGCGGTGGAAGAGACAAAATTTTCGAAGATTACGAACTGGAATCATTACTTACTGAAAATTCGTACCAAACACAAGAAGAATTAACAGTATTATTGGAAGTCACTTGATAAGCATTTTCGAAACGCCTCAAAACTATCGGAATGATTCAGAAGCAAGGAAATAAGGTTCCGTATAAATTAAAGCCGAGAGATGTTAAACGGCCTTTTATTTTCTTGTGAAAAACTGTTCAAACCTAGTGACACCATCACAGAGAATCGGTAATTGATGCATTTGAGTCGAACATTGATGGACAAACGGTCACAGTACCAAGTGTGACATGATAAAATGACCCTGCAACATGATAATATTCAATCACATGTCGCACAACCCGTCAAGGCATACTTGGAAACCCTAAAATGGTAAGTCTTACTCCACCCGCCGTACTCTCCAGACATTGCTCGTTTCGACTATCATTTGGTCGAATCGATGGCACGTGGCCAGCTGAACAGAATTTTCACTCTTATCAACAAGTCAAGAAATGAATCAATTCGTGGATTGCCTCAAAAGACGCATTGTTTTTTCGAGATGGTATCCGATAATTGCCCAACAGATGGCAAAAAGTAGTGGGTAATGACGAACAGTACTTTAAATAAATAGGTAATCACTTTTGAATAATAAAGCATCAACTATTGGAAAAAATTAGCAAAGCGAGGTTGTGCATCCTATAAAAATATTTATAGTATAAAATATTCATAAAGTACTATACTAAGTAATATACTATGTCGTAATGTTATAATATAAGAAAATTTCACGATGTACTGCATGATGTGTGACATCCTTCGACTTAAAATATTGTATTTAAAATATTATTAACATCAGTTTTCAAATATAAAATAATAAGAGATAGAAAATTATCAATTGATAATTATTTACAACAAAATTTTATATACAATTACTTAATATTTTCAAAATATTCAAATATCTACATCCCTCAGTACGAATAAGATCATTTAAATAGAATCATATTTACTATTCTAACATCAACATTTTAAAAAACAAAAAGATTATTCATTTTTTCATTACATTATAGGTAAATATGCTGAGATATTGATGAACGTAATAAATAGTTTTGAATTGATTTGCGTTTTAATTCATATTTTTTAGTAAATAAATTAAGATATAAATAATTTAATTAATTTTTACAATGTGTGTGAACACGGAGATAATTAGAATTGATGTGAATAAATTTACTTTGATAAGATTCTTCTTAACTATTTTATTACTTTAAAAATTCGACTAAGATAACTAATGATAGACAATTTTATTGTGTATGAATAGTGATGGAGTACGGGGCTGGAATCAGATGATTGCCGACGCGGTCCGTCGCAACACGGGTCTCGCGTGGAGCACGAGCACCCGCTTTCTAACGTGCAGGAGATACGTGGCTCGTTCTCCCAACCGCGCAACCAACGATGCGCAGTGCCTGGCTATGGTTCAACTGATCGCTGTCGTCATGCAGCAACTCCTACGCAGGCGGCGATATCCGTCGGCCGTTATGCAATACTCGCGTGTTACGACGCTAGAAATGGAGGGAAGGGGTAAGCAGGTGCACGGTCGTAAGATGAATAGACCAACACGCGGCTGTTCGATATATAAGCTAATTTATTGACTCAGTGAGAGATGTGAATACAAAGAATGGCGCCCGCTCGCTTCGTCGCGTATTTACGCTCGTGGCTTGAGCTCTCCGCGCTGCTCTAACGCCGTGTCCGAACAATCGCTCCGTTCGTCGGTTCTCAAGGTCGCGTGGCCTTCGCCTACGCCCTTGTCGACGCGCGAAGACACCACCTCCTAACAACGCGGTATCTGCAGGGCACGGCTCGGCAGGAGGAGAGAGAGAGATAGAAACGAATATGTCACCGCGCCTCGGCTCTTAGTCGTAGGCGCGCAGCTTCTAGTACCCACTGATCGACCGGCTCGTCACTTCTCGCGTGGCGCTTACCTGGCAACCGACATCGAGACGAGCTCGCTTCTTCGCTCGATCGATAGCTGAGTGACCTCGTACCTGTCAGGATCGAGTTCGGGGCGATACTACTCTTCTCTCACCTCGACCCGTTTCGGCTTCCCGCCGCGGTCACCGTGCCCTTTACTATTTACTTTCGTGGAACCGACACAAGGTCTCGTTGACTGTTTTGCAACCTCTCGCGCGGTATTTCTGATCCACGGTTCTCGTCGTAGAGTGAATCGCTATATTTGTGGTCCGTCAAAAACCAATCAAATTTAACTGAAGTCAATTTTTGATGTACAATGATAATTTAAAAAATTACTTCATTGGTAAATTCCACAATATCTTGCAAATTTTTAATAAAATAATGCTAAACTATATTGAAATTTTATAATGAAATGTTGTTATATTAAACAAAATAAATATAAAGTATAAACATATGCATATCACTGAATTAATGGTTTAAATATTACTATCAGTTTACAAATTCATAAAAGTAATATAAAAAGAAATGACTTATAATTCCGCTTGGATATCTTCTACAGTAGATAGTTATGCTAAAACTATAATTTAAACTAATCTAAAATATAACGAATTTAAACGAACGTAATAATAAAATCCACTTACTTTTTGCTGAGCCATGGTCCTAATAGGAAATTGATGTGCTTTCTGCCCATATTCTGTCAAATTTTCTATTCAGTGGGCAGAATACGCAAGATACCTTTCTCATATATTGTACTTGAAGACGAAGGTAGGTGTACAAAATATGCTCAGAATTATGATAAACGCGATTCGGAGTTCTAACCGTGCAACAGTTAGTCGCAAGACCATAATTTCTCGTCAATTTCCTACCACGAAGGCAAACAGAGTTCGAGAAATGAATACTTCGAGCACTACAGCTGGACTGTGTGAAGACGGGCTAAAGCATAGATCGACTCATGCACTAAAGAAAAATTAATCCCAAAGTTACGCAGACTGAGTCGGACAGAGATTAAACTCCTCATTTCTCTTTAGATACAACCAGTACAACATACAACTTATTAATATACCCATGTACCAGTGAAACAATAATAATAGCGAAAAGAAAATTTTCCTTAAAGAAAAAAAGAAATAAAAAATATAAAAAATATGATGTAGCGTGCTTTCCATATCCGATAATATAATTTGCATGAATTTTACCTAAAAGTATAACTTACTGAGTCTTTGCTTGCAATATAATTAAATAATGAAATAAAGATATCAAGTAGCCTATCAGTCTATTGAACGGCACGTCTTTTCTTACTTATTATTTTCTAGTTTTCGAGTTGCAACGCTATCAATATTACCGAAAATTTTTGTTCAATTTTTTAAATTAATATTCAATAATGCTAATCTTTGTAGGATATTATTCATCATAAACTGTCCAGAAACTCGCTTAATTTTCTACAAGTATTTTGTAAAAATTTAATGTAAATATATACCAAAGTTTATCAAACAAACTTGTGACTTTAAACTGTTACATTACACTTGAAACTCGTAATTATTTCATAGCTGTTATTATTGAATTTTTATTAAAAGTTTTAAACCAATATTTGAAGCAATACATAAATTTAATTTTCCTTTATTATTATTGTTTACTTGCTCCAATATTTACGACATATTTGTTGGATTCCATTGATTTATGAAATATCAAAATTAGAACGTTCTTAAAGACTAAATATAATACCATATAAATTTACTAAAAATGTTAGCTAGTTTAAATTTATACATTTCAATGTGGATTTAAGATATTGTAACAGACATTTAATCACAACAATTGGAAAATGCTGCAAAATACAATTAATACTTACGAATTATAAACATATTGAAATGATAACTCTGAATAGTTAATATTTGCTGAATTAAAACATACTACACTTATTAAATTTTGCAGTAACATTGATAAATGCTTCGAAATTTATTTTCAATAAATATCGAATATCACATCAAAATAATTAAAATTATTTATGCTACTTGAGATGAATTTATATACATGTATTCATAATTCTAATAACATTACTGGAATCATAGGTTACTTCATTCACATCGAAGCAGAACACTACCCGTTCGATTAGGGTGAAGGATAAGGATGCGCGCGCATTGTTCATAAAATACTGTCCATCAACTGAGTATCAAAGATCTTCATGTTTCACATAAAGAAAAAAATCATAAAAAATATTTTCTATGCTTAGGTACTTAAGTTTAAAAGCAATTATCAACAATTGTATGTATCACCTTAAAAAAAAAATAAAAAATAAATACAACAAAAACACGTAGTTACATGTACACGAGCAAATTCGCTAGAATATTCTGTAATGTAGATAATCAATAAAGTAATTAGCGATAAACAATTTAGTCCGAAACAATAATAGACAATAAATTATATTAGGAAAATGCACGTGTGTGTGTGTGCGTGGGTGTGTGCGTGGGCGTGCGCGCGCGTGCGTATGTAACAAATCCAACATTAAAACTTCATAAGATTAACATGTTCTTGAAAGACAAATGTGTCAACATCTGGCTAAAAATAAGTACCGAACATAAACTTTTATCTCAAATTTTTCCAATAAAAATCTTTGCATATTACTTAATCACTAGAACATTGTCTTCACTCAATTTTTCCATGGCATCCCAACAAATTTTTGTTCTCTAATTTTATTTTTTCAATCTTATTTACTCATTCGTTTTTATTATATAAGTAGTAGATCATTACAAATCTGCTCTATTAAAAATATTGCATCAATTTCATTATAATTTAGTTGTATCCCATTAGTACTTTTATTTTTCTTTTAAATTGATTGTTGATTATCATTAGAATTTTTGTATGTCAGTTATAGGTTTTAAAATTCTGTCATGATTTTAAATAATTATTTATATGAACATGTTTATTATATTTTTTTGCTTTAAATTTATTATTTGTTTGCTTGAATTTTTGCTTTAAAAAATGTTATTGTTATATTAAAGTTTCTACAGGTCTGAAACAATGAGGCCATGTATAAATAAAGTAAATACATACAATACTTTGTTTACAGCAACCTAATTGGATGATTAAAATCAGAAATAGTATAAAAAAATCGAGACATTCTGTAATTAATTTCTTTCATATATTTAAAACATTTTAATTTAATTATAATATTACATAAAATGTTTTAGTTTATCACTATAATTCTATAACATTTTTGTTTTGTGAATATTTTATTAACATTGAAATCTTTACTTGCAATTCTGAGATATACTTTTTATCCTTGCATTAATAATTACAGCTTATTAATGCTAGGTATTAAAATAAATATTACAATGAATATTAGATTAATGTTATCTTCAATGTGAAGTATTATCAATGTATTAAAAAATATAAGTATATTCACCATTCATGTATTAAATTAGACAACATAGTCGACCTAAACTTTTTGCTAGATTTATCATCTTTTTAAAAGTCTTGCATTATGGAACTCTCCCTGATTTAATTCGTTTCTGAAAATATTAATAATGAATACCTGATTTTAATGATAATTTGAGTACACATTTTGTAAATGAAAACATCAGCTTTTGACAATTGATTCTTCTACTTTAGAAGCATGTCTTTTAACTTTATACTCATTTTTTAACAGGATTTATACTTATTTAATCCTTGCAAAAATACCTGTAACACAAAATATATTAGTTTTGAAATTATGAAATCGTTTTTATTCTATCCTATATAGAATTGACAGGTCTAAAGATATTTATCATAGTATAAATAGCAGTTTCAACCTTTCCTAGGATTTTTATGATATTTTTATGAAGTTTAATGCATTTAAGAGCAATTTTCTGTCAATAATTTAAGCTTAGTTTATACCAAATATCAAAAGCTACTTTTCAGAAAACATTTTATAAAATAATACCTACATGTGGGGTAGATTAGCTCAAATATATATATATAAAGATTTCTAGCCCACAAATATTACTATGTATCGCAATGTCAATTACTGACGTATGTTAATAAAATTAGTGGCTAGATAAACACTGTTTTAATTAATGTTATAAATACAACACTAATTATAAAACTAATTATAATGAAATATGAATTTTTTACCATCTTATTAACATTTTACAATCCAATAAACCTCAACTAGCTGACCGTAAATTCGTATTGCGTCTATAGTCATGCACTCGTAAAGTCCGCGTGACATGCTCACAGGCATGCGCGTATAAAGCCTTTATATTCTTATGCTGCCACCACGCGGTGAGCGATCTCAGTCGACGTGCCATCGTTGAATGGGAGGGTGGGAATGTAACGAATATGAAAAAGTACCGAAAGTGCAGAAATTATAATAATAACAGAAATTATAATGAAAATCAAAATAACCGTAATGACGTTGTGAACGACCCGTATAGCTGAAGTAATGCAGAAATCGCATGAAGCGTTATCGCAGGAATATTACCATAGCGATTTGTTGTTGAGTCGGTAAATAGGAAAGAAGTAAATATGTTACACAGGTCGCGTGTCTCGTATCCTGCAGAAATAGTATAACTGGCGCCAAGCGTTGGGCCTGCCAAGGCCAACCGAAAGAGGTTAGGTAAGAAAATGCAACAGGTAAGACTAGTCTGGAAAAAGGCGGGAAAAGCCAGTTTTTCCAGGATCCTTGACGTGAGAGGGACGCAAGGTAAAAAGCTCTACCTCGAAGTCCGAAAAGTCGCTTTTCCCCAAGGAGCCGAGAGACCCAGTGGACCTGAGCCGACTCCGTGAGTAAATACAGAGGTCGGCGCCCACCCGAATCAGTTTTTGGTCAGCTTCCTCGTGGTGGAAAGCTGTCCTTCCGAAGTCGGCAACGCCGTTTTCGATATCACCCGAAGATCCAGGTAGGGCATTCACAATACTAATTACTGCAATCGTGTAGCCGGTCGCACTTTTGCCAGTGCACTATGAGTAAGAGAGAAAGAAATTACTTCTCTCTCATTCATATCGTAAATAGCGGCGTTGCGCGAGCGAGTGAGAGAGAGACAAACATAACCTCTCTCTCACAATAGAAAAGAGCGGGCGCACTAGTGTAGCGCGGACCTTTCGCCGGCATAGGACCCTTACCGCGCGCTTCGGTAATCGACCGCAAGGGAGGGCCGCGATCGCAACTGGGGCGCACTAGAGGCGGTGCGCGCGCATGCGCAATACAAAATGACGATTAGGCGCGCGAATAAATAGTAATTCCACGCGGAGTCGATTGATTTGTAACTCGGCGGAAAATTTGACGCGAATAGCGAATTATAGAATTTAATAATTATAAAATTGAAACTTCGCTCCAAATAAAAATTTAAACAGATCGCAATAATAAATCGAGTCATTTATTTCCCCGCGTCGGCGCCCAGAGAACTGTCCTGTTCACCTCCGCCCTTAATCTCTCGTGACCGAAGTGGTTTAAAGGACCACGCCGCCTCCGCGGGAGTTGCTATAGGAGCTCATCAGCTGAGCGGCCAGTCGATAGTCGCGTTACGTTGGTTGCTTGGTCGCGGGGCAAGTACATAAGGTTCCCCCATTGCACGTGATAGTGGGCGACACAGTCTGTGTCGCTCATATTGTACACGGCGGGGTCGGAGAATTTTCTCCCCGGATCTCCCCGTTACAATAGAAAATAGCATTCGGCTTACACAATTACGTGCGAACTTCGTGAAAATAATAAAACCATCTTCTATATAAGAATAAAACATTTAATAAAATATACGTACAAAAAATCACTACATACTCTGCTCGATTTTTCTTTTGCTACTTTTATGTTAATGTTTTTGAATAAAATGTTTAACAATAAATTGTATTTTTAAATAAATTATTTTAATTTATTATTTATTTTTTATTTTATTATTGATTGTTTTGCATGTTCAGCCGATAGTTTGCATAATTAATAGATTAATTAATATTAAAAAACTTATGACTTTTAAATTGTGGATAAAAAGTTACATGGAAATATAATTTTAATTAAGTTTTAACATAATTGTTTATAAATTTTGAACCCATAACTCCACTAATGCAATTTTAATCATAAATTAATCGTGGACTTGAAAATATAAAATTATATTTCCATATAAATTTTTGTTTTGATAAGCTGTTAGCTAACTCCGTAGAACAATAAATTAAAATAATTTATTTAAAAAAACAATGTGTGATATATTGTGATATAATGTGTGATAATATTATATACAAAGAAAAAGGCGATATTAATTAATTGATTTAGTATTATATGACTCTAAAATGCTTATTCGGATGAGACATTTAGCTATCGTACAAGTCACAGGGGGATTTTACTCTTCGTTTCTTTAATCGCGCGTAATTATTATTTAAACGCATTAATTTTTAATTTTCTTTTTCGTACTTAGGTGTATGTTTTTTAAAAGGGCTTTACACGCACTTAGGAATATGACGGTTAGTTTTCCTCGCGTCGATTTCCCTTTTTTTGGAGTGCTTAAAGAAAAACGTTCTGTCGCAGGTCGAATCGGAGGCCCGGGTGGCGTCTTGAAGTCGACCATGTGACGGAACGGATTCTTTATCACGTTCGCGAAGTTTTTGGGTTGGTGCGTTACGCAGGACGTAACATTAGTTATATTTTCAAATATGTATAAAATACTTTTCAACTAAAATAATACTTGTTACACAGGTTTCGATAATCACAACGAATTTTTCTAACAATGCCATCAGAAATCTTGATAAACTTTCACTTTTAAGATATATCAAAACATTCCTTCTTTAATAAAAATATAATAATTCGAATTTCTAAAGTCTTAGAACATTAAATATCTAATTTCGAAATATTTATCCGAAGAGAATATATAAATCAAGAACTTGATCATTTTCGACACGAATCTTTCAAATTTTAGTACAATCAAAGTGAGAATCTTTATGAACAATATAACTTGTATCACGAAAAGGCAGCTATTAATATAATACATAGTGTAACTTTCTTAGAGTAAATTAATTCCTCCTCTAGAAATTTGTTTTTTTCTTTTCTAATGAATATCTTTTTTAGAGATGCACTAGATCTGATCCCCAAAGTCAACGGACGAAACTTGCTTAAACAACATTTATTTACGTATACAAAAAGGCGCGTTAGATGATCCTGTAAGCAAACAAGGAGGATCTGATGAGATAGAGCTTGATTAACTATATTAATCAGTTCTAAATCTTTTAATTTAATCTAAAATTATTTAATTTATTGTTAATTCTTATTATTATAATAGTGTATATTTACAGTTTTTTTCGTACTTTAACTTTACCTATTTTATTATTATTAATCATAACTTTATGGTTTTCTATTGGAATAGTTATAAAAATTAATTAAAATTTTTTTATTCTTTTAATTTCGTTTGATAAAAAAATAAATATAATATTTTTTTCATTCAAACTTTATATTCTTATTCTGTTTAGTATTTTATATACAGCCTATTCACTAATTGCTTGTCTTCAGTTACATAACGAGATAACTGAGATCATGCTAATTATTTTTTATCATCAAATACCCTAATGTGTCTTGTATTTTATTGTCCTTTGTCACTATCACATGGTGTTTAACCGCATTTTTCGAAATAGCCTATAATTAATAATAAATTAGTAATCATTGTGCGCATATCTTAGATTGAACATTATACCTCTTATTTAGATTTGCGGGTATACAATCATTAATACTTTAATCGTCGCAGTCTCGTAGTCAATTGTGGCAAATATAGGATTTAGATTGTGACGTAGTCACAGGGCCATTTCTAGGCCTGGTCCCGTTAGCGACGAGGGGAAGCGCGCGAACCTCCAGGAGCGAGTGTGAATAGCGACCGCGCACTAATCGCGAGTCTGTTTGATATCCGAGGGTTACCTGAGCCACGGACAACCACCGCCGATGGACGAAGGTGCAGCAGCCAGCGACAGACGCCACAAGTGGAAGCGGCCCGCAAGGCCCCTCGCCGTCTGCACCAGCAACCCACGGCAGCCGTCCGACGGCGATACAGAGAGGAGCACCGGGGCGGCCGCGAGGCGCGGCCCACACGCCACTGTCCACAGCACGAGCCGCCGGAGCTGTGAGCTCCACAGAACGCGCCGCAGCCCGCCGTGACGCGCGGCCTCACATGGCAACGCCGCCGGATTGGCGACAGCGACGAGCCGCTTAGAAGCGCGGCTGGAGCGAGGCACGGACTCAACCGCGGGGGACCGAAAGTAGCGCGATCGGAGAGACGGCGAGATTATTGTGATGCGGCGTAGGGAACCGGGTCGGGGGAGGCGGGAGGCGCGGATTCCGGAGGACTAGACCGCGCAGCCGCGAGAGCACTGCGGACGAAGGAGGTATCAGCAGCAGGGTGTAGAGTCCGCACGACGGTGGACTCGGCCTTCTGCGCCGGACGCTCGAGTAGAGAGCACCTTGGAGTTCAACCCCCGCATCGTCGCATCGAGGAAAGGAGAAGAGTCAGTCGAGACGAGAGGACGAGGTCCACGCACCAAATCCTAGAGCGTGACCGTCCCCGGCGCAGGAGCCATCAGGCCCGCCCACCAGCGATGAGAGCGATCGCCAGCAGCGACCGCCAACGACCGTGCGAGAGACGAGGCTACAGACAAAAGACGAGGCTACGAGCCGCTACACCTATTGCGGTGAGTCGGGGCCACGGCCCAGGGCGTCCTCCCATCGTCGCGGCGAGAGTGCTCGGGGCGGGGGAGTCGGGATCGGGTGGGCGCGCGAGCGAGTGGCGCGGCAAGAGACGACCGAGGGGAGCGCGCGCGACGCGAACGCGAGACCGTGCGCGGGCCGCCTGGCGCGGGAGCCGCACGGCGTAGCATAGGGCCGGCCAGCGGGCCGGGTCATTGTAATTAGCGTAGACAATAAACCAGCATCTTTCCTATATCCAGTGTAGTGATTTCACCCCCCCCCCCCTTCTGGGCGGGTCCGCGAGGCTGTACGAGGCCGGAGTGCGCGTGTTGCGGCTGCGCCTTCCGCAGCAGCCGACGGAACCCCCTCTGGGAGAGTCCCGTGCCGCGGCTAACCAGAGCGAGTCCGCCTGGCGCCCGAAGAAAATAATTCGGCGGACTCGCGGACGGACGACGCGCGAGAGGTAAGGCCTCTCGTCTCCCAGAGCGCGGGGAGAAGCGCGACACGTTATAAAATTTATAAAAGTACCGTTTAAAAATTCAAAAATCCTCCTCTTAGGATTAGGTTTCTTGTTTATGACTATTCTTGATCCCCATCAAGATATACACCTTTATAGAAATATGTTCATTTGAAATATTTAAATTTTTTAAAGTTTATGTTTTAATAATTATCCATAATACTTACACTTTCAAAAGATTTTATTTTTATAATTAAATATTGCGATGACCACAATTATGTACCGCAAATAATATCTAAGATAAAATATAAATTATTTATTTAATTAGTTTGTCTATAAACGTTTTAACAATAAAAAATAGTCTATAGTCTTGGAAGTTAGGGACAATTAAGCGAAATATTGTTTCAATTAATCTTCATCTAAAAACTTTATCCTTGGCCATCCTTCGTGCAATTTATCCTGAATTGCGTGAGGTTGATATGGCTTCCGTTAGAAGGCATATTCCAAAAAGATCTTTGCCTAGCCACTCACAAGTGCATTAAGATTTATATCATTCAAGTACAAATGCAGCTTCCATTACTTCAAATACTCCAGAACTCTTAATTAACTCTGCGACATCCACTTCAAAACAGGTACCATCGAATTTCTGTTTTCATCCATTTCTATCCTTTACTTCGGTTGATACTGCACTTTCTGGAAATCTTAATAAAACTTATACTTATCAAATGATCTCATTGATGTAAATGAATTTTTACCTCCAGATACCTAACTTCTTATTAATGCTAGAAGTAAAGCCAAAATTGGAAATAATTCATTCGTTGTATTCGTTAGATCTGGCAAAATCTTTGTGAGAAGAAGTAAACCTGACACACCTATTCAAATAGTCTCTGAAAAAGAACTTGAATCTTTTCTGTTTTACTATCCTCCTCATCCTTTCTTGCCTACTCCACACACATAAATCGCTGTGCTTCACTTTCATCCATTACTCGTCCATCATGTCTTCAAACCTGCCATCATTTGCCTTCTTCCTACAGGTCCTTCAAAGTCTGTCATTTGAATGTTTATTCTCTAAGGGCTCATATTGAAACGGTCAGATTTTTTCTAAGCCACACCCCTTCACGTAATAGCGATTACCGAGGCTAAATTGTTCTCTATTATTGAGGATTCTATTATTTCATTGGAGGGGTATACTATTGTCAGAAATGATAGGAATACTAGAGGTGATAGAGTGGTCATATATTAGGTTGACAAATATCTCCCCTCGGCCTTTTTGTCTTTTGAATTTCGCGGCTATGTACAAAGCACTACAAAGCTCGTATCTGGTACTATACATTATTTGAAAGGCCATGACATAACCTACAAAACGACGCTAAGTATGATTAGTTTAGATATTGCATTCAACAGTTATATATGTGTAAACATGTAGTTCACTAACGCCGAAATGTGTGCTATTTTAAAGTTTTCCTTCGTTAAAGGCAAATCCGCTACAGAAACGTTCCATGAGATTAATGGTATTGAAGGGGATAGTAGTCTATCACTTCGAACGGCAGAGGAATAGTTTCGACGAATCAAAGCCGGTGAAAACAACAGCATAAATAAGCCAGCCGGCGGAATACCTATGACGATGAATACGTCTTGGGATCACGGAGGGTGGGGATCCAAATAATAACTCTAGGGCTCTCGGGATCACATATTTATTCGCGCTCGGCCCGCAGTCCCCTCCCGGACACACACTCCCAACGGACGCGCAGTGCTCCACGACACATGGCAGGGAAGCCGCAAGCGGAGGCGTATACCGAACCGCACGTGGCGTCCTCGCCTCAGCCGCGTGATGGCGGTGAAGCAGCTGGCGAAGGCATGTACCGAGCCGCGCGAGCTTTTGCCTCAACCCCGACGGGTTACCGGAGTTCGCCGGCTGGCACAGGTAGGGCCGCGAGGGTGCTTGGCTGCCAGCCGGCACTACCAGAGGAATACGCCACGCTACGTCTTGCACACGTGCTCTCTCTCTCTCTCTCTCGCGCGCACTGTCCCCACACCCACCTGGCGGTGAGGCTTGGTCGCCTTGGCATCTTGCCGCCGCCCCCTAGATAGGGTTGGATGCCGGCCGTCTACCAGCCATTACCGGGTAGTTAAGCCCGCTCCGGATCCTAGCAACCACGCAACTCGAGGACGGTCCATCCTAAACTCGCTCACTTTTGAAGGACGGAAAATCCGTGGACACGGATTTCATCAGGCGAAGCAAGCCTGGACGCTTGCTGCTATAGGGGCACAAAAGGGAGAAAGAAAGGCGGCAAAATAATATATACGCGAATACTCAATAATAAGAAAATATATATTATAATTTATTATAATAATTCACTTGACAATGATATTACGTCTATCGCTATCTCTAAATATCTTTCTCTCTCTCACGCGCTAAAATTAATGTACGATACTACTTACTGTAGTAGCGGTAACTCTTAACCGTCCGGGCCATTTTACAAACTCAAACGGCTACGGCCTCCTCAACCGGAATGAGTAGGAGTTTCGCATCACCTTCTATAAGCAGCAACTGTATGGTGTGCACTCCTGTGTACCCACTAAACGCGACGCATGCACGTTTTCCGGCACTAAATTTCTCTCTCTAACCTAAAGGGATTTCTGTTCCTCGAATGCGCACCGAGACGGGAATTCGATCTTTCTCTGTTCAAGGTGCTCATCTGTGGAACAGACTACCATCCTGCTTAAGGAATGCGTTCTCTCTTTCTCGCTTCTGAGGGCTAGTGATGGAGCATTTGAGGGATCGGTACATTCGATACATTTTTCTAGTCAGTCATCCTCTTAATCTTGTTTTAATTTGCGGCCTAAATTAGTTGTATGTATGTGTAATGAGTATGTGTGTATTTATTCTTTCTCGCTAACTTGTATTCATTGAGTAAATGTGTATACGTGTGTGACTCGACTCATAGATAATAAGGAAAATGCAAGCATTGTCTATGCCAAAACTGTCTATGTCAATCCCATCAATTAGGATGCAGCTCAGAAGAATGGAAGCTGCTAATCTAGCCTTAGAGGCGAGGCAGTCCTTTACTGCCTTCGCTACAGACTGGCGTCTAAGGTTTCCTTACAGATTATGTAATACGGTCTTAATTCAATATCATCAGGATAATAATTGATCACCCATTTATGCTAATTCTCACACTAATGCCAATATAGCAGTTTCAACACTAAATTCATCTCTTGCTCAAACCATGAACAGATTTGTCCTCTAAAAGCCAGTCAAACATTCGTGTAACCAACGTCAATGTCCCTGGTTTCTCATTTGTAACGTGGAGCTTTCTCACCCGGAGCCCCACGCCAGTAGTCCTCCGGTCGCGCGTCCTGCCCTGATGCAGGTCCTCGCGGTCGCCCCGGAGGGGACCCGGCCGGGCCAGCCCGGGCAGCTGGCCTACGTCTGTCGCGGCGGTTGTGAAGCCGGGGGGAGGGAGGGCCTGAAGAAATAACTAATTGGAAGGGCATTTATCATGAAATATATTTATTAATATAAAATAGGCGACGGGGGGGATAGGCCCGCCCCGCCGCATTCGCCCTCACAATGTTTCCCCTCGTCCCCGCGCGCCTCATCCGGGCACCACGCGCCCTGCCTATCGCCCCAGCCGGCGAGCCACCACCGAGCCGTTTTTTTTCATCGCCCCGGGCGCTCCCATTCCTCCTTTCGGCCTCCGCGCTAGGCTCCGCCATCGGGGCGTCGGTGGTACACCCTGGAGGCCGCTGCCCCCCTTACCGCCCTTCGGGTGTCTCGCCTCTAGCTGCCGTTGCTCTGGCCGGGACGTTGCTACTTGCGGTAGATTGGGCGCCCTCAAAGGCGCCGGGTTCTCGATGATCGGCAGCGGACGATACCCGCCCTCCATTGGGGTGCTGGACGACTCATAATCGTCCATCGTCAGCTGCCGCCGCCGCCGCCGATTGGGCCGATGTTTCTGGCGGGCCAGTTCCGCCTGCCGCTGCTCTCGCCGGACTTCCTCCACGTAATCCGCAGACGGCGGGATCAAGCCAGCCTGCTCGGTTGCTGCGGCCTCCAGGGCCAGCGACAACACACGCCTCCCATCTGGCTCCTCGGCGGGGACCGTGGCCACCTGGGCCTGCGGCGCTCCGGCTGCTTGGGGTGTCGAAGGGGCTTCCTCGACCTCCATGGCCTCCGCCTCCGGGCCTTCCTCCCGGCTCGCCGAGGCAGCCGGGCCGGATCCCGGAGAGCGGAGGTCAATCAGGTCTGCGAGCAAGAGCCGCTCTTCTTCTTCCACTGTTAGTCTCCCTGCTGGAGACCCCCACGGGTTCTCAACAGCAGGGACAGCCAGTTCTTCCTCCCCGGCCATCCTGTGAAAAGAAGAAAAACATATTATTTAATGGGCTCTTAGGCAGCCCGCCCGCCCCCCTCCCTTAGCTTTCCCTCCCCCGGGCCCGATCCCTCTCCCTCCGGGCTGGATACGTCCCGAGCACCCCCTGTCCTCGGCGGGATGTATCGCTTCAGATGCTGGACATACACCTTCTCCATCTTCCGCCCTGTATCCCCTAGCAACACTACCGTCTCCCCCAGCACCTGTTTTATCGTGAATGGCCCTTCATACTTGGCGGCCAGTTTCCCGGATATCCCCTTCGCCGCATTTGACAGGACATGCTCGCGCCGCATCACCAAGTCCCCCTCCTGGAACGAGGCATATCTTCGATTTCGATTGTATGCCCTGCTCTGCCGGTCCCGGGCGTCATCGTTATGTTTCCTAACGAGATCCCTGATCAGCTCGAGCCGTTTCACTCGGTTAGCCCAAATTCCGGGATTTACCGGGATTATCGGATCCCTCCTTTCCACCTCCCTCCTCAGGCACTTGCTGGGTCGAGGGATTCTCCCGAAATTCAGGACGGCCGGGGAATATCTCGTGCTCGAGTGTACAGCCGTGTTTAGCGCGTGCCGCAACTCGTGCAAGTGTTCATCCCAGCTACGATGATCTACCCCTGCATACTGGGCTATCATCGTCTTTAATGTCCTATTAACCCTCTCAACCGGGTTTCCCTGGGGGCTATAAGGGGGCGTTGTTACATGTTTTATCCCGTGTTCCTCCAGCACTCCTTGCAGATGCTGGTTGACGAAATGCGTGGCATTGTCTGTCAACAGGAACGACGGGGTTTACCAACGGAATAAAATCAGCTCCTCCAGGGCGCTGGCGACGGCTCTCCCCGTGGCTGCACGTAAAGGCTTGAGCTCAACCCAACGAGTAAACAGGTCTTCAAAAACGACCACATATTTATGCTGATGTTTACTTTTGGGGAGCTCCATCAGGTCTGCAGCCACCACCAGCCAGGGCCTTACAACTATCCTCTCGCCCATCAGGCCTACCGGTCCCTACTGGGACACTTTGTATCTCTGGCACTCTACACAGGCCCGCACAAAGTCCCTCACCTCCTGATAGAACCCGGGCCAATAATAGTCACGGGCCACTCGGTCGAAGGTCTTCTCGATTCCCAGATGCCCGGACGATGGATGGCGGTGGGCGTCTACCATGACCCTCACTCTGTGTTCCGCGGGAACGACTAGCCTCCAACCTTCCTCTCGAAAAGCTATCGGATCCAGCAGTTTGTCTATCGAATATCGATACAACAGACCGTCATCCACTCCCCAATCCGGGAATTTAAGAGGGTTCTGTTGCACGTCTTTCAGACGTTTTATATACCACGGGTCCGATATTTCTTCGAAGGCGGCCACCTATCCTTGAAATCCTGGGCCCTGCTAGCGTGAATGCACGAGATCTGGGCCCCCGGATCGTATAGCGCCTTGAGTATCCGGCCTCCCAGGATCACCGCACAAAACCAACGGTTTTCCTCCTGGGTGGCAGCTAGCGACTATCCAGGCTGCATTTCAGGGTCTGCCGGGTCAACTGTTAGCCCTACAGGCTTGACAGCTTCCCACGCGCCAGCCATATCCAGGTCGCTTCCGGCGGCCTCCAACGGTTGCACGATCCCGAAGGAGTTATCCGTCACCAGAAGGTCCTCCGTGCAGCTTCCTGGCACCAGTGCCTTCGGGCCCTCAATATCCGGGCCCTTTGGTGCTTCCCCTGGGTATATCGGCTCCAACAGCGTTTCCCAATCGAACGCGGGCGGTACCTTGGATCTGATGATCTTCGTGACAGCCCTCGTTCAATCGTCCCCCTCCCTACAATTCCCTTCCCCCTCCTTTACGGTTCGCTCTACCGGGTGGCAGGGTGTAAAGAGCGATTCTACACCCCCGCCCTGGCGTTTTTTATAGTTTCCCGTAGAGTGGTGCAGCCGGGACATGTCGTGAACGTGTATCTGGGAGTCTCACAAACCTGGCAGCGCAAGTGCGCCTCTCCCCACGTGCAGTTCGCCGCCCAATGTCCGGGCTGACGACAACGCAGGCATACTCTCCTCGGACACTGGGACGATTTGTGTCCCATGCCCTGACAGGAATAGCATGCGCCCGGGAACGGCCCTCGCCCATCCCTCCGGGCATTATCAGAGGGTCCGCTCGGGTTTCCCTGACTCGCTCTCACGAACGCCTGGCTCCTTGGTCCTCCCGAATTCGGGGTATTTTCCGGGATAGGAGCCGGGTTTGCCGGAACCTGCGCTGCAGACCCCTGGTTTTGGGAACCCTCCCAACCCTGGAGAATTTCCGGGAGACCGGCCACGTTCGCCGGGACTCGTCCTGGGACCAACCGGCCTACTGGTCCCCCTACATCCCGAGAGTATCCGGGAAAACCGTCCGCCCGGGTCGGCCTATACCCCAGCCCTTGTTGCGCCTTCGGTTCTCCCCATTCTCGCGGAGGCCTTGGGAGATGACCCGTGTTCGCTGGGGACTGCCTGGACGGGCGCTGGCTCTCTGATCCCACCCAACCCTGATCCCGGGTCGGGGCCTTGGATCCCGGATGCCCATTACCAAAGGGATTTACGCCGCCATGACCCTGTCCTGCCTGGCCATACATTGCGGCAATCTCGCTCTCCCCATACGGTTCCCCTTCCCAGTCCCGGTCGACCACGGGTTTTTTCGCCTTCTTCACGCCTTTAACGCTCTCACCGGGCACCTCGAGTTGGGTTGTCGAGCGAATTCGTCCCTCCACCGCATCGAGTCTGCCCTCCCTTTTCTTCAAGGGTCTCTCTCCCTTGGACGTACGGACCTCCTGGCTCTCGTAACGCTCGTTCAGGAGGTTGACCCTCTCATTCCGTCCCCCTAGTTGGACTAGTCTATCCAGGGTCTCGATATCCTTGTCCATCAAGTAATCCCTGAATTCGGACCGGACCCTCTCCAGAATCATGTGAATCTGACGACGCTTGCAGAACCTGGCCTGAAAAGCGTTAGAGAACGCCGGCCAATCCACAAACGTGTGCTCCAGGTCCTGATACCAGCGACGGGCATCCTTCAAAAGCACGGAATGGAGTGCCGCTATTAGGCATCTCTCCGTATACCGATCCCTATTCCGGATCAGTGTGACCCTTTGTAGGAAGTCCATCGCGTCCTCCTTTTCATGATTCGAAAAGGTTAGAGCTGCATCCCGCAGAACCCGGGCACAAAGAAAATCATCGTCCGATCTCATCGGCCCCTCCGCTTCCGGGTAGCTCGGACGTCCTCCCGATCTATCCTTCTACCAGACTCGTCCCCGGACTGTGGAGGCCTTATTGGGCCTCGTCCACCTTCCTGGACTGGGGTTGTTGCTCTAGCCACTTCCCCTCTCCTACTCCGCCCTCCGCGATCCCTCTGCGCACCGCTCTGGAATAGATCGTCCAGAGATCCATCCGAGTCCTCCGAAGTATCGGACTCCTCTGAGGATCTCTCGATCTCCCTTCCCCTCGTTCCCCTCTCAGGAGGTATCGATCGCCTGTGATCGGGGGTGGATGCGGCAGGAGGGCACCGAGGAGGAAGCGACAATGCTGCTCCTCTCTCCCATTCCGGAACCTCCCCTACGGTGTGCGTCATGCCTGCCGCGATTTGGACCCTGCCGACTGCCCCCCGCAAATTTTCAATTTGAGGCTCCAGCCCCGACAGTACCCTATGGTACTGATTGATATAGGGGAGGACGCCTACTCCTGAAATCCCAAACGGGATTGGATTTGCGGTCAACCGGGGCGCGTCAGTTCCCGACAACTGCAGTACGGGTCCAAATGGTCCTTCCCGACCCAGTGCTCGCTGCAGGCTAGGAAGTAGGGCTAACCGGGCGGTTCGCCCCAAATCCCGTCCTTCCAGCACGTCCGGGCCATGACGTTTTTGTGACATGACGTCCCGGGAGTTCTCTGCCGAGCTCTCCAACCCCGACGGGTCCGGTTGTTCTGCTTGTTTACCGGGTCGGGCTGCCTTCTGGCGGCCCACCCACAAGGCTTCACAACATAGTGGAACCGGGCGTCGATCGACCCCCGGGTCATCATCATAGCCGGCAATCCAAGGCACGTCCGCCTCCGGCCTTGGCGACCTGACCAGGGAGCGCCAAAGCCGTTCCCGCAATTCCGGCTCAGTCCCTCTAAAATTGAGGTTACTGGTTACTAGCTTGACGGCCACCTCCATAAGTGAGAGTGCTGATACCTCTCGTCGGAGTTTCCTGACCGTCCTAGCCTCTAGCAACGTCCGGACTCGCAGCTCGTAAGCCTGCATGTCCTGTTGCTCATCGTCAATTCTGCCCACATTCCGGGCAAAAGGGTTGGCCAAACGGGCCTGCCCCTCCTCGCCCTGGGCCCCCAACCTTCCCTGTTGCTCTCCCTTAACGGGCGGAGCCCGGGGTGGTGGTTCCATCCCCCGAGCCGGCTCGTCAAACCTGAGCCTTCTCCTTCCTGACCCCGCAGGGTCCACCTTTCTTTCGCTGCCGCCCTGGTTTTGCCAAACCTATCCCACCGACTTCGGTTTGATTCGGTGGGACGCCTGAATGCAGACGCGGAGGAATTCACTCCCACGGTCTCCTAGCCCCCAAATTGAAGAAAATACAAATAAATGCAATAAATATACATATTAATATATAATAGTGGTACGGTCGAGAGAGAGGAGTATCCCCCCACGCCCGGAGGCGTTTCCCCGAAATCGGTAATGTGGGATAGGGAGCGTTCCCCCGGGTAGCAAGCTTAATGTTCTTTTGTCCTGGCCCTTTAACAACAATCATCCTACCCTATCCTAAACCTAATCCCCTGTCCTACATACTAAATTATTCCAAATGCAGTCTAGTGCTGCCCCTACATTTGCCTTTGGCAATTCTGGTAGGCGGCACTCTCCCGGCGAAGCCCTCGGAGAACACTAGACTGCTAAATTTACGCCCTTTACCCCAGGATCCTGAGCTGATCCTGTAGGGGTGTTTCCCGGCTGGGCCATCGGAAACAGACGCATCGGGGGTCGCCCACTCCTGGCCATGCGTCGACTAATCGGCAGTCCCTGGCGATAGCGCTTTCCCGGCTGAGCCATCGGAAAAGGAGTAGATCGACCCTTATCTTAACACCCTTGTCTTCGTACCGATTGCCCTGTTTAATCGGCTACGGCGACGCCCCTCCCGGCTGAGCCTCCAGAGGGATTGAGAGTGACCTACTATCCTAAAAATCCCTGACAACACACGAACCTGCTTACACCTAAACATTTATAAAATCAGCATCGGGGCGCGAATCCGGATTTCGCCAACCCCGAGCCCAGGGGACCGGAAGAAACAATCCCACCTCTCACTGCACCTGCTCTAATACGGCACACTAGGCGTGGCTGATTGCCTCCATCCCCCCCTGTCTCCAAAACTCTCCTCACACCATTAAATTTATACCTAAAATAAACCTAAAACTATACGGGTCGCTGGCCACAGAATCTCCCGCTGGTCCGGGCTATTTTGCTAGTAGGGTAGGGTTCGGGACGATTCTAATCGCGGTACTAATCACCGACTTATTCTAAATTGGGATGTGATAAGAAATCCTCGAACAGGTTTCAAATCACATCCCAATATCGGGCTGCTTCATACCACTATCTGAAAAGTAAATCTCCCCCCTCCCCCTGTAGGGGTAACCCACCCTCGGGGTCATCCCTCCTTGGCCACTTCGACCTGGTCCGGGATCGTTTGTTTGGTCCCCAAACAATCCCCCCTAACCAAAAGATAAACCTACTTTATTCCCTTAATTAATAAACTTAGCCTAATTATCCCTGCTAAACTCGTTGCTAAAGGGCCATTCTGGGCGAAAATACCTGGATGATTCCTGGTGACCCGCCAGGCGCGCTCATAGATTCTCCGGGCGCCCGAAAGCACCTCACATCTACTGGGTCCCCCTCCCCTCACTCGCTTTCCATGCAACACTCCATGGGGGCTCGATCCTGCCCACCGCACCTGAACTAGGTACGATGCCGGGCTATCGAAATTCTGCAGTGCTGCATTTATTAACTCGATCGTGGGAGTACAAAAAGCAATGGCATTGTCGAATTCGTTCATTTAATTATTAATAACAATTAAATAAACGAATTCTAGCAATTGTTTTTGCAGCCAAGCTGGGGTGCCAATCCCACTCTATTAATTGTAAAAGGAACCAACGAGATCGGACATCCGTAACGTACGCTATTGAATTAGTTATGTTAATTTGTTTTAAACAAATCAACATAAAAAATTCGCCATCGCACGCCACGGGCTCATTGGCTCGCGAGGGGATTTCTCGAAATTTTTCAGACTGAAAAAGAACGGAAGAAATCCCCCGAAATTATCATTAGAAAAATAAAAATTTCATACGAGAGGGTCACCCATCCAAATACCGTACGCGGCGAATGCTGCTTAACTTTCCCAAGTTCAGCGCTCTCCTCCTGCCGCGCGCCCGCGCCTCACCCTGTTCGGCGCTACTCCCTTCCGCGGCGGCCGCTCTCCTCCGGCCGCGCCCGCGGAGATCCCATACCGGGCTCTCCGCGGCCGCGTCCCGCGGAGATCCCCTCGCGCGCTCCCTCCGCGCCGCGCCCCGCGGAGAACCCCACGCGCGCTCTCTCCGCACCGCGCCCCGCGGAGATTCCCTCGTGCGTGCTTTTCGGCTCCCTCGCCTCTGGACGAGGAGATCACCGCGCGCGGCAAAGTTTACATCGGCCGCGAGCGTTCTTGCGACCTCCGCACAACAACATTTCGCGCGCGAATCGAAGCCCGCCTCGAAGGCGCGCTCCAGGTCCGCGCGCGATCCTTCATTCCGGGCGCCCCTACGAGCACCCTTTATGGCCACAAAAATATACATGAAGGCGGCCCGCCTCCTAACACCGCGGAGGTCCTCGCGGTCGCCCCGGAGGGGACCCGGTAGGGCCAGCCCGGGCAGCTGGCCTACGTCGGTCGCGGCGGTTGTGAAGTTGGGGGGAGGGAGGGCCCGAAGAAATAACTAATTGGAAGGGCATTTATCATGAAATATATTTATTAATATAAAATAGGCGACGGGGGGACAGGCCCGCCCCGCCGCATTCGCCCTCACAATGTTTCCCCTCGTCCCCGCGCGCCTCATCCGGGCACCACGCGTCCTGCCTTTCGCCCCAGCCGGCGAGCCACCACGGGCTCGCGGCGGTGCAAGGCACCGGACCTCCGGGTATCAGACCGAAGGCATCGGTGCCCATACGGGCACCTCGCCTCGCCGGGCCGCACACTGGGTCGCGCTATTGGGGGGGGGGGGGCGCGTCCGCGCCTCTCTCTCTCACGCGCGAAACATAATACATAGGTGGCCCTACCTGGCCGTCGCCTCCTTGCCGATAGTCCCGGCCACAATCCGGCCGGGAAATTCGCTGCGGCTTTCTCTCGCGTCCCCAGGTGGTGTCGGGGCCACGCGTCAGCTGGGCGCCTTTCTCTCTCTCTCTCGCTCCTACACTCTCTTTCCTATAGTTTCCTCGCGCGTCGCGCTTACCGGTCGGCAATCGGGACCGATCGTTCAGCGTCCAGCACAAAAACGGACGGCGCGGCGCGATCACGCATTTCCCAAAATACCGCGCGCCCTTCCCGCCCCGCGGCCGCGGTGCCCAGCTGATTTCTCGCTTGCGCGCGCAAATCCGCCCGTCACACATTATAATCGTGATCTTATTGAACGCCGTGACCTTCTTTATCTAAGATACAAACGGTTTAAGATCAAATAAGAAGAACGCAAGTAATATTTATGCCAAAATTGTACGACATCTGTGCTTTAACTAATGCTGTGATAGTGTGTAATTATATTTATAAGTAGACCTAATATGTAGCATCTATAAACGTGTGTTTTGTGCAATATTTTGTAAATTATTTAGAATAAAAATTTATCTATCTATATCTCTCCCTCTCTCTCTCTATCTTTCTCTCGCTCTCACATACTCTATCTAGCTTTACTTTAATAATATTTGCGAAAATACGCACGACGAGCTCGCTATTTCCAAGTCTGGGGCCCTCACGCGTTCCGAACAGAATCTTCTCAACGCTACCACATATCCCACACAATTCTTGGCTTTCTTCCCGAGCATAACCATCCTCTCACGCGCCTGCTTTTCTAAACGTTACATTAAACCGCAAAAACATTTTTCATTTAATAACTAAATAAATTACTACCCCAGTCACTACGCACAACGAGCTATTTTTCCAAGCAAGGAAATATATTCAACTCTTTTACTTAGTGATATCCATGTTTCACTAATGAATTACGCAATATAGGAACTGTGATGAATAGCGACGGAGAGTAGAATTATTCGGAGATTATAAGTACCAATGCGCCATGTATATCAATACTGCTTACTACAGGAATACATGGCGTGAAATGTACTTTCCGCATATAGCAAGATAAAAGGATTCTACCTCCATATAATGAAACAGTCTGTAACGTCTAATGAGCTGGATAAGCTCATTTTCCAATGCCTACATCGCTTTAGGGCCGATACCTACGAAGCTGGGGGCGTGATTTTGCGTGCGGCCCGTTGAGATTCAAGTCAGACGATCAAGAGAGCTCGACTAAGAAAGATTGTCAGTTTTATAATAACGTTAGCCACATATCGGTAGAGATAAGCGCGTTGCCGAAAGCATAAGCATATAAAGCCTTAAACAAGGCGCAACACAGTAAAGTCGCTGTGCTACGCAAAGGGCAAGCCATTTCCTGTGGGAGTGATCATTGCTAGCCCTCCCCGGAATGCCCCGGTACGCTGGATCACTCGGACTCAGGCTTGACTCTCAAGGACTCACAGCAGTGATGGGCGGATCGTCTTCGACCGAAGACATTAGTCTAATAACCTGGGACACACAAGCCTCCAACTTTGTTGCGTTCGAACCGAGACGGCATCCGCCGATCAACCCGCAGGGAGCGCACAACGAAGCTCCTCGCATCATGGCAGTGCACGACAGTCCAAGCCGTGGGCTTGTTTTCCAAGGGACGTAGAGACACCAGCCGCCGTTAGAATAATGTATGAGAGAGAGAGAGAGAGGGGGAGAAAGCATGAGCAAATGCGCGCGCGTTATAGGCTTTAATAGAATTAAGTGTAATAGATTGTAATGTATTATAGCGACAACTTTTTAAATAAAATCTAGTTTTAAATTATAATTTCACTTTGATACAATATACTTCTTCGTGGCTCAAATATTAGAAAAAATCACATTATAATTGGCTCCCGATGAGGGGTACGAAAACACATATTTAAAGTCATACGCTTAAAAAGGAAAAAAGTATAGCGATTATCTTATTATTTGATAATTAGTGTTAAGAAAGTTACTAACCAGAAACTAACAATTAAGTGATTAGGTTTTAAGTATTATTAATTAATTAATAACCGAATGCATGTTTTATTTTTTAAAGCATTTAACTGCTTTATTCCTCGTATCAATTTGATCGTCGGTCGCGCGCATAATAGACGGTGCGGTATCGTTGAGTTCAGATCAGAGAGAAACCTTACAAGGTTTATTCAAAGAGTTTCCAGATATTTTCTCAGACGTCCTCGGAAAGATTAAAAATTATCAATTTAATTAAATTTGACGTATAAAAATTCCGTCATACAAAAAAATGATTCGATTCCACTTACTCTAAAGGCAAAGGAGATTGACTAGATTGAACAATTGCTGAGTACAAATATAATTATGGCCTCGTCCAGTCCTTACTAAAATCCGCTTCGCGTATTAATGGAGAAAAATGGCAGTGTTCGACTGTGTTTAGACGCGCGACAGTTAAACCGATACATCGAATCGGACGTCGAGAATCCGCCACCGATTGAGCAACTAATGCAAAACAATGAGGGATGAAAATACTTTATAATGATTGTTATTCCGGAGGAATACTTTCAAGTACCACTTGAGAAAAGCTCGCGTAAATACACAGCCTTTATGATAGATAGAAAAATGTTTGTATTTTGTAGAGTTCCCTTTGGGCTTAAAGTTGCGGAATCTGTTTTCGTTCGCGCGCTTAAAGCCGTATTTACACATGACGATCGCGACTTTATAACGCTGTACGTTGATGATGCTTTTATAAGGGCGGGAATATTCGCGGATCACTTGTCGCATTTGAGGTATTTTTTCACTAAGATACGAGAGGCAGGGCTTACTTTGAAGCTTGAGAAAATGCAATTTTGTTGTCAAGAAATCATATTTCTAGGGTTTTTGTTATGCGCCAAAGGTGTGAGCCCGGATCCCAATCGCGTGAAGGCGATTCTTAGAATGCCAGAACCCAATAATCGTAAAGAATTACAGCGCTGCATCGGTATGTGTAATTATTACCGCATCTTTTCAATGAAGTACGCGACTTTTATTGACCCCTTTCGGGAAGTACTCGCAGTAGTTTATTCCGTTATTCGTTTTAAATATTATTTACTTAATAAGAAATTTAAGATTAAGACTGATCATAGAGCCTTAATTTTTCTTTTAAAAACCTCGTATAACACGTCGCATTTGATGCGATGGATGTTGGTATTCGTATGAAATCGAACATTGTAAAGGTAGCGAGAACGTGATAGCGGATTACTTTAGTAGAAATCCGCCAAGTTTAAAAAAAGAGCCGATTTATAATCTAACGTCATTCGGACTCGATCGTGAGTGTAAACAGATTATTATTATTATAAATAATAGTATGAGTGGATGTGAGTTAGTTGATACTTGGTTCCTCGAACAGCGAAATTTCCGTCTATTGCAAAATAAAGACAAAGGGATTAGCGATCTGAAACATCACTAAATCGGTGAATACGAAAAATGCATGCAAGAATTGGCCACGGCGGCATGTATAAGACGTTGACGGAGTTAAAAAGTCCTTCTGGTGCTTGAGATTATTAACAATAACGCGTATAAATTTATCGATAAGAACGATTCGACTAAAATAATCAGGCATTATAACAGAGCTGATTTGTGTCCTTATCGGTCGGAGGGAAATGTAATCCACGACTGATCGATGAATATCTTTTCACATAGCTTATGATCTTGCTCTGGGGTATGCGTCATGGTAATCGTAACAATGTTAGTGATTAGGTGGTAGAGTTAACTATGTATGCGGATAAACGGAGAATTGTTCAATTATTATTAGTTTTAATTTTAACGTTTAAAACGTAGCGCTGATTTCCTATGTCGACCTTTTTAGTATTTTAAGCGATTGACGCGAATAATTGTACTTGTAATATTTAGTTATCCGTTCACGTTATGAGAGTAGTTTTAGTTAGAGTAAATTTTAAACACGTTGTCAATAATCAATTCATTTTAAAGTTATGATTGTATTTTGCGATTAATTATGTTTCGGTATTTCGAATGAAAACAATTATGTGTGGTGTAAATTAGAGAATAAATTCAAGATTGGAAACTTCAGCGAAAGGGATTTGGTCTTGAGGCGGTTTCAGGACTGCATGGATTATGAGTCCTGAAAGGGGAATATTATAATGAGCAGGATAAGCCCATTTTGCAATGTCTACGTTGCTGTAGAGCCGACGCCTATGAAGCTGAGAGCGTGGTTTTGCGTGGGGCTATCGACGCTCGTCGACGAGGATATCCAATGTAAGGTAAGGAAGTTCCGAAATCGAAAAAATTCTGTTAATAACTATGTTCGCGTTGATTTGCGGATAGGCGAGCTCGGTCTCGCCGCCTTGTCTCGAGATGAGGTAAATACCTCGCGACTCTCCTTCCCGCGGTAGGTCGAATGCTTCGCGGGTCGCGAGTGTTTACGTGCTCGTCGCGTTCCACGAGCCCTCTTCGCCCCGCAGGTGACTTTTTCACTTTTCGGCTAACTCGGCCGCTTCATTAGCCTGACGGACACGGTCCGAGACACATCGCGCCTCGCAGCTCGTATTTCGGCTGTCTCCACCTACCACCATCCCAACAACTGAACGACCATCGCCGTATTTCCTCATAGTAACAAACATTTGGTAGCAGAGCATGGTTTAATCTCAGTGGAGTTGTTTAGTCTTCTTTTTAGGAAATTCATCGTCATTGGAATGACCGATCAGCGATCAACACTTCGACAAGACAAGAGGAATTTTTTGGGCTTAAGAATTATCTCGATTGTCACCGCCAAGGGCCTTGCTTTTGTCGACAACCTTGGTGAATTCGACAGAATTCAACCTTCGGCAGAGTTAGCTTACCCCAATGCCCTTATGAAACTGACTATTGACATTGAGACATTGCGTGCACTCGACGTCAATGCATCTCCCACCGGGAGATCAATCGACAATCGTCCTTCACGAATATCCGCAACGGAGCACATTAAGGTACCTACGCATCTCATTACCTACATTTTCGGGAACTCAACCGAAATGGGAATCATGTTAACAGCGATTCACCTTCCTTATAACAAATAAGAGCGAGTACACTAATGTAGATAAACTACAGTTCCTGCTTAGTTCCCTTCAAGGAAAGGCCGCACAAAGTCTCCGTGGTATTGAGGTTACAGACGCTAACTTTCAAGTAGCTTGGGATGGACTTATCGAACGCTACGATAATCCTCGTAAGTGCCTAGCCAATCATCTCGATGCAATTATGCAACTGCCGTCCATTCGTAATCGCAACGTGCAGGATCTTGAGGACCTAATAGTCCTCGTCGCAGTCCGAGGACTGGAGGACCTCGGCTGTCCTATTCAATCTTATGACCACTGGTTTGTCCATTGTATTGTCAAAAAGCTAGATCCACATACTCGTGAGGCTTGGGAGATTTCACAAGAAAATAAACAAGGTTTCTATTTGTATGCCGACTTACTTGAATTCCTCAAGCGAAGATTCCACTCGCTTGATTCAGCATATGGAAAATCCGATGGACCAAAGGGCAAACAGCCCAGCTTCAAAAATTAATAAAGCCGCCTATTTAAAACGAAAAGTCGAATTCAAGTTCACCTTCGAGCAACCCTTCTTTTGTATGTTTCCTTTGTCAAGGCAAACATTCCATATATTCTTGTGACCGTTTCAAAAATATGAGCCCGCAGGATCGTTTCGCGTTCTGTAAACAGGCCAGTTTGTCTCTTAATTGTCTACGCAAGGTTCATACAGTATCGCAATACAAATCAAGCAACCGTTGCCTTATTTGCAAGCAACCTCATCATACCAAGCTACATTTTGACCGTTCTATTTCGAGTGGCAATTCGAGTCCAAATATCGATCCGCAAACGGAGCCAGACTTTCAGCCATCACTTAAATTGACGAGCACCACTGCTCAAGTGGCTGCCACAAGACGAGCGATTTTGCTCGCTACAGCCTCAGTCGTGATTTCCGACCGGTATGGCAGCAATATTATTGTTAGAGCGCTGGTTGATCCCGGAGCTCAACGATCATTCATAGCTGAGAGGGTCGTAGCTCAACTAGCACTCCCTCGCTGACCAGCCTCCATATCCATCATCGAAGTCGGAGGACAAGCCACCTCAGTGGCTCGTGCAAAAGGTTTCGGTAAATCTGCGATCGCTCCGGAATAAATCGTTTACATGTACTTACGACGCTCTTATACTGCCTAAACTCACAAGTCTTCTGCCTCCGCGTACCTAGGAGCATAAGATCTGGCCGCATCTATCGGGACTGCGACTTGCAAGTACAGTTCACCGGCTAAAATCGACATGATATTAGGCGCCGACTTATATGGCTCAATTTTACAAGACGGCCTAGTTCGAGGCCGAAATGCACATCCGAATGCACCAATTGCTCAAAATACTGTATTCGGTTGGATTCTGACTGGTGCTATAGAATCTCAAAATTCGGTTCTCGAGTCTTCATCGATATCAGCTTGTACAACACTCGAAAATCCCCTCTCTCAGATACTTGTCCAATTTTGGGAGATTGAAGAAATTCCTTCAGCTCCTCATATTTCGCCAGAACAGGAATACTGTATTCAATTCTTTGATACGACGACCACTCGCAATCTTGAGGGTCGATTCATAGTGCGACTACCGTTCGTCCGACGTGAAACCTTTCCGGATGCTCGAGATATAGCGGTGTCCTGTCTGCGAAGATCGCAGAAACGCCGATCCCGTAACCCCGAGTTACAAAATGCATATTCTACTTTCATGTCAGAATACATTCGTTTGGGACATATGAAAGCGGCCACTGTTCCACCTGTCACTGGACGGCACTTTTATCTCCCGCATCATGGAATCTTTAGAGCTCACTCCGGTAAAACAAGAGTCGTATTCAATGCGTCTCAAAAGACTGCCTCTGGTCTTTCGCTTAATGATATTTTGCTACCCGGTCCAAAGCTTCAACCGGACATGACACTAGTCATAACTCGATGGGGATTTCGATGCGTTGCGGTTGTCACCGACATCGTCAAAATGTTTCGACAATTCCTCATTCACGAAGACGATAGGGATTGGCAGCGACTAGTTTGGAGAGATTCGCCAACCAGTCCCATCATTGATTATGCAGCCTCAATCGTAACCCACGGAACTGTAAGCGCCCCGTTTCTCCCTATGAGCGCTGTTCTTCGACTTGAGAAAGAGGGCGAGACAACCCATCTATTAGCCCACGATTTGCTTATTCATCAAACTTATATCGATGATATTTTTCTAGGCGCTGATAATGAAAGGCAGACTCAAACAATGCAAGACCAATTCATCCGTCTTTTAGCAACAGCCGGAATTCAACTTGGCAAGTGGTCCAGCAATCATCCCGCACTATTAAGAGGACTCAAAGAAGTAGAGATTTGCAATCTACCGGCATCGTCGGAGGACATTGTGTCCACGCTGGGATTAAAGTGTGACACTCGCAGTGATTCATTTTGCCTCAGCACCACTACATCATTTTATAATAATACGATCACAAAGAGATCTGCCCTTTTTAAATCCGCCCGCTTATTTGACCTATTAGACTTTATAGCATCTGTAATAATTATAACAAAAATCATATTGCAGGACATGTGGTTAACAAGGTTGGATTGGGACGATCCACTACCAAGACATTTACTGGAGCAATGGATAAAATTTCGAGACGCTCTGAAGTCCTTGTCACAGATACAGATACCCAGATGGATCGGCACCCTATCCAACACAACCTGGTATTTTCACGGTTTCACCGATGCATCGATGCGAGCGTATGCAGCCGTCACGTATGCTGTTACTACTGGATCGTCATCCATCATCATCATGGCCAAAACTCGTGTAGCCCCCGTCAAAGTCGAGACGCTCCCAAGACTCGAACTTTGCGCCGCTACTCTGCTTATTTGACTGGCACGGGTATGTCGCAAAACCCTGCCAGCATCAATTTCTGGAGCGATTCTAAAATCATCCTTGACTGGCTGCGGGAACATCCGTCACGATGGCCTACCTTTGTAGCCAACCGCGTGAGCGAAATTAATAGCAAATTTCCGGAAGCGGACTGGAGGTACGTGCGATCTAAGGATAATCCGGCTGATTGCGCCTCTCGCGGACTGTCACCCCAAGAGCTTTCCGAGTTAACTTTATGGTGACACGGACCTGAATGGCTGACACAATTGCCCAGCCACTGGCCTTGTCCAATGCCACGACTACCAGAGCAGTCAAACGTCCTTCTGATCGAGGAGAAAGCGCTTGAAAAATCGCCGACCCGCCCAGAGGCTCCAGAGAGCTTGTTCGGAATGTCGTCCTTTTCTAAAGTCGTACGAGTCCTTGCGTACTGCTAAAGCTGGAAATCGGTAACGAAAGACAATTCGCTTAAATTCACGCCGGGCATCGCCGTGGCTGAATATTTCAAAGCCCGACAAGCTCTTTTTAAACTAATTCAAATTCAATACTTTGCTCTCGAAATTAACTGTAACTTGTCTAAAAAGCCATTACCTTCTCACAGCATTTTGTCTCGCCAGAGCCCCATTTTTGACGACCAGGGCAATCTTTAGGTGGGAGGCCGACTGCAAAATGCTTCGCTGCCGTATACTGAGCAGGACCCACGCATTCTACCAGTCAAATGTTATTTTGTCAAGTTGCTGGTAGACGAAACACACTGTTCAACGCTTCACGGAGGTATCGCCCTCATGAAGAGCGTCTTAAGTCGATCCTTTTGGATCATCGGAGGAAATCGCCTCTTCTCCGCAGTCTATCACTGCGTAGTATGTGTTCGCCACGGAGCGGTTCCAAAGCAACAACAGATGGCTCCGCTTCCCACTGAAAGGGTGTAACCAGGTCGTGTATTTCAGACGACAGGACTCGATTTCGCTGGACCATTTGCTATCTTATTTTCAAAAGGACGGGGAGCAAAATCCTCCAAAGACTATGTAGCGATTTTTGTTTGTCTCGTCATGCGTGCTATCCATATCGAAGTGGTTTCGCATATGACTACAAACACATTCATAGCAGCATTTTCTCGATTTACCGCCCGTCGAGGAGTATGCAGCACGTTCATCTCAGACAACGGGACTACGTTTAAGGGCGCTGTTGTCGAGTTGCGACGCCTATTCGTAGAGACTTCCATGTTCTCTTCTGAAGTTCACGCCCAGCTTGCCAACCAGCAGGTCGATTGGAAATTCCTCGAGCGCCTCACTTTGGGGGCCTTTGGGAAGCCGCGGTACGCAGCTTTAAGTACCATCTTCGTCAAGTCATTAGGTTGACCACTCTCACATTCGAGGAGCTATCGACTGTGACAGCCCGCATAGAGGCTTGTTTAAATTCTCGCCCATTATGCCCGCTGAGCAATAATCCCCTTGATCCAGTGGCTCTCACCCCTGGGCATTTTCTCGTAGGTTTAGCGCACCTAGCCATCATGGACCCAATCTGTGCTGAGCAACCCAACATATCGCTTAATTCCGCTGGAGACTGCTGAATCAGATGCGCGACTCCTTGTGGTTACGCTGGCGCAAGGAAGTCCTTTCTCAGCTTCAACAGCGTAACAAGTGGCTAAAGCAACAGCCCGATCTGCAATTGGGCAACGTCGTACTCATCAAGGATGAGCTGACTCCACCAGTCTCCTGGCCCTTAGCGGTGGTCATTCAAACTCATCCCGGCAAGGACGGCCTCGTCAGGGTCGTTTCACTGCGCACTGCTACTTCTTCATTCGTCAGACCATTAGTAAAACTGATTCGATTGCCAATTGATGCAGAAATGTCCGCTCTCTACGCCTTTCTCGACACCAGAAACCATAGCGAGCTTCGCGCCTACTAGTTTATATTGTATTGTTTGTTGGCATTAGAAACCATTGTATGTACTTAGATTAACATTCGTATCACAACTTGTTGTAAGGCCCATCGTTAGTCATTGCCCACCTGACGATTTTGGTAAGGTGGGCGGTATGTTCGCATTAATTTGCGTATAGGCGAGTTCGGATTCGCCGCCTTGTCTCGAGACGAGGTAAATACCTCGCGACTCTCCTTCCCGCAGCACATTGCGCCTCGCAGCTCGCATTTCGGCTGTCTCGACGCGCCTTTATCGCGAGCATTTTTGACTCAATCAATAACGCACTATTATACCGTTCGCATCGTCCGGGTCCTTCTTCCGCCTATTGTGACGTGCCAATAAAGGAAATTGGTGATAGGAAAAATTGGTGTTAGTGTTTGTATTACTACCTTCCATCATCCCAACAACTGAACGGCTATCGCCGTATTTCCTCATAGTAACAAACAAATTATAATTTAATTTTGGTTTTGCTAACTGTTAATTGGTTTGTATATTCTTTATATCCGCTTGGAGACGTTTTATAATTTTCTTAGCTTTTCACATCTTTGACGTAATTGAGACAGTAAATATGCGATAGGAAAATTTTTTGGATTAGAAAATTTGTAAAACTATTCTCACACAGGTGCTGTTACGCTTGTTTAGAGATCGAGTTATATTTTAAGGAAACAGTTAAATCAGTGGATAGAAAGATTCTGCTCATTTCCACACAGGCTACAGAGGATACAGAGAGGCTGGGGAGCGAGATGGCCTCTTTGACCTCTCTGTCGCTCCCCGTTGTCGTTATGCATTTTCCGTTTTTCTTTAAGTTTCTTATAATTTTAACGTGGATAAAATAATTTCAGCGCATAGAGTTTGTGTGTTTCTATTATTTTAATGGGTTATTATAAATTTTTATGCTGTAGCTTTTTCTATGTTTTCTTTGTATAACTTATAATTTTAATTGATTACTTTATTTGATTTTGTGATTTTAGTAGTTTCCCTAATTTCTGTAAAACTTGTACACAATTTCTCCTTGTTATTGTTATTTTATTCGTACAATTTTCTGTATTGCGCAGTTTTAAATCTAATCTTTTTCTGCACCTTCCTCTTGAGGCTCCTGCTGGGTCGGGGAATCCTCTCAAAGTTCAGGTCAGCTGGTGAGAACTTAGTACTGGAGTGGACTGCGGTATCTAATGCGTATCTTAATTCCGGCAAGTGCTCATCCCAACTAGATCTTCCAGAGCGTTTGCCACGGCTCTGGAAGATCTAGTCCAGACTCACCGCAACGGTGAGAGCTCGATCCACCAAGTAAACAAATCCTCAAAAACCACCACGTAAGGGTGTTGGTGTTTGCTTCGAGGGAGCTCCATCAGGTCGACCGCCACCACTAGCCAGGGACTCTCCACGACCCTCTGGCCAATAAGGCCTAGCGGGCCCTGCTGAGAAACTTTGTACTATTGGCACACCTCGTAGGCTCGCACAAAGTCCCTCACATCGTGATAGAATCCGGGCCAATAGAATTCGCCCGCTATCCGATTGAACGTCTTCTCTATCCCTAGGGGACCGAACGATGGATGCCAATGCGCGTCTACTATGACTCTCGTTCTGTGTGCGGCGGGATATCGTATCTAAGAGTTCATCGACTGAATATCTATAGAGTATACCGTCGTTAACCTTCCACTTGAGAAATTTATTCGGAGTATGCTGGGGATCTCTCAGCCGGTTTAAATACCAGGAGTCCGATATCGTGTCAAGTGCATCTGGAACCTTGTTCATGGAGCCTTTGGTATACACAGTCCTTTGGGAAATCCTTTTGCTAAATCAAATCCTTTGACTTTCTGGCCCTTGGAGGGAACGTCCATTTTTCGGGCTTGGTCGTCGAAGTCGAGCCTCCTGCTCGCAGACAGTCTTCTTTCTCCCCCCTTAAAAACAATACCCTAACGACAGCAATCAAATGTAGGTGAGGTAGTGACTGGGTACGTAACTTCCCTTCCGGGATTAATGAAACCCAACAGCTGGAAATAACAAATACAACATCAATATAAATAATCCATTATCCTTACCAACGGAAAGAGAAAGAGAGTCGAAAGACATCGCTCATCGCAGACTCGCACGCAATGAGAGTGGGGAGACACGAAATCGCAGGTTCTGTAAGAACCTATTGTGTTCTTGAACGTGCATTTCAATGCGACCGAAAACCGCAAACCAGGCACGTTAGTTTTCCCCCTACTGTTGTGCAACATCAGTAAACCCGGGAAATTTCAGAGATGCGGGACCCTCAGAATAAGTCCCTTCCCCCAACTGGAGTTTATTGAAAAAAAAAGAAAATCCTAAATTCATGATTGACACTTACAAGACCGTTCCTTAAGGAGGCTCCCTTAAGAGGCGCGCGCTGCCAGGCGGGTTCTCATTGGCTTTAGGCGCCCCTAAGGCTTCCTGGATACTGGAGAGTGCCTAGGAGGGAAACCGGTGATGTGCGTGCTTACGTGCATCAGGAATCTAGTGCGCCCAAGGTCATCCTCCGCGCACTCAACGCAGCCGATAACCGCGAAGGCAGCATGCGCGCACCGTCGCTCCTGGCGCAAAGGGCCCAATTTTTGTCGAGATAACCAGAAAGGTCACCTCGTCCATCCCATAATTCTTGATAAGTAGAATAAATAATCACATGTAACAAAATAATTCCAGTCTCTGTATCTAAAAAATGAATTAGCATTTATAGTTACTTTTTGGTTTATATCTCAAAGTATTATTAATCTTGTTAATATATTTACTACATTTTTTGTTAAAAACATTTATTATAGACTTTTACATACCAGACTTATAACAGACGCCAGGCGCTGGGTCCGTCAAGGTTAACGTGTCGCTGTGCGGGGAAAACGAAAACAAAGGGAAGGGAATCATGAAGCTGAGTATTCGGAGCGAAGTTAATTAGCGCAAGTCAGTATGTTCTCGGCGTTGGAGACAAACTCTACATAGAGATATATGTGCGTCATTGAGTTATCTGCTAAACTAGTGCTGAATAAAGGTATTCTTGAGTATTTGGTACGAAGCCAGAAAATAATCGAGGCAAGTGATAAAAATACTGCCCCATTACACACAAAAGTGAGTAGCAAGCTTATTGTCACATACATTGTACACGGCCGGATCGGAGATATATTCTCCCCAGATCTACCCGTTACAATACCTATTTACAAATATCAATATTTAGTTATAAAAAGTATTCTTATGATTCTAAGTCGTCCATTAGAAGAGAATTGTGCTACAGAATAAATTTGCTAGCAACGATTGAATTAGTACGTAAAAAGTAAAACATTTTTGTCGGAATATTTATTGCAATTGAATCACAGAGCCATTATTCATCTTAGTTCTAAATTAATCACATTTTGCATTTCAATCATAATTATTTAATACATATACAGTGTTTGAATTTATTATAAAAAATGTGCAACTTCTTTATTGTACAATAGTCTCCTAAGATGCTCCCTGATCTTCTTCACAATCTACGGAAGATGAAGATGAGATCGAAAAATTTGAAAATACCTGAAACTATATGAAAGAATGTTATTTATAACGATTAAATTATAATTATAAAATTAATAATAATTAAACGATTCTGTACTTACCAAAGCTAATCTGCAAATAGAATAATCAAAAACAAATAAATTTAATGATCAATTTACTAAATAATTATTGATAATCAACTATTATTTAGTAATAATCAATATATTCAATGATTTTTGTTTTGCACAGTGCAAGCTGTTTAAAACAAAAGAGAGCGGAAATAATATATATATATATATATATATTATGACAGGCTGTCCGGCCTTATTCCTCCGCTCGACGTATTCGGGTGGGGCGACGCCGCACCACGTAGCCAGGTCGAAGGAGGACTCGCCTGTCCCGTTCGAGGCATCGCCAGGGCGCCTGCCAACCGAAGAAAAAGGGGGCCCGGCCACTTAGCCGCCCGACGCTGAGGGAGAGAACAGCTGGGAGCCACCAGCTGCTCCTTTGCAGATCGCTGAGGAACCAGGGAGCGAGACTCGCTCAGGGTACCCCCTGGGAAAGAATCCTCAGCGCGGCCAGAGTAAGAAAACTCTGCTGACACACCGCGTCTCCCTGAACGCCCGTTTATCCGGAGTCTCTCTCTCTCCGCGAGACCTTCCTCGCGACCAGTCTCCCGCCTGACTACCGGCCGTGTCGAGCCCCGTGCGCCCCGCGTGCCTACCGCCAGGGCCGTGCCCCGCGCGTCCCGCGCGCCTACCGTCCGTGCCGCGAGCTCGACAGGGCGAGACGCCGCACCGATAGGTGAGCGTCTGACGGCGATCCGCAGCCAAGGAGTCGGTGTGTGAGAGCCGCTCTCCGCGCCCCGCGCGTCATACTGCTCGCTAGTCCTGTGCAGAAAGCCACCACGCCGGCGTACGTGTAATCGCCGGCGAATCGCAGCCTAGGAGTCGGCGTGCGAGAGCCGCTCCCCGCGCCCTGCGTACACTACCGCTGGTGCCGTATATTTCTCGGGACCCAGCGGCTATCCCACAGCGCTGTATGTCAGGAGGTCAGGCGACTCCATCGCGTCTCCGCTTGCGCCTAAGAATAAAATTCTATTTAATAATATTGAGTTGTGTTGTTCCCGTTCGGCGCTCCCGCCGCCTGCCACGCCACTGACCCTCCCGCGCGTCCCACCTTTTGCCCAGTAAGTCGAGTCGGCCCGCGCGCGTCAGCTGTTCGGTGCCGAATACCGCCGCCTCCGCGGGGAACAACCTAAATACGGTGGTCCAGTAAGCGCAGCCGGGTGCAACTGTGTCAAACCAGCAGAAGGGGAAGGAGACGAGCCATCCCCCAACTATCACTCCATAAGCGAGCCGAACTCGCGTTGTGACTGGACCGGCACTCTGCCAGTTTTCACCGTTAGAATGTATATATATGGCAATTCATTTGCTTCCGATGGACTGATCGCAAATTGGCGCCGTAATTAATTTGAGAATATCTTAATAATTTTTTAAGAAAATTGAATCGTATTAATAATTTATTTAATTAAGTATATAATTATTATAGAAAATTATGTAAATACATAAATATTTTTAAAAATTATATATTTACAAACAATAATATGTGTTAAATATTTTATTACTTATTTAAAATAATTGTAAATTAAAAAAAATTATTTGTGCATAATTAATTATTAGCATAATAATGTATAGACAATAATTTATTAAAATTCCTAAAATTATTTAAAAATTTCAATATTGTGAATACCTACAAAATTACCTACAAAAAGTATATAAAATAACATTTAATCACTGATTTAGTTAGACTAATTTTTAAAACAGTTAATATTTACTTGTCATATAAATTTTTACTACTAAAATATAGAAAATGATTATTAATTAAGCTATTTAAATTGAATGCTTGACCAACAGATCGTAAAAAGCATCGTGCATTTAATAATTCTATTCCCGTTTGATTTGATTTTTCATCTTTTAATTAATTAACATCAGAAAATGTTCTTTCTGATTCCGAGTTTGACAAAATTCTTGAACATCTAAATTTATGTATTTTTCAACAATTTCTGATTTAAAACAATATCCTAAATTTCTCCATTCATAAGCTAGTTGATTGTTATTTAAAAAAGGAAAATATTTATGTATATGACACAAATCTGGTAGATTATTACGTTTTTCTTTATTTAAAGCAACTGAGGGCTGTACGAATTCAAATAATTTTAAAAAATCGCGGTGTTGCAAAAATTTATCCCTCATTTCTTTGACGGCGGTTATATAAAACTTTTGGCAATGTATTCGAATTAATATAATTCGTCAGTGGATAATTTTTCTAAAATTTCTTCGCAAACGGGTCCTAGATAAATGTCATCTAAGGATTTGAGATTTTGTAAGATATCAAAATCTGTTTAAATCATCAGCGAAAGTGCATTGTTTTGAATGAAATAATTATTTAATATTTATTTTTAGTTATTATTTAATTACTATTTAATTTAATAATTATTAATAATTATATATACTATTAATTACATTTAATATTGCAATAAAGCAATATTTAAAATAAACATAACATCGAGCTTTATTAATTCCCCATCTGTCTTCTAGCGCGCTTGGCAGCCAATCAGCGCTAGGCGGTGCTGCGCATGCACCATCGGGGTGCACGGTCTAGTCACACTGATGGCATGCCTGAGTATGTGACCGAGTGTCCGAGATTACTGTCAAATAATAATAATCTATAGTAGTATTTCTAATGCGCCTATAATCATTGCTATGAAATATATATCATAATTGTTCATTATTTTTTCTTTAGTTTAATAAAAAATCAAAGTAGAATTTAGAATTCAGAATGAATGGATCAAAAAAGATTTGTTTGTGTGGTTATCCGCTTATTTCAGACCAATTTGTTATTCAGTGTAATATTTGTCAATTATTTCTTCATGGAGAGTAAGAAATATAAGAATAAATTATATTGAAAGAATGTTTATATTATTGTTAATTAAGACGCTTCTCAAGCTTAAAATTGAAGTTCTTTATTATTCACAGTAATGTTAAAAATAAGTCATGTAGATGCACATTTTTTTTTATTTAAATATTATGCCTCTGCATAAATTTTGATTTTCATTAAAATTACTAAAATAAATTGCTTAAAATTAATTATTCTATAGCTATCAAAAACATAATATTTTATAATTTGTTTCAATTCATTTTTAAAACATTAAGTAAAAGTATTTGTATTCATTGTGTTTATTTCATGTCTTAATTTCTTTTTAAATAATTTTGAAATTTTAAACACCCTGTGTATGTCACTATAATAAAACGATTTGTATTATTATAGCTTAGTTTTGATTTTTAAGATGGTATATTCAATTTTGACTTTATTAATAATTTACCAAAATTTTTTTTTTATTGAATTTTTTTTGAAAGTGTATTAAATTTTTTAATAAAAAAAAATTAAACATTTTATTATGTTAAGGTGTGTATCTGTCAAAGAATATATGGCAACAGAAATAGATAAATTTCATTGTCCTCAATGTGAGAAGAAGCATGGTACATCCATAAGTATGTTTTTTAATAATTGTGACTTATAATTTACCATAAAAACAATTATTTTGAAGTGTGATTTTCAATTTCAGTGAAATTAAAACTAAACATGCATCGTCATGATTATTCTGAAATGCATGCAGAATCAAAACCTGTTCAAACTGGTACTCCTGTATTTATCAGAGAATTAAATTTCAGACATTTTCCAAAAGCAGATGATGTTGTTAAACATTTAAAAGGTCAACAGTTAACAATTCATTATTTAGAAACTCATGGCTTTAACATCCCAATTATTGTAGATAATAAGGATGGACTTGATATGATTGTACCACCATCCAATTTCAATGTTTATGATATTGAAAATCATATTGGTAATTATTTAAAAATATATGATTTTATTAGTTTAAAATAAGATATTTTTTAATTATTCTTTAATACTTTAAATTATTTCATTTTAAATAATAATGTAATAGGAGGTGATAGAGAAATGGATGTTATAGATGTTATAAAACAAAACAATGTGAAAATGAAATTAAAAGAGTTTGTTGAATATTACAATGATCCTTATAGATCACGAATTCTTAATCTCATAAGTCTGGAATTCACAAATACAGGGTACGACATAATAAAAATTAAATATAATATTTAATATCTTTATGTATCAACATAGTGTAACAAGATACAACTTACAGCTTAGATCCTTTGGTTGAAGCACCATATGTAGCAAGAAAACTTGATTGGGTCAATTATGTGTGGCCTAAGGATAAGACTGCACAAAATGAGATGAAAAAACCAGAAGTACAAAAGTATTGCTTAATAAGTGTCAAAGATAGTTTTACAGACTTTCATATTGATTTTGGTGGTACTTCTGTATGGTATCATGTTTTAAGAGGTGAAAAAATATTTTATCTTATTAAACCTACTGTAGCAAATTTACATTTATATCAGCAGTGGATGTGTAGTTCCACACAAAGTGAAACTTTTTTTGGGGATCAAGTAGATGTATGTTATAAGTATATTTTAAAACAAGGTCAAACAATGTTAATTCCAACTGGATGGATTCATGCAGTTTTAACACCAGTAGATTCTTTGGTTTTCGGAGGAAACTTTTTACATAGTCTCAATATACCAATGCAAATACAGTGCGTTCATACCTTGCATGGAATTTAATTTTTAATGTAATTAATCACAGTAATTTTCTAAAAATAAAATTGGTTTTAGGATTTATGAAATCGAAAGAAAAATGAAAACTCCAGCAAAATTTCAATACCCTTATTTTGAAACAATACATTGGTTTGCATCAAAACACTTGTTAAATGAATTAAAGGATTATAATAGTAACAAAATGAAGTGCCCACAGTACTTTCTGGAGGGCCTGAAAGCTTTATTAAGCATACTTAAACAGTGGAATACTGATAAAGATGTAAGTTGTATCTAGATTTTGTTTAAGATTTAAAGTAGCTTCAGTTGTGGTTAGTATAATTGACAGGCATTACATTTTTTTATATTTTGCTTATTATTCTAAATTACTTTAGCGTGAGAAGTAAAATAATTATAATACTAATTTTTAAATACTGATAATGCAGTCTTGTTTTATTTTTCTACACAACATTTTCAAGTGAAAATTACACTTTGTCTACTATTTAAGATTTGTTGATGCACTGTAAATATTATTTTTTACTGCAATATCTAAATTTTGAATTTTTTCGTTGTAATGTACATTTTCATCAGAAAGTGCATTCTAATTTATGATAGAATTCTATAACAGTTTTTGTCAAAAAATTGCAAATAAATCTGCTTATTGGATGAATAAATTAAGTAACTGTGGTAGATTTAGTCCATAAATAGAGGAACACTATGTCACATTTTTGTGGCTTTGAATTCCTACAGTCGATGCGTACAGTTGAAGTATCTTCAGGCGGTTATATTTAATTTTTGAAATATATATTTTGAAAAAAGCAGAACTTTTTCCTTAAGGATATGCTTTTCTCTGATATCACTTTGTTAGTTTTACGTGTTTTCGATCTATTTGAGTGCTAGCCCCTGGTACCGAGTGTACGCTGTAATCGTTCTACTATACACCATAGTTGAGAGTCGATGATGAAATTTAGATCTTGCAGAAAATTTCGATGCTGTGGCCGGTTCTGTGTAACTTTGCGAATAAGACAATTTTATAGTTAGCTGAAATGTTACTTTGCGACAATCTTTTTAATTGGGTGAAATTTTTCCGTAATGCTCAGTTACTTATAAATAAAATATGAATATCGTAGAAAATTTTTCACCGAGTTTTGCTCTATTGATGTAGTCAACACATCCTTGTGACGTCCAAGCTAATGACGTATCATGTTGCGGGCATTCCAGGTACCTCCTAATACTGACTCTCCCGGTAACTCTCTCATAAATTAACCAATTTTGATACAAAAAAAAATTGTCATTCGAATAGTTGAATTAATTACCATATGCAGAATGGCCTTTATATCTCAAAACATTAAATGTATCTGGATGAAATCTTATTTCACTCAATTTACTGATCCTGTTTGTACTCATTTGGATCTCTGACCTAAAAGGAAATTTCGCATCACCTCTCCAAAAGAAAGTGTTTCCCACAGCCAAATGCATCTTCATGGAATGGACAATCTGCTGAATTTGAGATTGTCATCCATAGTGACACTGTGAAGAACAGTTGAGTCACGAACCTCCTCGCTAAGTGGTCCGAAAAGTTGGATAAAGTTACCGAGATAAAGTTAGTGATTCTGTGACGCGCTCCAACGGCTGAGCAACGGTCTTGGGGATACTCTTCTTCTTTGTCCTTTCCATCTCGAAGGCTATGACAGCATGCTTTCTCCCGTTAGTTTGTGAGTGCGGAGTAGCACAGGGAATATAAGCCAAGCATTATAGTCCTTTTTTGTTAAAAAATCTAAACAGTTAGCTAACTATGCAATAATATCCGTAACAGTTTGTACGTCATTAATTATCGACTAATTATCGTCATTCTTTGTTATTAACGTTTATGTAAAAAATCGCACTTTTTTTGTTTTTTGCCTGTAATTCAATATATTGCAAAGTGATCAAAATGTAATAAAGAACATTTATAGATAATTTAAATATGAACAATTCTATGTTTAAAACAACCCGATCGGATAATTAGAAGCGGAGAGAATTCGGAAAAAGTGGAAATTTTTTGTTTTTTAAAAAATTCATAGATTTTTCAATTTTAAAGCTGGAGAGATGTTTCTCCGGGAATAAGTAGCTGTTACTGCACTCTTAGTGTGTATAAAAAATGGTTTCTGTCAGTTTATAAATTTCGACGCAAACATATTAATAATTGTTTTTCGCTTCTAAATTGCAAAATATTTCTCTCATTGGGAGATTATTCAATTACAATTTCAAAAACGGATTTGGAAAATTGAAGCCTTCTACTATAACTGTAGATCTCGTTTTTTCATTTTAGTCTTCCGAATCCTGGTCAAAAATGTTTGCGAAGTTTACAGTTTTCGGTCTCTACGTAAGACCTGCTCCCATGTCTTCTGTACTAACACTACATGGGGTTTCGTGAGCAGGTCGACTAGTGGTATCATTGTGATTATCAGTTGTAGATTGCAGTAAATGCTTGGAGCTCAACTTTTGTTATCGGTGGCACCATATCGGATATGGCTTTTAGATGAGCAGGCTGTGCTTCATTAAATCTAAAATTGCATTCCTAAATTGCACTTTGAGAGAGGGTAGTCGTTTTAATACCAAAGCCAAATTTTGTAACTGCTCTTCCCAGGTTTAGACTTAGATAATGATGTCTTCTAGATAGGCATATAGATAGTCAATGTCATATTTTATTTAGATAGTTTATGAATAACGATGGGACATAAGGGATTAAAATGCCTTGAAAGAACCTTTTCATCTGCACAGCACCACTCTAAATCTATAAGTGCCGCTGCTAGGAGTAGCGAATATAGTCTACTATTTGTCGTCGTTTGTATATGAATTGAGTTTTAGAGAGTCTATAAATAAATGGAATTGTCTACTCTTTTTCTTGGACATTACTATTGGGGATCAGTACGATGACACACATTGCTCGTGCTACATCTTGACTCTCATTCAAAACGTAGCAGGTTTGTTAATTTAATTAAGCATTACAGATAACCCTAACTGTCGCTTAGAGTTGACTATAAGTAAATTATGTATAATTATGTGAACATTTAAAATTACGCACCGGTACAACAATATTGGGTGCCAAGCGAGCAGCCCTGGCTCTGTCGGACTCTTTCTGAGCAGATACCTCGCCGGCATCAGTAGGAGGTCATCGCATAAGCTGTCTATTAATCCGCTACGAAAAAAAGTGTGAAACGTTGGGATGGCGAAACAATGATCACGGGTTTATTTTTATAATAGATTTCCTACCAGCTCAGCACAATCAAGTTCCCTATGCTAAGTGTTGTCGGCCGACTCGATTCTCGCAGTTGTATTGCAAGAATAATAATTTTTTTTTTCTGTTGATATTCATGCTTTTTATAGGAAATTTAATGGAGAATAAATTTTAACTAGTAACTATGTATGTCATCGACTAGATTTGTGGCTTCGCGGATCGATGCACAACTACTCAAGAAGTCGTCCATATAGTTATTTTTAACGATAGCTTGATTCCCGTCAGACTTTTTATCTGCGGACCGTTGTGCCTTTTCATTTTAAACATATATCGCGCTGCAAGGCGAAGAAGCAGCCAAATACTAAACGTGTTATTTCATAAACCGCGGACAGCCGGTTCCTGCTATTTCCGCTGCACGTCTTTATCTTCCGTGCTCCTTCGCACCCGCAAGTACATGCTGGCGATCTCGGCCTTCATCGTGGTCATATGCTGCCTAAAACTTATGAGAATTCCAGGTAGTCCACGCAGATCTGGGTCAATTTTCAACTGGTTGTTGAGACTCGTTTCATCCGATTTGATCGCGACATAAAAAACCAGCCTTAACTTACTCGGCTTATTGACACTTCGCACGCTGAAATGGAGGAAGTACCAGACTCATGGGAACTCACTGTTCGTCTCTACGCGGCGCGCGTAACCCAGGTTGATTAGATGCGACATTTCTCTATAGTACGCGTTCGCACGTTCTTTGTTGTGGTTGAGTTTTGTGTTGACTGATAACTAGTGCTTTCTCCAAAGTAAGCCCTTTTCCAACAGTTTGTCAGATACCGCCTAGTATTTTTTAACTTTTGCATAGGAGGAAAATGCGAATTGTCGTTGGAACCATCGTCCGCGCAAGTGCCAATGCAATACAATCACCAAAAACGTTGAATTTACTTATCGAGCTGTATTTCGAACTCTCCGTCGGCCACGTTTTCAGTGGTCGACGCGCACTAAATCGCGTTCGGAGTTCTCTTCTTCGCTGTTGTGGTTAAAATCCGCACTTAACACTACTCTGTGTAAGAAACAGCCTGGTAATGTGGGCGAAATATGAATTCCCAGTATATCGATTTGGCGGACATTGCTTTCTCGTACGTGCTCAGGCTTATACGAAATTTATCCGTGATGTCTTTTGCGAGATTGCCCGGAATAAGTTAGCATTTTTAATTTTATATTGTCACGCATCGCCTCGAATTAGGCTCAAAATCTCTCACAGCTTGTGAGATCTTTGCCCTCATTGCGAAAGCTTTGCAAACATTTTTGAGCCGTTTGCCATGTACACATTGTTTCTCAACGACCTCCCGGTCTATGACTGTAACGGTCGAACTTTCATCCAGAAGCACGAAGGTTTTTAAATGGTGCCTCCTCGCATAGAAATATACCAGAATACTCTTTAGCAGCACGCAGGGATTAAGTAGTTACAATTGAGGCTGTAGCGGCCTGACGTAGGCCGCGTGTACCGAGTCCCGTGCGTAATCCGAGGGCCCGGATCAGGTAAGGAAGGCAACGGACGGCCCGGATTTTGTTACACAAAATTGCGCCACGCAAATAGCCGCACACGGTATGGAGGAGTAAATAGAGCGCCGGCAAGGACCGGCAGAAGTGCGGCAACAAGTTCAATACGTCCGGCACGCTCGAGGGAGTCGCATCACTCCCTCCGACGCCTACGACGACGACTGAATCGCTAAAGTGTTTCGCGCCTCATTGCATTCGCTTGTACACATTAGTTAAACATAGAATATAAGTGATATTGTTTAAATGAGTATATTCATTTAAAGACCCTCCATCCACACCGTCCCACACGACTTTTGACCTTCGTTTTTACGCGATATTTCTATCGAAGTCTAATTCACATCGTTTGCTCCCCCCGTACCCCACTCTTTTCTTGCAGACGATGTTCCTAATCCGCACATAGCAGTGTGTACTGTAAGGTGCATTAATGTACAGCATTTTGGCCCTTTGAATTCCAACATTGAATGTCCTGATTTTAAGTACTGGAACATAACCCTAATTTGCGGATTATTTCCCACGTCGCACAGAATCTTTCCATATAAATTTTCTACAATGATCAATCATATGAATATGAGCGATCAATTTAGCGCTTCCAAATTGAAGGGTTTCCATGATTTTGCACGAGTTGTATGATACCACTGACTGACAAACTTCACCTTCAGGCGCTGCAAAGAGACGCGCTATGTTTTTATTTTCCGTATACTTACCCGTCGACGTCTCGAATAGACTTTTAAAGTGCGTCCAGTCAAATGGATTCCCGGAAAATCGCGGCAATTTATACAAAAACGTTATGGGACTCGCAAAACGTGCATTTCATTTATCGGACAATACATTTACCGTGCGGGCAAACGCTTCAGACAGATGCTAAATCGAAGAATTATTTAACGCAACGCACTTGTTTCGCTTGTTTTTGCTCACCCAACCTTTGACGGATTCTTTTGACCTACCGTGATGCCTTCGAGACTCGGACGCTTTTGTCGCCTCCTCGTCGAAGTTGCTGCCATCGCTCAGTGAAGTCTCGTCCTCGCTAATGTTGTAGCGCGCTGGTGGAGTTCGCCATGGCGCCTCATCTCTCGCTATAGCGGTTATCCTTGGTGGTAATCTTGGTATCATGATGATGCGTTGTTGATTGGTGCGCCAGGCGGCATAGGTAAATCTCATTGGAGATGGTAATCGGTTATTTAGAGAAGCTAAAGTGGCTTCTTCTATGAAGTTCGAATGAAGGAAGCCGGTGCGGACCGATCTTCGGAACCATTCTGCCTTGGTGACGAATACTCTTCTCTCTGGCATTCGGTCGAATTGTCTCGTCTTTCTCTTTTTGACCCAACATGGGATGATGTAGCGGTCCTTTCTACGGCATCCTTGAAAATGTTGTCTTCCTGACGACGCGTAGGTTTTGCATCCATGTACTTCTTTCGATGTGTTGTTTTCGTTACGTCCTTGACGGCCTCGATTGCTTTCTTGAATGAACGGCGTCGAACTTTCTCCTCCGCAGCTTTCGGTGGCTTCAATAATTTTCCTGCTTGGCACCTTACTGGTTTTTATTATTTTGGCATAAAAATTATGCACGCGATCGTCAGTTGTTTTACGCTGCTCTGTCTTTCGAATCCTCCTCTGAAATCCTAAGAATAAATCCTGGTCATGGCACCAATTGTTCGAGTACGATGTGTAGTTTGAAGGCCTCGAAGGACGGTGAACGTGGTAGGGCACAATGAATATTCGTATATATATTCGTATAGAACTCTGATGTGTCTCAAAAGTTTATTGTTCAAACCAATAAAAAGATAAAATCAATGAATTGTTATAAAGTTCTGTTTTTTTGGGGTCAAAAATATGGTCATAACTAACACAGATAAAGAAGTGTGTGACGATGTCACTTGTAAGTGCGAGAGAGAACGAGTGTAAAAGCGTGAGCGGAAGCACGAAAGAGAGATTGGAAAGAGTTTGTAAGCGCCGACCGACCAAGCGTTTACGCGTTTACGATAGCGGCGGACGTGAAGGCAACGGGCCGAAATACGGCAAGCGCGCAGAGAGCAGCCTGCAGCTCCACTGAAGACCGAGCCGCCGGACCACAGAACAATATGGCGCCAATTCGATAGGTCGCAGCAGCGGCCTAGACGAGCCGCCGTAGTGCCGGACAGGTCCCCCCACACGTGGGCGACCGAAGGAGTAGGGATCCCCTGCGGAGTCCGTCGGCCGCGCTATGCTAAACGACGACGCGCATGGTGGAGATCGTCACGGCCATCTTGCTAACGCGCCGGTCGGCGTCAAACAGCACCACTGCCGCAGCATAGAGGGGACACACAGTGTCAGTAGGACGCGGCCGTCGTGCCCGGGCCAACCGACGACGCAGCCGATAAACCGTCGAAGGAGACGAAGCGGAGATGACAACGACGGGGAATAGTGGAGAACAGGAGCCATTCCACAAGCCATTCAGAATAGGCCAAGAGGACAAACGTCGCGAGGCTGAAGTACTTCAGCAAAGCACGCGCCTCATGGACTTCGCTCGCCATTGCCGCGAAAGGGCCCAGAGGGGATGGTCCGCGCCCCTTTGCCTCAGCACGCCGCGATAGATTTTATCAAGCTGTCCTGTAGTGTACAAACGTGTTAAAGATTCGGTTAGGCGGTCGTCGTGTGCAGACGTAGAGACGTAGAAGAGTTGAGTCGCGACGTGAAGAGACGGGAAGAGTTGTGTCCGTCATGACGTAGACGAGTCGTGACGAAGAGTACAGTGAAGACGTTGCGAGAGCAATCCTAAAACAACTCTTGATGAACGGCGCCAGTTTCCAGTGGAATCTTGGGCCACTGAGCGAAGGCTACCTGCGACCCCGCTCATTCCTTCAAGATCCAGTGACAAGTGACGCAGCCGACGCCACTCCAAGAAGGCATAAGCGACGCAGCCAACGCTGTTCCAAGGAGGGACAAGCGACGAAGACGACACTGCTCCAGAAATTAGTGAGCAACGCAACCGACGCCACCAGCGACCGACGGGCGGGACAGCCAGGGGTCGTTCGCTTGGCACCTTTCTTTACGAATTATTAGCGATCACGCCGCTGTTGAACCGTCGTGAGGAAGAAGGGCCTCTCCGGCGTAGTGCAGGTAAGCGACGCGTTACAAGTAATAGAGGTGCATCAAAAACGGCCTTAAAACTTACAGTAACCCGCATCTTGGCCGAACTACGTGGATAATAACTGCAAAAAATATCGAGTGAGTTCGATTGATGATTAAAGCGTGATCTAGAAAATTGAAATACTGAAAACACTGCATTCCTTGAATCTTGTGTAACCCGTTTATGCGAACTGATTCATTTAACCTCGTCCGCAGCAATTTTGGGTAAACCAGAAGATTTATAGCTTCGCTAGTCTCCACACAGTCGCAACATAACTCACCAGAGTAACTTACCGCGCGAGCTAATGCCCATTTTAAAATCTATGATCGAGAACTGCTTTAAGACGTAAAAACTGTATTGTAATCAACCGTAGGGTAATCAACAGTACAAGATTCTAGAGGAGTAAAAACTTCTAGAGCAGTACAAGCTTGTTTACTCGCATCAGAGTGTTACTGACTTCTCACTCAACGCGCTGCACGTCTGTTTTGTAAGCAAATGTTTTACATTGCTTGTTAATAATAGGTTCAAATTCTACATAGTTTAAAAAATGTATGCATTCCCATGACAATTTTATGGCTCGAGTTTAAATGTTTTGGAATTATATGCCAAACTATTGAGTTGAGCGACTCACTAGTATTTTGCGTATGTCTATCTAAGCATCTTAACAAATTCATTAAATCTTCAACAAATCTTTATTAAATAAATCTTATTATATAGGCCGTATACATTTTTTAGGTGTTCGCTTCTTTTGCACCAGCTGTCAGCGGAAGGACATTTTTCGTATTGTATGAAATCGTACGTCAAAGAATAATAGTCTAAACTATTATCAAATTTCACTTTTCATATTGTCAACAGAATTTATATTGATGCAGGCACCCTGTAGAGGGTCGGAGTCAAGCATGTAGCGTAGTTCAAAGCGAACGTCGATCCCGACTTGGGGGAATAGGTGTCGGTGCTTAAGTTGTATTCCTCGTGCTGGAGAAGCATAGCTGTGGGCGGTAGAAGTGCGGTAAATGAGCGCCAAAGTGGTTTTGATTAACCGGCTAGTTGCGCGTATTTTACCTCCTTTCATCTTTATATTTTGCAGCCGCGTATTCATACGTTTTTGTATTGATTTTATATTTTTAGTTGCGCAATATTTTTAATCACATGAGCCTAGACCCTGCAAACAGTGCTAAAATTTAAACATAGTCTATAAAATAGTTTACTCCAACTGTAAAAATCATTATAAATAAACAAAAAATAACAATTGTTCTTTTATTTAAATAATAATATTACATTAAAATTTATATTTCAGTATAGCATGCTAAGTAGAAGCCAGATACCAGGAACATTAAATTGCCAAAAATTACTGAAAGAATTTGGTATGGAGATCAGGCATACAGACAAATTTTTAATTGCAATTAATCCACCAAAACCAGAACGAGAAAGTAAGAGAAAAAAAAAGAAACCATTTAACAAAGATTTTATTGATATAAATATATCCAATTATGTAACAGATACGTCAAAAATAAAAAATTGTATTAAAGAACAGAATTTTAAACAAGATTCACTATTAACTGAGAAAGCTTTACCAAGCAGAAGTTCATTAAAATTAACACTTTTGAAACCTGTGATATGTGGTAGTGAAAGTCCAATCAATGATGATCATTCAATCCCAAAAATTAAAACTTTTATTAAAACAATAAACACCCTCAATCCCAAAGTGTCTAACATCAAAATATCTAAAATTAATAAAATCTTAAATTCCAATGAAACTACGATCAAGAACACTAATGCAAAAAAATCAATTACGAACAAAAATAAAACATTTGCTAAAATTAAAAAACTCTCGAATTCTGAAAAGCAAAGTCAAACTATAATTAGATTTAGGTTAGAAGATAAAAAGGTATTGAGAAATACAAAGGATACTGGAAGTAATCTGCAAACTAATTTCAATTTCGACCACACGATTAAAACTCGAAAAGAATTAACATGGAAACATACAACTTCAATTTATGATTTCCATGATGATAGTAGTGATAGCGACTGTGATGGATTTACAATTGATGAAATACCAAAGCAAAAAATCTTTAAAAAAATTATTAATACTGCGAAGAAACAAAAACGACCTTTTGAAATAAAAATAGAACAAAACACTATTCCAAAGAATGGAATTGAAGAATTGTTGAAAGCATCTGCTTATACTTTGGGTGCGTTTTCTTCCAGATTAGATATGTAAGTTTTACGAAATATTAACTTTTAATTTCTTACTTCAAAAAAAAAAATTTTTCATTTTCTTCATAATTCAAATAATATAAAATATATTTTTAGACCTTCCGTAAAACCATCTAACTATATTCATTTAGGATCTACTTCAACAGGGTAAGCATTTACTATTTGAATATCATTATTTTTAATTTACTCGCCTACGCTTACTTAATATTTAGTTCTCATAAAAAAGTATTTAATTCATTAAAAAATAAATCGGCAAAATGCATGAAATCCAATCACGTAGCATATTATGCATATTATTTATATTTTATTTATATTTATATTATATTTATTTATATTTGTGCATACATAATATAAAGTATATACATTAAGTTTATGGTATAACATGAAGTGTATTATCAAGTGTATTAAATGTTCACCTTTTAATTCTTCTCCTTTAAATCGTTTTTTTATATTATAACGGGCGCCAGGTGCTGGGTCCGTCAAGGCCAACGCAGGCTGAACTAAGTTTACCTGAAAAGGTAAACAGAGAAAAGGTGGAGAGGCCGCTAATCGTTCGAGCGCGAGTCAATCAAAGTTTAGTGTCCTTTCGGTGCCCGAGAGAAGGGATCAATGCACGGATACGCGGGGATAATTGCACCGGGCACGGAGTTAAGCAGTGAGTCGAGGTGCCGGCACCAAGAGCGGGGTGCAGCTCAGCCTTTCGCTAAAATAGCAGACTGCGAAGGACTTGAGCTCCATCTCTTAGATCACCGGCTAGCCCCTGGGAGAGCGACCCGGGGCAATACCCCACGGACAAATTAGCTCTTCGCCGCAGCGCCTGACTGCAAGCCCAGGTAGGGCAAATACTGATTATATCGAAGTCAATAATAATTAGGCTAGGCGTGGCGAATTTGGCCATCGCATAATATTGGTGGTGTACGAGAATCGCGAGTTTTACACGCAGCTGAGAGAGAGAAAACTCTTCTCTTAAAGATAAGGCATGCGAGAAACAGAAGCGCGGCCCTATTGCGCGTTTAGGACCTGATACGTTGAAGATCGCGGATCGTCTCGATGCGACGGATTTTGTGCGCAGGAAAATAGTGTTCGCGTGGCGCGCCAATCGAATCTTTGCTAACGTATGAGCACGTAGTGTGGCGGGCCTGAGCGCGATAAACGCGAGGTTAGCGCAGAGCTAACCTAGAATAATGACGAGCCCACACATATATATACATATATACTGTAACGGGGAGATCTGGGAAAAACTGAACTATTCGATCGTTTATCGAACTGCGCATTATACACGCGCAACCGCTTGTCGCGGGTAGACTCCGCGCCGCGTCTAGCGCGCCCTCTTACGCCGATCATTATAACTTAGTGGAGTCTATCGACACGACCTCATCCTAAGGATCCTAAACGGAAGGGAGATCCGCGCTTATCGTGGTATGGCAAAATTTGTGCCCGCGACTGTGAATAATGAGAGAGAGGTATTTTCTCTCTCTCACTCCCACGCACGTTGCTGGCGATAAATACTATAGAAAGAGAGATAGAGGTGTTTTTGGAACCTTAGGGGTATCTTGGGGGTACCTCGCCTGGTCGGGCTTCCAAGGTCAACGGATGTCCAGAAGAATATGAAATCAGGGAGGACCTGGACCTAACCTCGTCTAGGTTGGCGTAGACTCCTGCTGACTCTCCGCAGATCGGTGCAGTCTATTTCTACCTCTTGGAAGGTTGGCAGGAAACCGTTGGGCGAACACGCGTTGCCATGCGTATTGTATGTATAGCGTATTCTCCCGCCGAAATTTCCCACCTGTCTTTTTCCTCATTTCCCGCGTTTTCTCCTTACCCTCGTGGCACGTTGGCCTTGACTGGCCTATCGCCTAGCGCCCGTTACAGTACGTATGTGTGTGCATATTCGTTAATCTTAAAAATGATTCGAACAGATACTCGTTGCGTAAAATTGTAACGTGGGTTACACGGATAATCTGTACATTGAGAAGCTTCCATTTTGACTATGCATGAAAAAGTTCTTCGTAAATGTTGCATAACTTGATAAAATAATAATTTAAGCCGTATCCGATTCAAATGACTTTCAAATTTCATATAGTAACTGAATGCAGAAAATGACAAAAATCACAATTTTTAACTCTGAAACTATTAATTTTTAGTATAGGCATATGAGACTATTTTTTGTTGATAACTTTTCAAAGAATATCAAAAAAAAATTTTGTTTTTGCAATAGCAAAAATTGTTTAACTATGTATATGTCAACTTTACAAAAAAATAACCGTGATATTTAAATTCAACAAGCCAAAATACAAAAAAAATATGTTCAACCTCCACTTTATACCTCTGTCATCAAAAACTATAAGCCAAAATTAATAACATTTTCTCGAAATGGCAAATTTTTACGTACTTTATCGTAAGAGAGGCCTCTTTTCGCGTTAGTGTCGAGGTGTGCTCTGGTGTCCGCCGGTTTTCTGTTTGTACCGTGGTTTGTTATTCTAATTTAATAAATGTATGCTTTTCTCTCTGATCAGTGAGGATTTTTCAGCTGAAGCAAGTGGTTGTGCGTCGGGTAATTAGTGTTTTTATTATTGCAGAAACCTTCGTTGACTCATCCTATTCCAATCATCAAACTCACTAGAGTTTAACTTAGATAATATTCAAAAGTACATCAAATTTTTAAAGAACAATAAAAACAAATAAAAAATCACTGAGACATCATTTAAGATCATGTGCATTTAAATATTTTATTATTACATTGTTATATTAGCTATAATAGTTATAATAGTATTAAAATTAATTTTGCATAACTAATATAGGAATCGTCGTCAGATTGACCTGCACTCAAAAATGATCTGTTTTTAAATAAAATAGTACATTATTTCATTCATTTAAAACGAACTTAAACTTAACAGTTACTTTAAACTAAATTATATAAAAAAAAGTACACAAAAAATACTTAATAACCAAAAAATTCTGTTATTTCCTTTTAATCATTTAGCATTGATTTTTGTTAATTTTAAATTCAACCAATAGAAGATAGATATCTTAAAAGTTTTCGGAAACAGCTCTCAGTGTGCCGTTTCAAAGATTATTTGAACATATGATATTAAGAATTTGTTTATGATTAAATTTAAGTTTAAAAAGCAGATTAACTTTATATGTTAAATTGATACTGCTCGATTATAGAGCCTTGCGTACGGGCGTTTATTCCGCGCGGTCTCCCTCCGAGATCCGCCGGACCCCTTCCGGGGTCCGCGCTCCCGAGGTATAGGAAAATTCGATTTTTTCCGGAAGCTCAGACTAGGCCGGAGCGCCGGCCCGCGCAGAGCTTCCCCCACTACCGCGCCGCGCCCGTTCCCCCTACCATCATACCGAGTTCGGAGCAGCTGCGCCCGCGCGCTCAAATAGCGGCGCCCTCTCCGGATTAGGCACTTTGACCCGGCCAGCCGAGCCGAGCGGACCTCTGCCCGCGTGGAGACGCGCCTGCATAGCATAGCCCGACCGAGAAGTCCAGTACGGCAAAGGACGTTTTTTTTTAGAGCACCACTCATCGCACACCAACGACCGCCAGGTCGGCCCGTTCGCAGTAGACGCCGCGCCTGCGCGACCAACCTAGTTAACTCTCCGCAGGACATACGAAACCGGAGTCTGGATCAGGCCAGTATTTTCTTTATTAAATAAACACCTTTTACTCAAGCTGTCTGTCTTATGTCACTGGGCCACCTATCACCTCTCTGGAATCTCTGAAGTCGGCGCCTGAGTTAAACAAGATGAGCTCAGGCGCGGAAGTGCTCAATACCAGCTCTTCCAGAGCTACTAACCGGGCCATTCTAACGTTAAATCAAACTTGCTGTTCAGCCGGAACAAAATATGATTTTGATGAGATTCATATAAATAAGCAGTTCTATATACTTTTTATTTTGTTCGTTCATCGTATCATTAAAATTATTATACAAGTTTTATTGTTAAAATCCGAATATATTATCTACTAGACTTTATATGCCTATTAAAAATGTTTATAAAAAAGAGATGAACAAACGAGTTTTAAAGAAAAAATTGAAATAAAAAATTTGAAAAACGTTCATACTTGTACCTGTGTGCCTTCTCTTCGAGGTCGACGTACCTTGTAGGGGCTCTGAATACCCAACACTGATCGCCGCTATCGCACGGCTGCTAGAATGCAGGTCCGTGTTCGCCTCGGATGGGTCCCAGTAGGGGGGACTAGCCCCGGCTGGCTATTCTCACAGTGGTCGTTACGGTAAAGGGTTATGGTGAGTGGGATGGGTTACACTAATAAAAAATACTGGGAGCTTGGAGCACCCTTCCGTCTAGACGCATGGCGCTTCCATACAGAATTAGTCCGCTAACGAGGACCCTTTTGCTTCACCGGATAGCCGCCACCCATCATACGCCCGGACGGCGAGGCACAACGAGGGCTTTTTTCCAGCCCTGAGCGTGCTTAGTCCGCTGGAGCTTGCAGGCTCGCCAGGGCCTTCTGCCTCCTGACCGGTTGCCTTACGTTAGTGTACGGTACCGGCTGGTTTCGTTCTTGCAGGGTAGTCGGGGATAGCAGTCGATCGATTTCGCCCGGGTGGGTGATGGGTGTCATTGGAACTCTCTCGGGTCACCTTGAGCGGGGTGATCATCCGATCAACGCCTTATTTCGGCGTTGACCTTCCACTAACCGTCGACCCGTGTTGCCACGGAGCCTCGAATCTTTGTTTTTTGGGTCGATTTTTCTTTATTAATTCATTATTCAGTATTTATTGTAAACGGTGATTATTGTTTACAAAAAATTCATATTTATTTACTAATATTTGAATAAAATTTAGACTACAAAATATTTCGCTGTTTGTACTTGAGTGATCAATATCAATATTTGTTGTTATTTTTCTGGTATAAATATAAATCATTTTTAGCCCTTCAGTTCTATTTTTTTACTTTTCTATGATGTTGAAGATTACATGTACGAATTTCAAAAATATTAAATATCAAAAATTACATTTGCTGTTTACCTAAATGTATTACTTATCCTCAATTATTATTTGTAACAAATACGTTTCGTTATAATAATTATAATACAAGTATACCACGCAGTCCTTACTATCCTTAACAGGCAATATATATTTCAGATTATTATTTATTAAGAAATATATATTTTATAAAAGTGAGCCCTTTATTGTGTTCTCCCGTCTCATTGTATTTATAAATAGTCGAGAGAAGTTCGTGCCGGTGCTTTCCCGCCGAGGCCAGCGGGACCTTTCCAAGAATCTATCGGCTAGCCAGAGGCCGCTCGCTTGGCGCTCTTTATGTAAAAATTATTAGCGAGCACGCCGTTGTTAAACCGTCGTGAGGCGGAAGGGCCTCTCGTCCGTGGTGCAGGAAAGCGACATATTACACTATCATTCATAAATTTTGCTTCTAGTTGTAGTCAATTATAACGTTTATAATTTATTTTCAAGAATTAAATTCTATCATATTTTTATTAATCGAATAAATGTAATGTGATTTACTTTATCTGAAATTTTTATTTAATAAATTTGGTGTTTGCAATATTCAATTCCTATTCGACTTTTTAAATGAAAATGGCTGAAAATAAACTGAATGGATGGGGAAACGCCCTACCGAATAGACAGATTAAAGGAAGTATTGTGAAATAAACAGTTAGATGAAGGCCAATCCGGGTCGATAGAGAAATTAATGGAAGAGTCAGACTACTTCCATTTAAAAGGCGAAAAACAAGGGACACCAATATTATAACTCATTATATTGCTACTACGAATGATTTACCAGTAGTAAGCAATAATGCTTACAGCATTCCATATGCATTGAAGCAGGAACATCAGACAGCACCTAAAACGAAAAATACCGATTAGTGGTCGACTTTTGTCAGCTAAATGAACGCACGCTCTGGGATAAATACTCATAACCTAATTTTTTCAGATTCCCTTTCATGAAGCCGATGGTTTAAAACTGGATTGGCATCCTCTTACGGAATGTGTAGGGAATTATTTAAGTAAAGAAGTAGTTAAGCCCGACACCGGTAAACATAAAGTAGTACACAAATTACCACAGCCCAAAATTCTGAAAAATGTGCGCCAATTTTTGAGATTAGCAGGATGTCATCAAAGGATTCTCGGATATAGCAAAACCATTGAGCGACTTGTTGAAAAGGGCAGTAGGTTTTCTCTGGGATAATGAAACACCAAAAGCATTTGACACTAAAAACACGACTTTGCAGCAGCCTAGTGCAACTTCCTGATTTTACAAAAGACTTCATAATATTATGCGACACAAGCGAAACAGCAAAAAAAAGCATCCTATCGCAAGGCCCGATTGGGAAAAATTGACCAATCGCGTATGCTTTCAGGGTACTGTCCAATGCAGAATCGCGGTATGACACCTACTTCCAATTCGGTCTTTACCTTATAGGATGAATTTAAGTATAGTCACAGATCATAAGCCGCTTATATGGTTCAAGAATTCAGTAGATGGAGAATAAAAGTAAACGATTACAATTACGATATATTATACAAGAACGGGATGACCAATGTAAATGTAAATGCGTTGTCAAGAAATAGAGTGCTTGAATTATAGAGACAAGCGTTTGAGACAGGTTGATGATAAGGCCAACACTAAGGAGAACAATACCAAGGCCATGGTTAGTACTGAAGAGGTTGCCGAAAACGAGGAAATGCCGCCGGAGTCAGGAGAGGTCGATCACTCGACACGTTTTGGAGACGACGACGACATGGGGACACCTTGGCGACACTACAAGAGCGCGTTTATAGATTGTAATCAGCAGCTAAAGATAAGAAAAGATAATTATTTGTATTTTGTAATCTCGGATGGACAACCGTGCACTGAAAGCATTCGCTGCACGCAGAGAATTACCCAAAATTAATTGAGACCCCGAAGAAATTAAAATAACCAATAAAAAAAGTAGCTATACTTCAGATTTATAATCCGAGGCCTGCAAGTGAAGCAATATCAATATATCAAATAACTTAAAATAGGCTTATGCATATATAATTTTAATTAGCATGGCAATAACTAAAGAAATCGAAAACATACTTTGTTTAGAGATTTTAATAAATTTACGAAAAGAACTAAGAAAAATTTCAGTAAAACTTATTATTTGCCGCAATACATAGCCGAAGAAAATCGCAGAAAATGCATGATTCTGCAATAGTAGGATTGACAAGGGGTGACAAAAACATATTGTCGCCTAAAACAAAAATATTTTTGGAGCGATGTAAAGCAAGACGAACAAGATTAAATACGTAACTGTTTAAAGTGCTAATTAAAAAAATTAGTGAGAGTTAAAACAAAATAACCAATAATGATTACAGGCACTCCCCAAGCAGCAATAAAGAAAATCAGCTTCGAAAATGCAATTTTTCAATTTTTTGCTTCCCCTTGCAAGATGCAACCCTACATTCAGGAGCAGATACTGTTGTTCAACGATTTATATGCATTTATGGAGCCTCCATGGTAATATTAACAGATCAAGGAACTAACTTCATGAGTAATGTAATGCGAAGACTTTCGAAATCAGAAAAAATTCGGAATCAAAAGGGTCCGTACAACAACGTATGATCCACAATCTAACGGCTCACTTGAAAGATTGCACCATACGCTGGCAGAGTATATTATTATGTTATTAAGTTGATGAACTAATACGAAGGACCATATACTATGATCATTATTTTTCACAATAATGGAAACGTTAAAATTCAGAAACGTAACGGCTGTTCCAAGGTTTAGTAATCGAATTTTTATGTACAACCAAATACATAGAAAAACCTGACTTGGTCAAAACCAAGAAAGAGGCCAATCTAATCAGAACAGTTACATCTTACAGATGCACCGTTATCATAAAGAAAGAGGAAATATTAAAATCATTATCGAAATTGTAAAAACTAATGATATACTAACAATTTTTTCAAGAATAAAGAGAAAGTGTAGCAAAAATAACTTAATATTAAAAACTATTTAGAAAATAAGAAACAATTATCATATAACTCGGGAAGGAATAATGAAACTAACAAGTTAATGGATAAGAAAAATATACATGCGTGACTCTCCAACAAGGTGAAGGACAGAGATAACCATCAAATTCTTTGAATCAAAATTTATTATTACTTATTATTGGAGTTAGGGCTTCAGCAGACCTCTGGACGCATGGGTAATCCCTTCGTGTCCCTCGTGTACGGTTATCAACTCTAATGAATCAGCCGAGTTGCCTCTCAAAAAGACAATATGATGGGGGCGTGCCTTATACTTGTGTCTGCAGCCTCCAGAAAGGGTACACCAAAAGATAGTTGCCTCTTCCCAGATAAGACAGGGCAGCTACAAAGAATATACTTAGCAGTTTCAACTTCCTCGTAGTAGAACCTACAGAAAGGGTCTGTTGCTAAGCCCATTCTGAATTTGTGTGCTTTAAGGCTACCGTGTCCTGTGACGATCTCCACCAGTAGCCTAGCTTTCGTTTTGTTTATTCGAACTATGTGTTTGGACCAACTCGTGGGCCAAGAGGCCTTTCAATTGCTAACTCTGCAGCTCAGTCGTACCCCTGCCATTCAGCCTACAATACAGCCCAGCACCTATGCCATTCCTATTTTTGGATTCATCCGTATACCAGATAATGCCATCCTTAGAAACGTACCTCTTTTGTGCGTACCACTCCTCGCGGCGTGAGATGCTAGTTCTATATTTTTGTCAAAAGGAAGTTCGTGTTCACATCCGAAGAGTTGCCTTTTCATTCAATCCCCTCCCCCCCTACGCCCCCCTCCCCTCCCCGGGAGCTTATCTAATCTTTCCATTTTTCTTTCATTTAACGAGTTTGTGACACTATGTAGGGCTTCTGCCAGGGTTACCTTAAATGGTTTGATATCAAGAGTAAATTCAGTGTCGCAGTAGAAGTTGTCCTAATCGCATCCGAGATGCTGCTTAAGGCAACACCTTTTCTTAGCCTTTTCAAAAATATGTTGGTCGTGGAGAGTGTTCTCGTAGGTCAGTCTAGTTTAAGCCTCATTTTATTATACCATTTTTCTACCGATGTATGGATTCTTTGCATGATCTCCGTAAGGGTGTCGAGGAATGGACCTCTCGGTATTATTAGGATGTCATCTGCATATTCTGCAACCGTGCATCCCGCATCATTCAGTAGTTGTAGGAGCTCTACCTTATTGGAGCTCCTGCTGCGAATTCCTTCGCTTTTAGTTACGTTTCGATACTCGAGATCGCATATAGTACGCTCGAGATATAGTACGGTCTCTGTAGATCTCCCCGCTCTGTAAGCATGTTGCTCATTATGAAGCCCTTTCTCATTTAAGATAAGCTGTTTATGAACCTATCAACCATTCTCCCCACTATTTATAGGACAAAGGAGGTCAGGCTGATTGGTCTGAAATCTTTAGGTGCCGGGTCTTATTGGTCTTTGTCATTTTCATCAAAGAGCCTACGATCACGTCCTTCGCTTTTTGAAGCAGGTCCGGAAAAATACCATCGGGTCCTGATGACTTGAAAGGGTCAAACGACCTAATAACCCACCTGGTCCTCTTATGAGTAACAATTTTATTTGCTAGTCTACAGCTATTTGCTAGGAGCCTGTAGTTCTGGCTGTTTCATTTTGCATCCTCTCTGTTTTTCGGTACGCTTGGAGTTCCTTACTCGTTTGGGTTGGACTTCCTTGGGTTGGCTTCCGTTGGGTTCCTTTCTCGACTGAGAAAGTAATCAAGGAGTGATTCACTTCCTGATTAGGTTTGCAACAGCTGTTGATGCTAACTTTAGATCTATTACCTCAATCCTGGATGCATTCCTGAACATAGGTGTATTGTGGACGTTCGTTATGTCTAAGTCTGTGCCTGCAAGTAATTCTAAAACTTTTGTTCCTCCCGCATTTGTGTTGGTGCTACCTCATACCTGAAGGTGGGGAGTTGTATCACATCTGAGAATTAGAGGCAGCTTTTCTTGTGTACATTACTCCACAAGCCTTTGTACTTTCTCTTTGGAGTTGTCCTTGTCGTCGTAGGGTAGATAGGCCGAGGCTATCACTAGTTGCCCTATGCCGTCTAAGTTCGGTTTAACTGCCGCCAGATCTGTGTAGAGTTCCAGCAGAGGCAGTGCTTTAACTCTCTTGAGTACTATGCAGGCTTTTGGTCTCCGTTCCTTTGTGTCCTCAAACAGATAAAACCTCCTAGTTGTGACGTGGTGCTTCCGTCGGGAAACAGGCTTCCCGCGGACCCGGAGCACCGCGCCATTATCCCCGGTCGCGCCGTCCTGCCTACGTGCAGGCTCTCGCGGTCGCCCCGGAGGGGACCCGGCCGGGCCAGCCCGGGCGGCTGGCCGACGATGGTCGCGGCGGTCTGTAATCGGGGGAGGGAGGGGGGCAAGGCAGTGAAACAATAAAACAATGAGAGGCCGCACTTCTCTTTAACTACATATGCTTTATTCGCGGTCGGGGAGGACGACACCTCCCCGCCGCACGCCTCCTTTACAAAACAACATCTTCCCGATACAAATATCGGGCGCCGCGGGGTCACGCGCGCTCGCCGAGGACGTCCGCCCGGGCTCTCGCAGAGCCCTCCACGGACGCCTACAGCCGGGTCGCCGCCGCTGGAACACCGGGCGCATTGCACCCAGGCGGCGGGCTCCGGAGAGCCCCTACACCTGGGGCGGGCGCCCACAGTCCCGTCTACCCCGCGCCGTGCCCGCGCCGCTCTCTCTCTCTCGCTCGCGCGCGCCTTATGGCCTAGGGCCTACCTTGGCCAGCACGGAGATGGTCCTCCCGGCCACAGACCGGCCGCTGACCCCGGCGCCTCCCCGATGTCCTGGGGGTCGCGGCGCGCGCTCCGATCGCTCTCTCTCTCTCCCTTGGCGCTGCTCGCTCTCTCTCGCTCTCCGTGGCGCTGCTCGCTCTTCCTCCCTCTCGCACTTTTGGCGCGTGTCGCGGGGAAAGGGGGCACACGCCGAGTTATTAGGTCACGGTCGTGGCCCGCGCGAAACTGCCCGCGCATCGATCCGCGCCTGTCGATCGCGCCGCGGGCCGATAGCTCCGCCCTTTTTCGGCGCTATGGGCCCGCGCGCATCGATTGCTCGGCCGCGGCCGCGGCGTCTCACGAGATCGGCTCCGCGCGCGCGCCGATGTCATTTGCCCCGTCACATAGTTTAATAATGACACCTTTCACCACCCAAGATTGTTGGATGAGTGCTCGCAGAGGTGCCCTTGTTATGACGCAAGTTGATTTGCGAAACAGAGAAAAATGATAGAGTCATTTTTACTCGATCTAATCCCTCTCTACCTCGTTTCCCCTTCAAGAGACTTCTTCGCCTCTCGGGTGAATACCTTAAAATGTATTCTACTGAGGTCGTACCAAGGCCTGTCAAGGGCCGCTAAATACCCGGCGTGCAATTCCAGGATCGGTAGCACTAAAAGTTGTTTATCTGCCGTGCGCTTCGTTCCTTCCTCTCCGACCTGGGAGTTTACGACCCTCCACGCCTTTGTCTTAAGTGAGTGGTCGTATGCCTCCAACCTATCCAGTACCGCCGCTGAATCCTCTGGGACCCCAGAGATCCGAGCGTTAAACTTCAATTTCTGCTGGAGGAGTTCAGTCCCTCCCCCATCTTCAGACCGGGGCCTCCCCATGGTAAATTCAAAGTGGATAGCTTGTTTGCTACCAGGATAAGCGCTCCTTGACCACAGCAGTTGGTATCAAAGCTTGGCCACGTACCGTGCAGCATGGAGTCGAATTCTTTCTTGTCCGCCATCCGGAACTACGCAAACATTTCCGGTGTGATCGAACTATTATACTTCCGCACTGCCCTTTGTGCCGCTTGCTAGCTTGTGATTCAGATTTCCTGGTTACCACTCTATACCTCTTTCTCCTCCTCTACCTTATCACTTTCTTTGCTAGTTGTAATTAGGAACTGATCCATTTTTGTTCCGCCTCTCGTCTACTCCTATACAACCCAATTGGATCCTGATGGGGGTGATATGATCATCCCACTCAGCACCCATCGTATACCGCACACAAGCATTCAGTGAGTATTGTAGCTTTGTCCTGAGCTCCAGGGACGCATATAAGTAAACCATAGAACAATAATTGAAATAAGGAAAAACCAGAGAACGTACCAGTTCGGCACGAAGAGCCTCCGTGGTGTACTAACTGAAAACTGTAAACTATATAAAACCTGGTTTATTTTTTTATAAACGAATTCAATATGTGTTCTCCAGGTAAGACCTGCGTCTAGTATAATATCAAAGCTTTTTAAAGTCGCGACACAGACACGACAGCCCCCTTCCGAAGATCAATGGAATTGAACCCTGCTGACTCAATATCGGGAAATAATCCGCAAGTTTCAAAAAGAATCGCAGACGTCTTTCCAATATTGAGTTTCACGGATTCAGACGAGGCCAAGTCCGAGAATGCCCGCGCCACAGATGTTATATGTTTGGTTCCTGCCTCCTGGTTATCTCTAGAAAAACTATGGTAAATCTGGAAATCATCAGTATATAAAATATGTTTTACACCTATGGAGTCCAGGGCAAGACCAAGGTCTTTGATGTAAAGACAGAACAGGAATGATTTTAACACAGAGGCCTAACGCGGAGAGCCAAGTAGATATTGTAGCCCTATCGGATATGACAAGTTGCTCTTACCCAGACAGGCATGCCCAGATCTACGCCAGCACCCCTCGCGAGAAGCCCATACCCTTCAAGCAACTTAATAGTCGAGTGAAACAGATAGTCTCAAGCGCCATGCTAAATTCAAACAATAAGAGTAACATTACCTGCCTTTTATTTAAAGTAGTACGTACGTCTTCAATCAGTCTTAACAGAGCAGTTTCAGTCGAACTGTGCCATCGATATCCAGTTTGGAGTGGGTGAGGATGTTATGAAACACCAAATACTCCATAAATTGGTCATATACAATTCTCAAGCACTTTTGAGAGACAGCAGAGCAGTGAAATTGACCGAAAATCATCTGGTCCGGAATGTGTTTTAGATTTGACCAATGGTACTACATGAGCCTTCTTCCACACCTCTGAGAAGTCTCCACTCAAGCGAACTATTGTACAGACGCACTAAAAACAGATCTCTAACCGAAAGAGCCTTTACAACTACACTGTGAGGAATGCCATCCTCACCAATTGCCTGTGATGTGAACTTAGATATTGACACAACAATATCATTAATATTTATAACAGTAAACCGAAAACCACTACCAGCGGCAAAGCTGAGCACGGCATCAATTTGATTGTCGTCGACAGCAGTTGACATAGGTACCCGTGCAAAGTGAGAATTAAGCTCATCAGTGCAAGAGTGAGGCATTGTACAGACGGTACAGACGAACAGAATGAACGCAATTCCTTGAGAACTACCTCGATCTTCGCAAACACGTTCAGGAGAAAATTGTTCAGGCGAGGACTGAATATATTCATAATCGCCTGTTCGGAGCTCAAAATTCCTGCACAATCTGGTAGGAGTTGCGGAACCTAGGTTTACTAACACGAGCGAGTGGGTCTTTGCATGGGCTCATGTCGGATGAACTTAACACTCACTTTGCACAGGTGTCTGTGTCAAATACCATCGATGACAATAAGATACATGCTATGCTCAACTCTGCTGCTGATGGTATTTTTAGGTTTAAAGACATAAATATTAATGATATTGTACTGTCAATATATAAGTTCACATCGCAGGCAGTTGGTGAGGATGACATTCCACATAGTGTAGTTGTTAAGGCTCTTGTTAAGGTTATAGGTCCGTTTTTAGTGCGCCTGTACAATGGCTCGCTTGAAAGTGGACGCTTCCCTGAGGTGTGAAAGAAGGCTCTTGTGGTGTTATTGACCAAATCAAAAACACCTGGATTAGATGATTTTCGGCCTATTTCACTACTTTGCTTTCTTTCAAAAGTGCTTCAGAGAATTGTTTACGACCCGTTTATGGAGTATTTAGGGTCTCACAACATCCTCGACCCACTTCACACTGGGTATCGACGGTACAGTTCAACTGAGACTACTCTGCTGAGATTGACTTAAGACGTACGCAGTGCTATAGACAAAAGACAGGTGACGTTACTGTTATTGTTTGACTTAGTTTGACTTTATTGAGCAAGGCGTTCGACACAATATATATCCCACTCGATTGTTGAAATACATGATGCGAATGGGCTTCTCGCGAAGGGAGCTAATGTGGATATGGGCATACTTGTCTGGAAGAGAGCAACTCCTTCTGTTTTAGGACCACTGCTGTTTTGCCTTTACATTAATGACCTTGGTCTTGCCCTAGACTCCATAGGTATAAAACATATTTTATATACTTATGATCTCCAGATTTATTATAGTTTTTCTAGGGATAACCTCGAGGCAGGAGCCAGACACATAACAGCTGCGGTCCGTGCGGTTTTGGACTGGGCCTCATCTGCCTCCTTGAAGCTCAATGTTGGAAAGACGTCTGCGATTCTTTTTGGAACTCGCAGGTTCCTTTCTGAAATTGAGTCAGCCGGGTTCAACTCTATTGAACACTAGGAGGGAGCAATCGTGTCTTTGTCCGAGACTGTAAAAAGCCTTGGTGTTGTGCTAGACGCGGGCCTTACTTGGAGACCACACATTAAATTGATTTGCAAAAGAATCAACCAGATTTTATATAGTCTACGTTTTTTCCGTCAGTATACCACGAAGGCTCTTCGTGCCAAGCTGGTACGTTCACAGAACTCCGCTCACAGAAATGTATTTGCAGATCGACAAGATCTTACGGCTGCGTAAGCCCCGGAGTACCTTGCTGATCTATTCTCTCCTGATGCATCTCATCGGCCGGTCAGGGGTGAACCTAAATAGATTTCCGTTCCTCGGATGCGCACCAAGATGGGAATTAAATTTTTTTCTGTTCAAGGCGCTCATCTGTGGAACGGACTGCCATCCTGTATTAGAAATGCCACCTCTCTTTCTCGCTTCAGGGGGCCAGTGATGAAGCATTTGAGGGGTCGGTATATTACTATAGATTCCTCGAGTCAGTCGTTCTCTTGACCTTGTTTTGATTTTCGCCCTAAATTAGTTGTATGTGTGTATCTTGAGTATGTATGTATTATCCTTCACTTTATACTGTATATACATTCATTTCGTCCATTGTATGTAAGAGTCCATGAGTGAGTACTGACTGATAGATAATGAATTATGAGAGAAATGTGATTTGTAGAATTTTATGTAACAATTATATATTTATTTATTTATTGCCATATACTGCGCTATATCGGTAATAATGACGTATATGTGATATAATTTATGTTTAATTTGACTTAGGATGATTGTGTTTTTAAGTGTTATTTGTGCAATAATTTTGTAAAAATTTTACAAATAAACTTCTATCTATCTATCTATCTATCTCTCTCTCTATCTCCGATAAATGGTATTATCCTCACGTCTACGGGATGTTCTGAACGATGTTCTTCTTCTGTTGATGTACGGCCACGTTTAAATTCATTTATCCAATTGTAAATTGTTGCAAATACAGGGGCAGATGTGCCATGAATTGAATCCAACTCAGCTTTTATTTCTTTTGCTGTTAAACCTTTTAAATAGAAATGTTTAAACTCACTTGTTTCCATTTTCTTAAGCAAACAAAAGTTATTTACTTCAACTGATCTTTATCATCGTAAAGACGAAATCACTCGATGAATATGGCTGCAACTTTACCAGATACCTAGTGAGGAATGATGCTTATTAGAAACAGACTATTTGCGATGCTACGAGATGATTTCTTAGATTTTTTAAAGACTTATTGACCTGCCCTCGTATATATGCGAAGATCGGGAATCAGCTAACAAACGAAAGTATATTATCGACATCTAAACAACTATTATTTTGCATATCTGTTGTTATAATAATATTTTTCTTTATAACTATACGCACATAACTCCTCGCTCTTATAAGGTCCTAGAGTAGGACAGTAATTCGTTCAATTAATTCTGTATCTCTCGGTCCTTGCTTTCTGTATCCGTTTTTGCCAAAGTAGACACAACGTAATATTAAGAATATACTATTATTTTCTTTTGGTTTAAATATTTTGTATTCAACAAAATCTCTCGAATTCGCCTAGGACTTCTAACGGATGTTTCGAGTTTTTCTTAAAAACTTTGGCGCTTTTATATCAAAATTTATTATTTATACATTATAAATAACTATACAAAATTCTGTTGTTTACTCACACAGCGATTATCGCTTTGGTGAGAGGTGATTGGCTATCAGTTTCAGCAATTTACGCGCTGGTTATGATAGCCTGGAAATTCGACTAGTAATTGTGAATATTGCTAGTGCATAATTTGGAGTTCTGCAGATCCTACATCTCGTCCATTTCTCTGTTATTTATCTCCATTCGCGATCGTTCGACCCGAACTTCACGCCTTTTTTTCATATTTTCTTGCTATAAATGAAATCCATTCAGTTGCGTTTCTATTTTTTTACTAATATCGCCACATTTCGATTATCTCTATTGATTTTTTAATTTTCTATCATAATTTGTAACATAGAACGAATCACCAAATACCATTAATTCATATTGAGTTCATAATGCTAATTAATTTATATCATTTGCTTTTCTCGGGCGCCAAATAAAGTGGGATACTTGCAGAATGCATATATAAATTCATAGATGCGTGTACAAATGCATTCACGCAAATAAAAATAAAATGAAATGTACGATAAATAAACGGGAAACTGGATAAGGAGCAGTTTTAGTCATTAGAAAATAGTAGCTGCTAACGTTAGGGATAGAAGTATCCAGACAGTCTGATTCATTGCGCTTCTATTACGATATCTTAATAGGAAATCTTTTGAGACAAACGCTCTTTGCTCTTTTTGCTATCACCCAAAGAGTTTGATATTGTTCATCCTCGGTTACATGCGTTACCCTTCCACTATATATATTTAAATTCATTTACGGTACCTTAGTATTTGTAAATTTAAATACTTATTTCCAACAGGACTTCACCATTAACAAAAGATGCCATTGCTGGGATGTTATCATTCAGTACACAATGTTATTCAACAAAAAAACGGCCTTCGAAAGAAATGAAAGGAAGCGTATTAAAGGCGCCTATTGGAAAACATTGCAGTGAAAATGAAGAAGAACTTTTAATCGAAAACATAGACAACGTCCATCAAGATAATGATTTTAGTAAGTAAATACACATTACATTGAAATTTCCTAATTGTAATTTATTGTAATGTATTGTAATATATAATATCACCTCTTCCAAAACACATTCCGAAATTTCCAAAACCCCTGAAATTGCTCTAGATGATTCTGTCGCACGTACAACAGCTCGTAGGACAGCTCGTACTTTTGCTTTTATTGCACAAAGCAAAATCTACAAGCTTCTAGTTATAAAATAGAACAGCATCAACCCATTAAAGTTAACGATATTGGAGGACAAAATGCACTAGTTGATATAAATTTGAAGGAACTGAAGATGACTTTCCCGATTATGACTGGAAGTCGACCACCCAGTCTGAATCCAGCACCGCAGCAACCGCGGTCTTGGGGCGCTGTCCTCATCCCGAGCTTCGCAAGGAATGGGCAACCGCGGTGGGCCATAGATAGTCGTCACTAGCTATCGTCCTAGATAAGTCGTTCTTGACAAAGGGCGAACCTGAGAGGGCGCTCCTCGTCCTCTCAGCACTGTAGGGTTCTGCGCATCCATGAGTATGAAGGCACGACAGGAGAGGAGCTGTCTCGTGCCGTCGCTAGTAAAGACTATATCTTAAATTGATCCACCTTGAATTCATTTCCCTCCAATTCCTTCCTGACATATTCGGCCACGCAAGGTCGTTATCAGCCAACCACCAAATCTTACGGGGCGGCCACGAGGACCTGTTGGAGCAGGTGCCTCCAAAACAGTGGATAGTGCCCCTGGCTCCTCTCCGAGACGTGTCGGTCTCAAAGAGGAAGTACACGTCCCAAACTATGATTTTCACTACTTTGGAGACTGACGATGAAAACTTAGTGAGTGATATTATTCACGTTGCTTTCAATACGTTATAAAACAAATTAAATTCAGAAACTCTTATTAGAATTTAAAGTTTGCGACGGCTATCGAGTCGTGATCGCGCGAAAAGTATTGTCTCTCAATTTCGGCCTTGACGGAGAAGGGGAGATGTATATGCCCAGTGACATGCTCTATTATTATTTTAGCCACCAAGTGCATTTTAGACTTTCTTCTTTTGTGCAAATCATTAGTGAGTACTCTTCAGTTTTTTTAAGTATCTGGGGGTGGTCCCGGTTCATGCGGCAATAGCTGGGAGGTTTGAGCTTGCTCATCTTAGAGCTGGCTGCTGTGTCAGCAGCACGACACAGCCGAGGAAAGAGCCTCCTTTGGATCGACAACTAAAGCCCCGCTACGACGAGTAAGTCATTTTTCTTATATGTCGCAAACGCGTCCGTACACTTACCCGTAAGAAGAGAGAGAGAAAGAGAGTGTATACAGAGTAGGCGTGGTCGAGTTATTGTGATTATGTGGGTTATTTGTATAATTAGTTGTTATTAAATATTTAATTTAACTATAAATTGTGCGAGTACCTTTTGCACTACCCTCCCACCAGAAACATTTTTCGCGCCCACTCGTGACTTTTAGCTGCGAGCATGCAGGGTCGCTATCGCAGGATCTTCTCGATTTTTGTGACAAATTTGAACCTTTTAATAATCATGCGAAGTCTGGGTCTCCAGGGCTGGATTGACCACCTGGGTAAGCGTCGTATAACAAGATTAAGATAGTTTTCTCTGTAATTGAAATCAAAAAATTTATACATTTGAATATTTTATATAAATGTTGAATAAGAAATATTTGTTTTATTCAAATTATATGACCTATAAGAGCTGACCACAAATATTTTCGAACAAAATTTTTATTAACACGTGATAAAACATTTCTACCGTAGAATTTACCATTTTCAATACTTATAACTTTTGATAGTTATAAGACTCTTGATAGAAATAAACCAAATATGATGCAATCGAAGTTTTATAGTTAATACCAGGTGTGCCGGTATTGAGTGAGCTTCTTATGTGAAAACACCAATTTTAATGGAAAAGTGAAAAACATTTTGAAGCAAACCAATCAGACACGCAATTTTCGACTTTCTTGTAGGAATCGAAGCGTTGCTCAGCCAATGGGTATTCCATAGATGAAAACAAATGGTAGTAGGAAGGACTCTGGTGAATACGGAGGATGGAGTAACAGCTCCCAGACAAGTGCTTTGATTGTATCCTGAACCGGTTTACTTTATGTGCAGGTGTATTGTCATGGAATAAAATTACCGTGCCGTGTCTTCTGAACAATTCTGGTTGTTTCGCGATCAATGCATGATTCGAATTGATCATCTGATGTCCGTATCCATCAGTATTAACTGCTTCACCACGTTTTAACAGCTCGTAATACACCAAGCCACTGTGTTCTCACCAAACACACAGTATTGTTTTCTTGCCGAATCGATCTAGTTTTGCAATCGATTTTAAAGAATGTCCGCTATTAACCTATGATTTTTTCCATTTAGGATTCTTGAAATAGATCCATTTTTCATCGCCAGTAATAATTCGATGCAAAATTGATTTCCTTTTGTGTCTTTGAAGTAAAGTTTTACTAGTGTCTTAAAAGGTATTATCCACACTTATGGATATTTAATTATCCACAACCTATGTCCCTGGGGTAGGATCTTATTGCTACATTCCTGCATACCGTATACCCGGTTTTGTTGATTGATGTGGGCAAGTGTAAATGTCTCGTGAGGGGTCAAACCCTATATTTGTTTTCATCCATACGTCTTCGAAGCTTTCGTTAGAATCACTAGCGAATTCTTTGAGTAGGAGTCCAAAGTCTGTTAGCCGTAGCAGTGGGTGTGGCGCTTTTACAAACAACGACGGGTTACCCATGATTGACCAGACTGTCTCCGCGCGCACCATTCTATGTATAAGCATCTGAGTTTCTAAGGATTCAACTAAACTTTTTATTGAGAATCAGCACAACAGAAGTGATCTATCAGCTCTTTGAGACATATTTTATTGTACCGGGCGTGAAGCTACTGCTAATATGGTGTAAAATACAACAAAAAACAATTACCTGTGCTATTTTCTTGTGTTTGCTTTGTTCAAACTTTTGCCGGAGGAATTGGATCCAATAATATTTATTTAAATAAACTAATGCTCGGTCGTAATTACTAGGTCGAATGCATCTATCTCTCTCTTTCGGTACGCACATTATGTTTCTCTTCATTTAAGAATTATCCTCTGCTCACATTTTTTATATCATATATATAATTTGTTTTCGAGACTAAGGAAACGGTACCACTGCTCTGCCTCGAAATAGTTGCAAGATACCTAAGAGGATACTAATTATTTGCTAGTTCATCTAAGATTGAGTACCTATACTGATTATATTTATAGGTTTGCGATTTAATTTAACTTGTAATAGCATTCACAGTCTAAATTCATTTAGATTGAGTCGATATAATTATAGTAACTTCAATAATATCAATAAAATATCAAATTCATGCAACAAAATTTTATTTTTATAAAGATAATTTTTTAGTTTATCCAGCTTTAGATATATCAGACGAAGATGAATGTATCTTCAAATCAAAAAACAAAAAGGAACACGATGAGGCATGGAGTCCAAAGGTACGAGTTGGACCATTGGTGCCGAAAACCAACCGACCGTCACGTGATAGTGCTAAAAAGACATCTATAGGAAAGGTTTTGGAAATATCAGCTAAAAATGAAAGTCAAAAAGCTGTAAGTACTCAAATTTATTTTGGACTTTTTCAGATATTGTGATATTATATTCTGGAAGAAATTTGCATGTAGAGTAAATATGAAAACAGAATAATATTCAATTAAAATAAAAGTTTAATTTATAATTAATAAATGCATATTTTATAATAATAATTACATTAGTAAGTGGCATACGTGAAAGTGCCAAAGATAAATTCAGACTTTGAAACACAACTGATATAGAAATTTGAGAAATTTAAAAGCTCATATAAAAACGCAATAAAGGCATTTTTAAATATATATTAATTGTAATCAGAAAATAAATTTTATTCGAAGATTAAATAACCATATTATAGTAATTAATAATCATATCGAGCTTCAGAACAAAAGTTTCAGGCTCTTTTCTCACAAGTTTTTCTCGAATTACATTCACTATCTCAACTGTCCCAAATTAAAATGCGAATGAAAATTTGCCCATGTCAACAAACTGCAATATTTGGATGGTTAAATCTCGGATGAAAAACTCGGTTAAAACTCGGTGAAATCTGCGAAACTTCACCGATGTTTACTTGTATTATTTGCAATAGTGCAAATTAAACTTTATGAATTCTGTATACAAAGTCAGTATATGGTCAGTCCTTTTAATAGTTCACCTCGGTATTCAAAATTTTGCTCCCTTTCCATCTGCCATAACCTTACCTAATCCCAGGTTTATTTCATGACACGTACCATCAGGTCTCTCCTTTGCAGTCGTTTTTTCCTTGTCCTTGCAGAAGACGATCACGACCTGTACAGCTACTGCAGAAGTCCCATAAAGTTCAAAAAGCTTTGAATATTTCCCTTTCTTCATTCTGAACTTATTGCCACTTTGTTATATGCCGTAACCGTCCAAAAATCCACTTCTGATGTAAGGTTCTATCTCTTTATATGCTTCACTATGACCTTGCATATATCCGATCTAAACTCATAGATCGTTGCACGGATGAGTTTTTGTAGATCCACCTTGAGTTGGCGACCCTCCTGGTATGACTACTTACCTATAATTCGACTTTTAACATTCTCTTCCTTAATCAACTTCTTGTCTATAGAGTCTCTACTCTTACCTAACAAAACTAGACGAATCAAGGTGGCCAGGTCAAATATACTAAATATTTCAAAAATTTTCTTTACAAAATAAAATTTCGTAAAGAGATATCTAGGAACTACAAATTGGCACATGGGAAATGAAATATAACTTTCATGATGCGCCGGAACAGCATACAGTTAAAGAAAAGTTTAAAAATGCTACACCAATATAGTAGAGACGCTCACTATTTCTGTGGGTCAAAAACAGGATTAAAATCAGACGATAGGGAAGATGGGACATATTTAACTTGAGCAGAAATCATTTCTGTAAGTCTATTGGTCTTTACTAATAGATGAAATCCTGTAAGGAAGGTAGAATTTCACGAGTCGACAACCCATAAGATGATCCGGATACTGTACCTTTACACACTGGAGGTTTCCTCTCCTGGGCCAGTTGGATATCCAATTCTAGCGGACCTTCGAAAGAGTTCGATATAGCAAAGGTTTAAGCTGATTATCGGTGGCTTTTGGTCCTGAGGATTAAAATGCAGGACCTAAATGCAATTAGCGGTTTATACGACTCCCATTTGGATTTTCAAATGCCCCTGCGATATTTTGCCGATTGATTGTGGTCATTAATTGGCATAAGGCTGAAGATCAAATACAAGAAATGCGAATTTTGTTGCTCAAATGTCTTTTTAGGGTATCGACTAGACGTCGAAGGACTTAAGGCATTCCTGGAAGGGATGGCCTCAGTTATGGAATAAAATGTAAAAGAATTACGAGCTTTACGAGCAATTATGAGCTTTGGTACTGGCGGTTAATTCCAATGAACACGGAAATTACGATTTCACTGATAAAGTTCCTGTAGCAGGAACAAGAGTGCCTATGGAGAATAGACTGATCCAGAGCTGTCGCATCTCCAAAGGTGTCAATATTTATTGATTGGGTACTCGAATGGCCTAATTTCTCGAAAGCCTTCACGATTCAAAGCTACACTAATAAGTCCGTAAATTCATAACGCACACGGATTATAGAACCCTAAAATTCCTCAAGAATTTTAAACCTACACGCCGATTGATAAGATGGGGCTTAGAAATGCAGGAGTGGGACTTCGAGACCGAGTACATCAAAGGCTCTCTAAACAAAGTACCAGATGCACTCTCTAAAGGGTGTGACGGGGGACTGCGGCGGCGATTCCGCATCAGGGGCGCGTGCACGAGATCGGGACAGACAATCAAAAAAGAGTAAGAGAGCAGATCGGCACTTGAGTTTGGGATGTCGCGCGAAGCATCCTGTAAACCTGCTATCAGGCCAACTCAATCGCTCTCGCGAGTGTGTACGGCTCCAGACCTCTGTCTGGAGCAGGACAACCCCCCCTTTCTAAAAAATTCCCGCTGCCCTCGAGTTTTCAGTCAACTGTTTTTGTAGTAGCAATTAAAAAAAATATAAACTTTTCATAAAAATCACTTTCTTCATTCGATTCAACATCCGAGTCATCGCTTTCATTATCGTTCTCCTTCAAAATTATAAGAGTTTTCATATGACTGTTGAATCGACTTTTATGTTTTTTCGTTTTCGATCTAGAAGGGACATATTTGGATTTAAATATAAAAGTAGTCCTCTCATCATATCTGTACTTGTTGCTGTTTTACAAAATCATTTTAATAACATGAAATGAAAATTTTGTATGCAATTAGAAATAATATTAGTTAGTGTATTTATGTACCTAAAATACTATTGTTTATTCCAAGTTCTTTTAAAAATTCTAGTTTAAATTAATTTTTTTTATATTATAACAAATAAATATGAAATAAAATGATTATTTAATATTCAATTAATATTAAAGAAAAATGCAGTTGTTATCGTATATATATATATTCCTTCATATATACATAATCATTTTTTGTTCAGAATTATTCAAAGATAACAATAATATTTTTTTGATTTCCACTACAAAGTTGATTAATGAAATAAATAACCTCTTTTTACAGAAGTGATCGGCATGTTGATTCTTTCTAGTGTTATAATGTGGGCTTAAAAGGATACTTCATTCTTTGAAAAATTGCTTTTATCTGGCGGAACCATTAAATTGTAAATCTTTCATTTGTTACAATTTTATTCATATACACGAAATAAAACTTATGTAAATATTTCCTTAAAATTTTATTCATCATTCTGTAAAACGTCTCGATAGGCTCGCGTCAGCCCGATCTAAGTGGCGCTAGGGCTACCTCGACGTGCGACTCTCTTCGGGTCCGTTCGGCCGCCCCGAGGACTAATTTTTCACTGACTCACTATCCGCCGATTTGTATCCATTGGCGTACTTTGTCGCCCTTTTTCCTCGATAGGGGGCAGTTTACCCCGCCGGCAAAAACAAAAGCTTTTGCTCGCATACGTGTCAGTTTCCCGCCTACCTCCTCCCATGTCGGCTACAGTAACGATGTGCTATGCGCCTGGGAGGGTGTGTGTCTTGAATGGGCATTGTCCGCTTGACGCGAATAAAGTCCACATTCTTCCCCAAACTTCAATGTTATAGTCAATTCTACTCCTCCCTCCGCGATCTCCCTCCGCAAAGACTGCTTAGAGGCTACCCCTCCCTCTGGAGCGATCACAGACTTGCAATGAAGGCAGGCGTACGTAACCTCGGATTGACACGTTACAAAAATTACACATACCCGATAATTTATTACACAGCTATAAAAAAATAAATGTATTATTAATCCGATTTTTTGTGTCTGAATTATATTAATTAATTTTATATCATAATTCTATATCAAGGAAAGATCCAAGCGATCTTTTAGTATGAAAACAAAGATACAACTACCAGCACCTACTAAAATATCAACTAGAGTGTCAGGACCTAGTTCATCAGATTTGTCGATTTCAACAATAACAGAATCTTATAACGATCTTAGCAATTCAAATTTTAGTCACGAATTTCCAGTATGCATTTTATCAAATCCAAGTAGATTAAATAGTGTAAAAGCAAAACCAGCTACACACTTACCAGTTGGTAAGTATCATTGGATTTTATTAAATATAATTAAAAATTAGTTATATTGAATAATTCTTAGGCCTTCTTGAATATCATATTGACAAAATAATTTTTAATTTGTATTCTATATTTGTTCTATAAATGTGAAGTAACGCGGAACAAGTGGTGCTATGTGGGCACCAACAACACGGTCCTCTACAATGCAGGCAACTTAAAACAGTCGCTTACAATATTATGTACAATAGGGCAGTGCATGAATAGGGCGACACCTGGCTAACTGCTTATAAAGAAGCAGATAAGCTTATAAGAAAGCATTTATCATGAATGTGATTTATTTTAATCAAGTATTGTTGCTCTCGGACTTATTTATTTGAAATGTACAATAACGACTACACCTCTCCAGCATAGAATAATATACTCTTAGCCGTTATCGGCTTTACCGCACTTCAAAAACTAAGGTCCCACTAGGCCTTCACTAATAGAAATTAGGCCTGGGGATGGTCCACTTACAAGTTGTTCACCTTACCATATTGTTTCGCGAGTTTGAAAACTTGCGGATGACCGGAAGACCTAAACGTCAAGACAGTCTACTCTTCTTTCCGTCAAGCGGACTCCATGTCCGCTATCTATGAACTCGCGCATCCAGCCTAATGCCTAACGCTTTTCGTTAAAGTGGTAGCTGCTGCTGCAACTGATTTCGCACACTCTTACTCACTTACCTCCTCAATTTTGGAGGTGATTATTCGTGTTTGACCAAGTGGTACCTCTCCGAAGTACCTCTCTCTGTCGCTCCATGAACTTCAAGCAGACCGGGGGCGACAGCGGCTTTCTGTGACCTCTGGAAGGACTCGCTGCTGCACAAATTAGCAATCCGGCTGCAACAGGGCTTCCCCTTTGTAACTCTTCTTCCGTGCGCTAAAATAGCGCTAAATTCTTTGAACTACTGCGCACACGAGACCTGCGACCTTGTCCCATGATTACGAAACGTTTCCCAAGTTTAATATTTTGAACACGGCGGCATGGACTAGGTTACCCTTGACAGACCAGGATCTTACAGTGCCCATTGAAGTACGTAGTAGGAATGATATTATAATTAAAAATTCAAAAATTTTTCCCAAAATATTATAATGTTGTTTTCTTAATAAATTATTAATTATTAACAAAGTATTCGTTACTTTGTTAATTCAGTTAGTATTCGTCACTCTTCGAATGAATAAAATTTTTAAAGTTTTTACTGTAAGCAATTTACACCGAGACTGCATTTATTACACGGAATATTTCTGATAAAAAAGTTATTTTAAATTCAATTAGTTTTTGTTAATATTATTGATTTTTGATTGATGCTTTTTATGAGAAAAGTTTGGAGAGAGAATGAAATAAAAGTCACAAATTTATTTTCTTGAAGCTACTCCGCTTCAATTTCTTAACATAGAAAAAACTTTATTGTTAATATTGTGTGGTATAAAATCAGAAAAAAAATTTAATCTCTCAATTTGACATCACTGTAAATTTGTTATCACTAACCTTACACTACTATAACTCCATTAGACAAAGACAAGAGGAGCACTAAATTCGGAGTCGTACTTAAAAGGGTGGTTGAATAAGGGTTTTTTTCATCCTGCATGTTTAATTTAAAAAATCCCTAATATCTTAATTGTCATTAAGCTGCAGAAATATTGTCTGAGACCTCTTAAAAAATATTCTTGAACAACAAATATCCCCACGAATAAATTATCTATTAATATATTCCCTACTAATAGCGTCCTTATGTCATTTCACTTTACCGCTTCTTATTTATTTCAAATAAGAATTAAATTAAATGCCTAATCACATAAATTGATACCGAATATTATTTATGCAACCTTTAAAAATTATTAATTATTGATCATGTTAATAATTAATATATTCATCTGTTTTTCTCATTAAGATAACAGCACATTTGAAATTGGGCCACGAGTACTAAATTAAATCAACTAGCTATAATTAGTACCTGGGGCATTACTTGTGTAGCTTCTTTACGGAGCCAGATAATCCTGTAACAAGTATCTATTTTTCCATATAAGGAGGAACACGTTAATGAAGCTGTGCCTACACAGATAAATAAGTGTGCTTTGCGTATCAAGTCTGTATGACCGTTTGTCCAAAATTTTCTAGCTACGATGCTTATGGACACACACCATCATCATCGGCAGCAGCTTACAACTTTTTCCTAAGGGTTCATCGGCAGAGGCCCTTTCCAAGTATGGGAGAGAGAGAAAGAGATAGACAGATAGATAGATAATAATTTATTTGTAAAGTTTTTACAAAATTATCGTACAAATTAACATTTAGAACATGCAACATCTTAAGTCTACTTATATATACAACGATTTTATAAATTCTATCACATATTCGTCAATATCACAGATATAACGCAGCATACGGCAATAAATAAATAATAGATACATAAGATTCTACAATCAAGTCACATTTCTCACAGTTTACATTATCTGTCAATCAGTTCACACTCATACACACTTACATACAATGAGTGAAATGAATGTATTGAGAGTATGAAGTGAAGGATTAACACACACATACTCATGATACATGCATACAACTAAATTTAGGAGAATCCATAATTGTGATATCCCGACCCCTCAAATGCTCCATCACTAGCCCTCCTCAAGCGAGAAAGAGGGATGCATTCCTAATGCAGGATGGCAGTTTGTTCCATAGATGAACACCTTGAACAGAGAAAGATCTAATTCCCGTTTCGGTGCACATTCGCGGAACAGAAACCTCTTTAGGTTTACCCCTGACCGGCTGATCGGATGCATCAGAAGATAATAAATCAGCGAGGTACTCCGGGTCCTGAAGGGGGTGATTTGATATCCCATTTAGCACTTATCACATACCGCATACAAGAATTCTGTGATCGTTGCGATCTTGACCTGAACTCCAGAGACACATCTAAGTAAGCTGTAGAACAATAATTCAAATAAGGAAAGACGAGAGAACGTATCAGTTTGGCACGAAAAACCTTCGCGGTGTACTGGCGGAAAAACCGTAAACTATATAAAACCTGATTTATTCTTTTACAAACCAAATGAATTTATAATGTCCAGGAGATCAAGACCTATGACGAGCACAACACCAAGACTTTTTACAATCTCAGGCGGAGACACGACTGCTCCCTGCTAAAGTTCAATAGAATTGAAAGCAGCCGACTCAATATCGGAAAGGAATGTGCTAGTTCCAAAAACAATCGCAGAGGTGTTTCTAATCTTGAGTCTAAAGGACGCTGCCGAGGTACAGTCCCAAACTGCCCGCGCCGCCGTAGTCACGTAGCTGACTCCTGCCTCAAGGTTATCTTTATAAAAACTATGGTAAACCTGAATGGCATATAAAATATGTCTTAAACCCATGGAGTCCAAGTCAAAACCTAGGACATTAATGTAGAGACAGCACAGCAATGGTCCTATCAAAGAACCCTGAAGAACGTCAAGTGTGGTGGAGTCAAGTAGATTTTATTGCCCTATCGGAGATGACAAGTTGCTCTCTCTCAGGGAGGTATAAGCTTCGGGCCACTTAATAATCGAGTGGGACAGATAGAACCGAACATCTTGCTAAAGCCAAACAGTATCAGTAGCGTCACCTGTCTTTCATCTATAGCAGAACGTACATCTTAACAAAGCAGTGTCAACCGAACTGTGCCGCCCATACCCGGTTATGAGAGACCAAGTACTCCATAAACTGGTCATAAAAAATTCCTTCAAGTACTTTTGAAAGAAAGCAGAACAGTGAAATCGGCCGAAAATCATCTGGTCCAGAAGGTGTTTTTGTTTTGGCCAATAACACTACATCAGCTTTCTTCCACGCCTTTGGCAAGCGTTAACTTTCAAGCGAGCTATTGTACAGATGCACTAAAAACGGACCTATAACCGGAAGAACCTTCACAACTACACTATGCAGAATGCCATCCTCACCAACTGCCTGCGATGTGAACTTAGATATTGATAGAACAATATCATTAATATTTATAATTTTAAACCGTAAACCACCACCAGCGGCAAAGCTAAGCACAGCATTAATGCCATTGTCGACGGTGGTATTTGACACAGATATCCGCGCAAAGTGAATGTTAAGCTCCCCCGACATGAGTCCATGCAATGACCCATTTGCTCGCGGCAGGTGGGTGGACTAACACACTAAAAGGATACAAGACTTATAGCAATGATATTATTGTTTTATTGACAATAAAAAGGATGTCGAAGAATCATTTAAGCCGTATTGGATTTAATTTACTCTAAAATTTTCTTTTAAAATTTTTCGTTATTGATTAGTCAATAGTCAACCTTGTGTTCAGAAAGCAGATTTGTAATTTTAATTTTCAAAATACATTACTAAATTAATGCTAGTGCACGACATTAACAAGCAATTCGCATGTTAAGGGATCACTGTGGCTTTCGGATTCGGGACATGGTCATATGAAGATGATCGGAGGCTCAGATATTTGTATTTCTTGAAGGGTCAATATACAAAAAAAAGTTTAATAAAAATAATTATTATAGCAACAATGACAAATTCGCCAGAAATTATGAAAATTATTGTGACAAAATCTCGCCTACCCATTTACCGATCATCGATGCAACGAATATTCTATGATTTTTAATTTTAAACGTTAGGGTTCGAGCAAAATCCGCTTGCGGTAATCCTTTGAGGGGCATATTTTTATATTATACCCACAATAGAAACAAGATGGTATTTATGGTATTTAAAGTCGCTGGCTACGAATTTAGAAAATCGGAGACTAGAATTATAATCAACGTTTTAAAAACTCCTGTCAATATAGTTTTAATGAATTCATTCAAAACAACTTGAAAACTAAATATAATTGAAAAAATTATGTTTTTTTATTTAATTTTAATTGTATTAACTAATTATGTAGATAGAAATTGGGATTTTTCTACTAAAAAAATATGTTTTACAAGATATAATGATCGTACAAGAAAAGGTTTCTATGGTTTTAGGCTCAAAATCTTTCTGGCATGAATAAAAACTAGAAGAAATGTAGTATCATATATGAGATATATGTTTTGTTTAGTGTCATGTTTGAGAGTATTTGTCACGTATAAAACATTTCCGACAAAAGCTTAGTGAGTGTTTAGCTCACCCGATGTGATCTCATACAACAACTTGCTTGCTCACGGCAGCAACCATAAATTCTGCAGATTGTCCTGAAGTTTTGAGACTCGAACAGGCGATTATGAACGTATTCAATCCTCGTCTGATCCACCAATCCAAGACTGACTTTTCTTATTTAGGTTCACTACCTTTACCGGTACCAGTTCAATAATGACAATGAAAGTACGTTAACCTTACATTGCTCATCAACGTAAAGCACAATCCCCCTCCCCTATTAACGTTGCGATCCTGCCAAGTTAGAGAAATTCTATAAATCCCAAGAATTGTATTCAGGATTTTGTATTGTATTTAGTGTTTCCACAACACTAAAATGGTAACCGGGATGATCTTGCAAATAGATACGAAGTTCCTCAATGTGAGTTCCGATGCCTCTAAGTGAAGTCACATTCGTGAACCCCGCTTTCAAAAATTTTGCGCCTTTATTGCGGCCTGCATCCCTGCCTTCCCGCTCACCCCCAGATATCGTAGATGGAGCATTTGCCCAACTCAGTCAAATCCGATCAAACCTCTTTTCATTGCTAGTATAATTGTCCTCACTATTGTAGTCACGCAGTGTATAGCTAATATCAAGAATATGCGATATAAAAATATATGTATTCTGTCGCATCTACTCTTAGCATCAATCGATTATTAATCAAGCTCACGCTGCAGATTATTTCTTGCGTGGTAGTTTATATATACTATTGTACTTACACATATATTACACGTTTCAACTTCAAAAATCTAGATATTCATATTTCATACATATAACCTTCAAATAACCATATATTCAAATAACCAGTTGCAAATCGTATAAAGCATACTAAGACTAGAAATGTAGATTATAAAAAGAATTAAATTTTTCATTTACATAAAAATTCTAAAGAAGATCTAAATTACTCTTACCAAAAAAATATTTAAATTCAACCATTATTTACGTATCTTTTAAACTTAATTAATTTTAATTATTATATTTGCATTGTTCTTAATAATACATATATAGTTTTTATGAACATTTGCTACATAAGAATTATTTATTTACAGAACGAAAGCTAAAAAAAGGGATGAAAACTGCAAAGCAGCGGCTTGGAAAAATCCTCAAGATTCACAAAATGCTGCATTAAGTTTCAGCAAACAAAAAAATATTACCTAAACTATGAATATTGTAGTCTTCTACAGTTTTGTACATAAATAATTTAGTACTCGGATAAACTCAATCATATACAGTATTAATTCATGTTAAACCTTATCTGACATTATTTTTGAATTGTTTAATACAAAGAAAAAGTTAATATAACTCTAAATATCGTAATTTTAAATAAAAAATGTCTACTGTACAAAATGATAAAATTATCGAAGTTCATTTTAGAATTTTAAAAATTTTTAATCATGACTATACTAATGTATTTAAAGAAATGATAAATTAAATTTTAATAACAATGTATTTCTTATTAGTCGACTGTTTCAGCACTACACTCTTGAGTATGCCTGCAGATGAGACAGTGAATTCGCCAGTGAAGTCGCAAATATTTTCCCTGCAACACTTGTTGTAACATCCCTTCCACTTAGTAATGTTGGAAACTCCAAGCTCTGTGTAGTTGTCTCCTTAGACGCCTCAACTTAAACTATATTTGAATAATTGTTTGACATGGTATCAAATAGCTTATAGGCTGTGAAAAACCTCTGTAGTTTGTCCGTTTAATTCTGCGAAACTGGAAACTCGAATGCATCTTCTCAAGATGCACTCTCTCTTTCTCTCTAACTGTCTTGACTCTCACGCCCTACTTCCTTCTCTCAATTTACTGTTACACTTGAGCTTCCATTCGTCCTTTCTTCGACGACGACGACCTTTTTATTGTTCGACGAAGCGGTCGGTAGACTAAGAGCTGTGTAGCAGCAGTTGCCCAACTCAACATCCACCTTCTGTCTTTTTTGTTGCCCAATAACGGGTTGAGTAACGGAGACTCAAACGTATCAACTAGCCACTGGACGTCTTCCAAGCGCTTCCTCAACTCAATCATCGTCTGCCAATCACCTGCCAATCATCGTCTACACACTACAATCGGTTGCAGCGCGGACACGAACCTCTTCCAGCTCCGTCCGGGCCGGGTCCGATAGCTGTGCCGAACCCTGGTGGTGATGGGCGACAGGATGTCCGACTGAGTCTTCTTCCACGATTTAGGTCACTGAGTGTGTCGAAGTGGATTCGCGTAAGTGCGTGGAATCATCTATCACTGGTTCCAGGTTTGCACGAAACTGGTGGGCTGTAAGGAGGCAACCAGACATCTTTCAAAAAATCGATGCTATACTGGAATGCTTTGATACCCTCAAAAAAGTCCAATGTGCCCTCCTTATATAAACCTGCAAAAGAGTAAGGAGCGAAAGGCACGTTGCGAAAATACACTTCTATCTCTATATTCAAACCCAGCTCGTGGCTCACTCAATCATCGAAGGTAAAACCGGCTAACTGCGTCGTTTCGGTGCAGTAATGTTCTGACAAGCTACTCTACGAAGAGTAATCCACACCGACTTAAAGACTTTCTGTCCTTACCCGCACGATAATTGTCGCACCGAAAATCCGTGGGCACAACGGTGCAAGCCTTGGTACTTGCGCCAAAGAAAAAAAAAAGGCGGAAGAATAATACAAGTAAATTTATTAGTTATTTATTACTTATTATAATTCGTTATAATCAATTATCCGACAAATATAATTTCGGTCTCGCTATCTCTATCTCTGTCTATCTCTCTCCTTGTCACTCTTTCTACCGAGGCAAGAGATTTTCGTGCGCTACATATAATATATTTAGTATTTACGGTAGTAGTAACCATCTTCAACTTGACAGGAAAAACTCAACCGCTTAGCTGACAAATCATGACATGTTTTGATTTTCGCCCTAAATTAGTCATGTATGTGTATCTTGAGTATGTGAGTCCTTCATTTTACATTGTACATACATTCATCTCATTCATTGTATGTAAGAGTGTATAAGTATGTACTGCTTGATAGATAATGTATTATGAGAGAAATGTAACTTATTTGTAGAATTTTATGTAACAATTATTTATTTATTGCGGTATACTGCGCTACATCTGTGATAATGACATATATGTGACATAATTTATATTTAAGTTCATTTAAGATGATTGCGTTTTCTAAGTGTTAATTTGTGCAATAATTTTGTAAAAAAATTTTACAAATAATCTTCTATCTCTCTCTCTGTCTCTCTAAATTCTTATACGGAGCCAGAGAGAGAGAGAGAGAGAGAGAGAGAGAGAGCTAATCTCTCCCTTGGCCGCTTCGCTAGTCAACCGCGCGCTGTACGTAATATATTTAGTATTTACGGTACTGGTGACCATTTTCAACTTGACAGGAAAAACTCAATCGCTTAACAAATCTAATGCATACACTAACTCTTTCGCACTTCACATACACGTCATGAGCATCTTTCTACCATTCACTATTTTTCTACTCTCTCTCTCTCTCTCTCTCTCTCGCTCTCTCTGACGCAAATATGGACTGCACTATCAGCCAGCATTCTCCACGACCGCGTCGCGCGTGACACATATATAAACATGTTACGTATGTGTGCCACCTAGGCGCACTTTGCCAAGAACATCCTCTATATGAGAGAGAGAAAGACAAATGAAAGAACGTGAATAAAGCGCAATCAGTCGAGCTGGCAATTCAACGTGAGGATCACTCACTGCTTATCAATGAGATCGTAATTAAAAAATTTAATGAAAGAAATGGGGGGAAGAATTAATGAAAAAGTCGATGTATTGGTCACCGAGATGTGCGACAATATATTAAAATTAAGTGCGCAACAAAATAATATTGTAAATAGTTTAGACATTACAAAATTGAATTAAAATGAGTTAACGCGGGCGTTAAATTTAGCATAGAACGTATTGTCGGGGCTGCGTACTACTACTGAAGTTCGGGAGCTGATGGTAATATTAATAGTTTGATTCAAAACTGTAATATCAAAAACAATACCTGTATAAATCATAGTCATCACCTTAAAAACATTAAAATGAGCAATTGTAAACGTATCAACAATAATAATAAATACAATAGAAAGCATAACGATAGCAATACAAAGCGCAATATTTATTTCAAGGATTCAGCTCTCGAGGTTTCTGGACATATTTTGAGCAACGATCAGGAGGAACGCGAAGGAGATCTGGACAGTGAGTGTGGGGTTGAGCTCATCATCACGGGATTGGTCGACTGTGCTAGCATGGGAGTATCGTCCTTTGATGTTGTGCCAAAAATTCTTTAATTCGTAGCCTTTTAGATTCGTCTAAATTATCAGCAGAGTCAATTAATTGTGGGGGAATCGAGCTTTATGTCGACAAGTGATTTCGGGTAAGTGTACTCTCTACCACAAACACTAAGGGGCCTGGAAGGCCAAGGGTACTGGAGTACTTGATCTGCTCTGTGCAGAATCGTGCCTCTGAGCCTACATTAGTTTGTGTCGTTTATAGGCCCCCTCACATTTCATTTACGAGAAACTATATTTTTGGATGAATTGCGACGATTAACTGCGGATTACAACTATAAAAATATTCTCGGTGATATGAATGCTGATCTCTGCACTACCGGTGATGATGCTCTGTTTCTTCGCAGACTAATGGCGAGCTGTCTTTGCATCTTATCCAACACGGTTCTACGCATGTATCACCCACATTTTGTACCTGGATTGAGATCATTCTTGTGGAGGATAATGATACGGTGATCTTCACTACCAATATACGAGTACTTGCTCCTTGTCATAGTAAGCACAACATAGTTAATATTACAGTAAAGGTGCCTTTCTCTGATCCTATCTCTTACTCTTTTAGAAATAGTGATCATAAGAGGTTCGACAGTGATAGGTTTGTACAGTTGGTGGCTGGGTGAGATTGGGGCCGTTACTGATGGAGGGTTTTGATGTTAAGTCCGCAGTAGTGAGGCTTAACTATAATTTAATGGCGACAATAGTTGAATTAACCCCCGAGAAAATTATGAAATTAAATATAGCTCGTCTGTCTCGGATTGGACTTGAGCTTCACGACTTGCAGCTGTGATGTAGTGCTTCCTCTCCCAGGCCGACGTGCCTCGGAAAGGCTCGGAGCACCAGCCACTATCCAAAATACTAGCAATTTCATAGAAGAGTAGTTAACATTATTTTTATTCCTTTGCCTCATCATTTCTTCGCTATTTGTATAAAAGTAGGCTGTAGGCTATAGATCGTACATTTACATTGCTTGTGATATGTCTCTTTCCTCAAGATCAGGGGAGGTCGTTCCTCCTCACCACGATCACACAACGGAGTGATCGATAAAATTTTTTTAACTAATAGCGCCAAGCGAGCGGTCTCTGGCTAGCCTGGTGTTAGACCCTCGTCTTCTAGGGAGGTACTGGTGGCCTCAGCGGAAAGGGACCGACAAAAGCTCTTTTCGCCTACTAATTAAATAAAAAGAGAAAAAGGGGACGAAAATTTATAATAATTTCCCTAAGCTCAGTCTCCACTATCAGCGACACGTTGCGTCCTGATTCGTGACATCCACCTTGCGCATGTTGTCTCACGCCTGTGACGGTCGCGTTAGATGCTTAGCTTTGGGGGAATAAGCAAAGTTGCAGATAACCCTCAACTCAATCTCGTCGCTGGCCCATGCCGTACAATTCCGTCTAATGGTGTCGCTCTTGGAGCTCATCTTCATCGCCTTTCTTCGTCATCCATCAGCACTATTCACAGGGAAAAAATCTCCAGAAAATAAAAGCACTAGATTTCAGTAGCAGAACATATTCTAATATAAGAACATTTTGATCTGCTTCTAAGCCAGTAGATTTAAGGGGTTACACTTTAGGACTTATACTTTTGAAACTAAAGCTTGGCTATTGTTTATTTTAGATTTAATCAATCTTCTTCATATTAGCCTTCGAAGGCTGATGTGCTTTCTGTAAAATCAAAATCTATTAATCGATGAACCTAAATAAGATATCCATACAATAGTGAACGTTTAAAAAGTCAACCAGTGTAGACTAAAGTTGAATTTTCATCATTATATGAATAGCTTATTTAAGTTCATCGATAAATGTATTTTGATTTTACTAAAAGGAATTCAGCCTTGTAAGGCTAACATGAACGAGATTGATTGATTCTGCAGATAACTATAGCCAAGACTCAGTCTGAAAACATTTTAGTTTTTTGAGGCTCAGATTCTTTCAGCAGAATCAGAATTCATTCATCGATAAGCCTAATAGCATGAATTCATGTATAAATGAAAAATTTACTTTAGTCTGCAGTTGCTGACTTGTTAAATTTTGATCAATGTAAGGATCTTACTTTTAGGCTCATCGATGAATGAGTAATAATTTTATTGAAAGAAAAGCAGCCTTCGATAGCTAATATTCATTAAATATAATATATAATATTATGTAAAACAATCCAGTAAATATAAAATAAAAAATAGGCTCACATTATTTCATCAGAATCAGAATTCATTCATTGATTCGGCTAGTAGCAAGAATTTTAACTTTAGTCTGCAGTTGCTGACTTTTTACATTTTTATAATTATTACATGGATTTTTAATATTTGTCTAAGCGGCAAATATATTTTAATTTTATAGAAATAAAATTACCTGATACCAAGATATGTGAATTAAGACTAATTTTAGACAATAGATATTAATAGACTGCAATTAAAGAAACATCATTGTTTAATAAATATCAAATTTTTATTTATAACCTACATATAGCAGCATATATCCATTCAGTCTTATATGAAGCTATATATATATACATATATATATATGAAAAATTACAGATAAAGGCCTTTGCATGCTTAGTGGTGCGATTTCAGATTATAGAACGATGTACAGCCGTTTAAAGTTTTCAATTTTTTCACACTAAGTACTAAAATGTAGTACTGCGGCTAGTATCTAAAATATAAGTTCTAACACTTATGTTATAGATGGTGCGCATTCTGGTTTACTGATGCTGTGTCTGCGTATATTGAGGTTCTACATGTAAAACCAACTTTTTCAGTCGACTCTTCTCAACGTGTACGACCACGCTCTGAGGCAAAGTGGCGCAGCATCTAGATTCTCTTGCACCAGTGATAAGTGAAGCTCTTGATGCACGTGCCCTCTGATATGGCTCAGTCCCGTGTCGTCCACTATATTTGGTTCCGTGCGACGGCTCGTGTCATTCGCTTATTATTTGACTTCATTGTCCCCTCGGATGCACCTTCCTTTAAATACTGACGGCGGCTACGTCGGTTGGCTATGGCACAACGTGACGCCTCTCGGATGCGGCGGTGTAGTACTAGACGCCAGCCGACGCCTCATCAAAATGACGGCGGCGGCTCTCCACCGCTCGCATCGTCACTTGGCCTATTGTGACCAGTGGCGCCATATTGCGAAGCAACCGAGCGACTCGGTCCTCAGTTAGACCGCCGGCTCTTCGCACTCTTTCCAAGACTACTTCTTCTTCCTTCCTAGATCTCGTTCCCGTCGCGTCGTTTCGTAAGCGCGTGGAGGTCGATCGGCGGCTACGCGAAACACTCCCGCTTCATTAACTTAAATCACGCTTTCTCTCTCTCTTTCTGTCTCTCTTAAGTGACCTGGTTATATTGTTTTATACGTTTGTAACGATATGAAATCCGATCACATATTAATATGTTTTGAAATGCATCATTTTCATCAGAAGTAATGAATTCATAGAACAATATGAATCCGAAGCCTCTTGCTCTGAAGGAGGGCCTGAGAGCGTTTCCCTGTGCGCAGCTTCGGAGGCACGTTCCGATGCAGCCAAGGAAGTGGCTGTGGTTCTTCACGCCGCAGGCAGCATGCTTCGGGACATAGAGACTTCGATCTCGTGCATGGAGCTGCGTAAGCAGCTGCAGCAGGAGGTAGTGGCGTGGCTAGCAGCCTGTTGCCGACGCCTAGGAGGGTGCAAACTCGGCATCTGCAGGGGGATATCGAGTTTGGGGGGAGGGGAGCTGTGGCGGAGACTTCAGGCAGCCCTGCACATGGCCGACTGTATAAGTAAACAAGGACCCGAGACTCCGTCCGCGCGGCGGCCGGCGCAAAAACAAAACTCCAATCGACGGCCGCGAATTTTTGACAAGCGACAGTTTTTCCAGGCGGATTCGCCAGAAACAAAACCGCACATGAACCCGACCGCGGGACACACTACCACCCCCAAAAACCACTGGGAGGTGAGCCGCCTCCACCAGACCATAAGTAGGTGCTCTCCTCTATCGGAGCCTACAAGCGCGCCATGCGCCGCCGGCGATGAGCAACAGAGGTGACAAACCGAAGCCCGACCAACATTCCGGGACCGGCGGCGTGGCGACAAAGGGCATCCGCGGATCCGATCCAATCGAGGCTGGGGATTTGAAGCGAGGACCAGCGAGAATTGTGCCCGTGTACATACCCACGGAGAGAGAACGCACGTCCAATTTTTGTGGAGGGAGTTATTAAGGAAGAAGCAACCCGAGTGTTTCAACCCGATCGTCGCATTTAATTAAGTTAATTAAGATTATTTACGAAACTTGAAGTCCATGTGTAAACGGAGACTCGCATAGGATCATTATAGAGGAAAGTAAGTCTTTGAAATTTCCTATCCCTTCCTACATACGATTGATCAAACTGAAAACAAAAATAAGAGTTAAAGTTTCATAAAAAAGTAAAATCAATTTACCGAACAGAATGATGGAACAATTCGCATTAAGATTATCCATATGGCGTGACGCGATCCCCAGTTATGAAGGAGCTACCAAACTCCTGTCTCATGTTTTACAAACGTGCGATAAATTCGCTGAAAATTTAATAACAAATGATAACGCGCTCAACGAAGCATTATTTGTACTAATAAAATCTAAAATTAGTAGAGAAGTTCTAGATTTAGTAGTTACTAATAATCCAGTAACATGGAGCGATTGTAAGGTACTCCTAAAAAATAGGTACAGTGACCCTAGTTCGGAGGAGTTGTTATTTAATTCTCTAAGCGCATGCTACCAATTAATAAATAAATATTATGGAAAGTATGCGGATGAAATAAAGCAACGATTAAATAAATTAAAAGAACATGAACAATTAAATAATCTAGACGCAAATTTAATTGCTATGAAAAATGCTTTTTACAAAAATGTCGCAAGAAATACTTTTATTAATGGCATAAAGAAACCCTACCATTCGCATCTCATGTATCTCGATTCAAATGATATTGAAGCCTGCCTTATAAAGTGTCGAATACTTGACAATCACGAAAAGCAAACGGCACTTCTGAATTTTCCAAGACAGTCAGCTAAATCAAAACCAAACATCTTGGGAAATCCAAGAAATACAAATCCATTTAATATAGCTAGTAATTCAAGAAATTCCAATATGCGTGGCCCTTCACAAAATAAACCTAAAACATAATAATGAAATCAAGGAGAGATTATGATGTGAAAATAAATAAAAATAAACTTAAAATCCAATATATAGTCAAAATCAATGAGAAAGATGCGAAAACACAGCTACTTAAATTTCTTAAAGAAAATATTAAACTCGATACGCAATCTAGAATATATTTCACCAACGAACAACTAAAAATCATTACTTACAAAATATTTAAGAATTACTTCAATGAAAAATGTAAATTAATCAAGGCCACAATCTATACACCTGTAATTGACCAAAATAATACTATGAAAAAACTCGAAGAATATCACAATAAGCATAGAATAAGCATAGAATCATTTCAAATTTCATAAACCAATGCATTTATGTCTCGAACACAAATACGAGAGAAGGCCTTACGAGACACAAACCTATGGCCCCATTATCCCTAATCGTTCGCTTCAACATATACACATGGATATTTTTTATATAAATAAAGAAAATCTTTCAAACATAATCGATATATTTTCTAAGTACGATTAAGCTTATTATTTACCAGATGTAAATGTTACTATTTTATTAAATAAATTAAGACATTTTGCTTTACATCATAACTTCCTAGATAAAATTGGTACGGATAATGGAAATGAGTTTTACTCAACAGTATTTAAAGAATTCTGCCGTATACATAAAATTGAGTATTATCAAACCACTATTAATAGACATACATCAAATGAACCAATAGACAGATTACATTCTACTTTAAGAGAAAAATTAAGTATTTTGATCGTTCAAACTCCTAGAAAAACAGTGCAAAATCATATGACAACGGCTATTCTTACATATAATCAAAGTATTCAATCTTCTACAAATTTTGCTATAGGTTTAAGAACTATAATCAAATATGTTTTTGGAAATCCGAACGCAAACGATTTAAAAGGGATAAGCAATTTCAACTTATTTGATCATCAGCAACAGGAGAACATCGTTACTTTAAACAATTCAATAATTAAGAAGAATCTATTAAATGTATCAAAAGCATTAAATGATGAACATACGAAACTTAGTTTTTTCGAAATGGTTGTAACTCTTAAATGGAAGAACAATATTTCCTTAATTTTGTTAGGTGAAAATAAGAGATCATATATTTTCCCAGGGCAATTATTTGATTTAGAAATATCAACAGGTAAACAAATATCAGAAATTCGTACCCATTTGTTAAAAAATTACTCTCGCAATGAACTTCAGTTAAACTATCGTGATTTATTAGAATGTCGTTTCGCTCAAGAATCAATCGCATTATCCCATTATACATATACTCATTGATTAGTCTCATATTAATGTTCTAGTTTTTATCTTTGTATATTTATCCCATTTATTTGTGTAATCAGTATAATTAAATAAATAGTACCATAATCCGCATGTATTCATATTTCCTTCCAAGTCACTTTGTATATTATTCCATTAATATAATACAGGAGCGCTCATATTATATGTAATATATATATATATTGCGACGAGTATCTCGCCGTGGTCACCGCGGTACTGAGCACGTGCTCGCCGCCTTGACCATGCGCCGAGTGGGGGGCAATGGGCTGCGCGAAATTCGGCGCACCGCGGTAATTATCGCGCGGGAAAGCGCGCGGGCCGCGGCGGCTAATCAAGGAGAGAGGGCAATTAGGCGCGCGATCGGCCCTCGATCCTTGCTCGATCGCACGATTTAGATTAGTGTGTCTCGGGACACGGTGCCTCCCGAGACTGTTAGCGGCGAAGCGCTACGACGCGAGCAGTAGTTTTTTTTTTATATATAGTTTTTAGAGATAAGTGAGAGCGAGAGATAGGTAGAGAGAGAAGAGACAGAGAGAGAGAGAGAGTGGAAGCGGTGCACCAGAGTGCACATTTCCCTGCCGATCGAGGAAACCTTGTGACGCTTTGATCTCGCCCTTGCGGGTTAGAGATTGGTGAAACAAGGTTCGACATCAACAAGCTAATTTTGGGACGCTTGGATCTCGCCCTTGCGGGTTGGAGATTGGCGAAACAAAACAAGCTTTTCCCGCCAATTAGGAGATCGCCGCCGTTAGAGTAAGTAAATTTAAATAATAATATTTTATAACGCGTGCGCGATCATCCGTGTCGGGAGAGAGAGAGAGAGAGAGAAAGTTATTAGATAGGGCCGTTGTTTGTCGGGTTAATTTTTTTGTACATTTTATTATAATAAATAATTTATTAATCCAACATTTAAAACATTCGCGTAATTATTTCGCGCGCCTTTCCCTATTTTCGCGTTCCTGATAGCAGCGAGCGCCCAGGCTTGCTCCGCCGCGTCCGCGGATTTTCCGTGCGACAACACCGAGCGGGAGGAAAGGACGGAAAGTCCTTAAGTCGCGTGGTGGCTGGGAGCCGGGCGAAATTAGCCACCCGGTAACCGCCACGTGACAATATATATATATATATATATATGCATGTATCCTTCTCAACTCTAAATAGAACGGGAAACCCCGGGGCTAAACATTCTGGAACTGAAAACTCCTAATCTAATGTAAAAGCACGCGACATCTAATATAGTAAATTGACGAGTATCAGTACCAACAATCTAAGTGGTATCGTCAGCACCATCAATTTAAAATGTAAAATGTTCTAGTATTACAGTATGTTCTGCTACTGAAATCTAGGATTTTTATTTTCTATGGATTCTTCTCTCCGTGTATGCCTTCTCGAGAAAGTTCGCCCCAAATTGTAGAAGGAGCGCTGGGCGCCCCGCTTGAGTGTGTACTCGGGCACGAATAAACGTATTATTGCCCAGAGACCCAGAGAGTGAGTTTATTGAGTAAAACCCCTCCCTCCACGACCGCCGCGAGGTTAGCCGCCCGGGGCTACCTCGAACCTGCGCGACAGGCACATGGGCGCGGTTGGAGAGTGGCTGGTGCTCTTGGCCTGTCATGCGATTTCGGCAAGACTTTTCGCTCCTACGCAGAGGGACTCTTGACCGTCGGCGCTGATTGGCCGACTTCTCGCGCGCAGTTTCAAGCAGTAGCGGCGCGGCGGGCAAGCGGGGACTGAGACTACGGAATGTCGCGCAAACTACTTATTCACATATGTCCAATTATAATTAAAAAAAATATTATAAATTTTTTATATTATATATATGAACATACATATAACGTAGTTTTTACAACAGTTGTGAAGATTCCATTTCTTATGATTATTCGTTATTATTTGCAATTATTTGCTCGTCATTACTCAATAATTATTATTTCTATAAATTTAGTTAATAGAGTATTTAGTTGTAAACTATATGTAATGGGTAATCTCCTTTCCTTCCCGATCTGTAATTCTTCATACAGAGATAATGGTGTATCATTTTAGTTTATTGTAATATACTTAGGAATTGCTCGTATCACTCAGTGTCCTATTCACTTATGAAAATTGTAGACATTTTTATTCTATATTTATATTTTGTATCTACTACTTCATCGTGCATCCATCAGCGTTGAATATATTGGCGTTCATTTGATTCGTAACAGTTCTTAAATTTCATTATTTACAGATTAGTTGCGCGATTAATAGAAAGGTTCTCGAAGTGACAAGTACATCCATTGTTAGAATCGTAAACATTATTATACGCAGAATGTAATCTCCGCAGTAGTCAATTCTGATTCAACTCAATTCTGTTCTATAAGGACGAATATCCTCATCCTGTCTAGTACCCACCGCATACTGAACACAAGAGTTGAAAACTCTTTCAATACATGTCTTCTGTTCCTTTGATGCATGCAGCTATACTATAGACAAATAGTTTAAATGAAGGAATGTGATTAGTATTGCACGGAAAAGTTCAGTAGCTTATCGACAGAAAAGACGTAAACTATACAGAATCTGTCGAAATTGTATATTATAATTAGCTTTGGTCTACGCTCGCGAGAGACCAAAATGGTATGTGCGATAGCTGAGCAGCAGCTCGGCTGCCGTGGGATGCCATACGTGCGCGAGACAAGAGCGCGATTGATTATCCGCCCGGAGTTTCACTTTCACACACCGCGCTCATCGGAGAGACCCAATCGTGACCCCAAGCAGCATGTCGCAATGATGTGCTGGGAATGTTTGTAACCAGAACAAACGACTGATCAACATCGACTATATAAGGTCTAGTATCTATATGGCGAGATCATGAAAGAGATCTGCGATTATGACCCAGAGAGCGCTTCTTTAATGATTTGATCTAACTATTTTTTAAATTTAAACTTTTTAATAAAAAAAGTAATTAGAAAAATATAAAATGATTCAAATTAGCAAATTATAAAACAAATCAAAATTGAAAAATAAACTAATTCAATAATATGATAATTATATTGATAATTTCTAAATTTAAATTAAATCACAATAATTAACTTATCATTTGAATTGTAGCTATCAGTATTCTTTAATATCAGTTATAATTAAATTAAGATTTTCTCTTTATTAATAATATCACGTACACACCTGCGTACATACGCGACGGAGCCGCGCAGGCAACGGCTCCGATATCCGCTGTCGCGGGAAATTCGGGGGCCCCGCACTCGTAGTGCGGGGTCACCTTAAGCCGAGCCGCGCCGACTACTTGAGGATAGCGGCTCGTATAACCGCCGATCGTGAGAAATCGGCGGGCCCCGCGAGCAGTCGGACCACGGCAACAGGAAGCTTGGAGCCGATGCGCGACATCGGCAGCTCAGGTAGCCGCCAATCGACGAAAATTTTCGGCCTCGAGCCGACGTCCGCCTGGCAACAGCAAGGCGTCCGAAGGATTCGCAAGATCGGCAACTCCAACGAAGACGGAGGCATACGGAGAATTCGGCAAGCCACGTGTAGAGCACGACGAAGCGTGCTACACCGTAAAAACCTCGCTTACCACCACTGATAATGCGGAGACCATCGTGCAAACGCTGGAGCTCTAGCTTTCGCTAATTCGCTCTTCATAATTGAAATTATAATAAACTAATTTTTCTGAATTCGTAATGAAACTTTGGGACTCAGTAAAAATGTTGAGATATTTGTATACATCCGATTTACTGAAGAGTGAAGAATGAGTATGCGGAAAAAGCTGCCATCATACCGCACTTCACCGTTGGGAGCGCGTGACCCCGGTCGATAAACAAACAGCAAACAGATCGACAGGTAAATCAAGTAATCGATCATCCGACCGACGGCTGTAGTCACTTTACCGCAGTGGGGATTGTTCGAATTTGCGGCGGTAAAGATTACAAAAACGAAAGTTACCGAAATATAATTGTGTGACCTGCGTAGATAGACGCGTTACGGAATTTAAAAGAATACTAGAGAGAACACTAGATTAGGACCCGGATTATGTAATATTATATATAGCTACATTATGCGGAAATGGATTGTTTAATCAGCGACTACGCGTCAAAAGTAAAAAAAGATAAACCAAGTGCTCGATTGCCCGATTTATTAAACTTGCTCCCGGGTGTACTCATCAGGTTCGCCAATATACGTATACTTTGAAATCAGATATCAAGGATATGTTCTTTCGCGTGAAGGTCCGACACGTCGATCACCGCGCTCAACTTCTTATTGCGCGTGCGGGATAGAAAATAAGAGCCGCAGACATATGAAATGATGTGGAAAAATATTAAGTTATGAAAAGACAAAAGAAGCAGATCAGTTAGAGTTACGAAAACAATTTGTATCTCTTCTTCGTTTCTTTATAGGATGGCAACAATTGTTGTTAACGGCGAGAAGCATAAGTGATGTGACCAATCGGTAGAATATTAGTATATTCATCGGGCACGCAGCGCCTCGTCTACAGAGGGCGGGGAGACATATACAAGGCAGTGAGGGCCCTCCATTGACGAGCAGCCGCCGACAGGGCCTCGGAGGCTCTATGCCAGACCAGCCACCTCGCATCGGAGAGACGTTTCTTATCGCGACCCCAGGGTTTCTTAGGGACCGCAGTCGGCCACGAGCCGCGTCTCCGCAATTATGCGCGCGCTTTCCACCTCTCGCGTGCAATCGGTTGCAGCGGGGACAGCTGGGCCGGACCCTGGTGGTGATGGGCAACAGGCTGCCCGGCTGAGTCTTCTTGTACGATTTAGGTCACTGAGTGTGTCGTGGTGGATTCGCGAAAGTGCGTGGAATCATCTATCACTGGTTCCAGGTTTGCACGAAACTGGTGGGCTGTAAGAAGACAACCAGACATCTTTCAAAGAATCGATACTATACTGGAATGCTTTGATACCCTCAAAAAAGTCCAATGTGTCCTCCTTATATCAACACGCAAAAGAGTAAGGTACAAAAGGCACGTTACGAAAATACACTTCTCTCTCTACATTCGAACCCAGCTCGTGGGTCACTCAATCATCGAAGGTAAAACCTGTCAACCATGTCGTCTCAGTGCAGTAATCTTCTGATAAGCTACTCTACGAAGAGTAATCCACATCGACTTAAAGACTGTCTGTCTTTACCCCGAATTTATTAGTTAATTATTATTTATTATAACTCATTATATTCAATTATCCGACAAATATAATTTCGGTCTCGCTATCTCTATCTCTGTCTATCTCTCTCCTTATCACTCTCTTTACCTAGGCAAGAAATTCGCGCGCGCTGTACGTAATATATTTAGTATTTACGGTACTGGTGACCATTTTCAACTTGACAGGAAAAACTCAACTGCTTGATTGACAAATCTAATGCATACACTAACTCTTTCGCACTTCACATACACGTCATGAGCATCTTTCTACCATTCACTATTTTTCTACTCTCTCTCTCTCTCTCTCTCTCTCTCTCTCTCTCTCTCTCTCTCTCTGACACAAAAATAGACGCGTGACACATATATAAACATGTTACGACTGTGTGCCGCCTAGGCGCACTTTGCCAAGAACATCCACTATACGAGAGAGAGAAAGACAAATGAAAGAACGTGAATAAAGCGCAATCAGTCGAGCTGGCAACCCAACGTGAGGATCACTCACTGCTTATTAATGATATCTCATAATTAAAAAAATTTAATGAAAGAAATGGGGAGAAGAATTAATGAGAAGGTCGATGTGCTGGCCACCGAGATAAGCGACAATATATTAAAATTAAGTGCGCAACAAAATAATATTGTTAATAGTTTAGACATTACAAAATTGGATTAAAATGAGTTAACGCGGGCGTTAAATTTAGCATAGAACGTATTGTCGGGGTTGCGTACTGCTACTGAAGTTCGGGAGCTGATAGTAATATTAATAGTTTAATTAAAAACTGTAATATCAAAAATAATACCTGTATAAATCATAGTAATTACTTTAAAAACATTAAAACGAGCAATAGTAAACAAATCAACAATAATAATAAACACAACAGGAAACTAAATAACAATAATAGAAACAACAATAGAAATAGCAATATTCATTTTAATGAATCATTTCTCGAGTTTCACGAACACGTTTCGAGCAATGGTCAGGATTATGTGAGGGAAGTCTCGGCATCACGGGGGTGGTCGACTGTGCTAGCATGACACTCTCACCCTCTGATGTTGCGTTTAATGTCATCACTTCTGTGCCCCCCTACTTCGTACCTGATAACCTGGTCTCCTCGGTGCAACTCCAAGAACGGCGAGTTCACATGGAGGGGTTGGTGAAAAACTCTAACCGGCAAGCCCATGAAGTAGGGTACAGCTTAACAATTAAAGTACTAATCTTGTCTTAGAGGCAAGGCAGGCTACTTTTATAAATATGTGGTTAAGCCGAGGTCAATGGTGCATCCAATCAGTGCAAAGATACTGCGCGCGTTCTCCGGGTTTGCATAAGTCTTACGTGTGGGTGTCCCTACTCTATGGCGGTCTGGATATTACAAAGAAAGCTAAAATAAATTCTATTATTATTTTAACATTTTGGTACACACTTCAGGATTTGGCCAGCAGAAAATCTTAAAGTACTGCAATCTTTAATTGTATTGATAAGAATAGGTAAAATTATTGTTCAACTTGCTTTAAAATTCAGTTACTCCATCCAAAATCCTTTCTTAGGAGGATCTACTACTTTTTTACAAGTATCTTTATTCATTAACAACTCTTCGAAACTAGGCAGTCTCTAAACTAGCAACCTAGTGTTTCCGAATATGTATTATTTTTTCATAATTCATTTTATTTGACTTTTGTCACGTCATTATAATTACGGTTGTTTAAAAGTTTGTTGTATGGTACATACCTGGATATTTCTCCCGGTTTATATAAATCCACTTTGGCGAAGTGCGTCAAAATTCTACCATTGAAACTGGTTGTACCAACGCGTGATTGAAAACGTAAACATAAATCTCAGTCTCGCGACAACTACAGCAGAATACTCGTTGCAAAGTAAAGATAATAAATATGAATTTCATTTAAATGAACTTTGTGTCATTTAAATTTATGTAGGAACATCTTTATTTAAAATAATAGAGGAACAAAAAGATTTTCTTTTAGAACAATATTATATATTATTAAAAAATATATTATAATCTTAATATAATTAACAAGCAACAACAATTTATAAAAAATAGTAAATAATTGTAAATATATCTTGCAAAGTTATATTCTCTTATGAATCAATACATGAATTTATTTAGTATTTAATGAATAAATAATTGTTGTACGACATGGTACATATACTCTCATTTTATGGAATCTATTTGCAAATGGTTCCGCTACGGTAAAATGTTCTATGCTTGAATCTACCCGGTTTTCACCTCCAAATTGCTCATCATCACTATTCAAAATGATTCTATACGATCCAGATTGGTTCACTCCAATTGGATAATCAGCAAATGACGATGTTGGATGAAAGTTAAAAACGAAAACTAGGTTAGCACGTTCGAAAACTATTACTTTGTCTTCTTCATGTTTCCAAGATACGAAAGCCTAAAAATATACATTTTTTAATAACTTTATATTTTAATTAAATTCTTTTTGCAATTTAGGTATAGTTTTAATACTATTCATTAAACCTTAGAGATTTACCATTATATTTGTTTCCTCAAAATTTCTGTCTGTTGATTATTTATGATTACTGTGGCACGTCGCGCCTGACCTACAATGTCGCCAGGTAGGGGCCTTCCCTCATGTCACGCGACCCTCGGACTTGCCAAATCTTATAGTAAAAATTTGTTTAGTATTTTATAGTATTTGGGCGGCAGGGAAGTCGGCCTCAACAAGCTCAGCACGAGCTATCCTTTTCGTAGGGGTATTCGCGAGCGGCTGCGGAAGGCGCAGGCATCGCATGAATAAATGGCAGTATTATTTGATATTTTATGTATTCTAATTTTGAGTATGGGAAGATAGAGGTAAATGAGACAGCGGCCTCAGTAAAAATGCACTACAATTAAATCAACAGTTGCACTCTGTATTGCCTAGGTTCTATTTATAATTCACGGCCCGCTGACCGTCCCTATTTTATGACTCTACTGGGCTCTCCCCCCTTCCCGGAACGACTTTCAGCACGCTCACCGAGATCCGACCTCCATAATCCCCGACGCGTACCGTCCCGATCTGCTTTGCTCTACACATCCCTTCCGATTGTCTCCGCGCCCTACACGCCGCGCACCTCCTCCCTAAAGCAGTTACGGTCTGTGCGAAGGTCGCCCTGGACCCATAGTCCACTCACCGCTACTGGGTGGTCGGTTTACCGGTTGTCCCTGTTGGTAGTGGTGCCCGCGTCGGAGATTGGTGCCCTCAGATCTTCTTCCGCTGACCCTCAGGCCACTCTCGTTTGTTGATGTTGGCCTTGGCCAGGTCGCTTCGGATCGCTTCTGCCTTTCCAATTGGAAACGAATACAGTGTAGGATGATTCCGGAAGCCTCTGTCACAAGGTGAGTGGTGTGCAGGTAGCTAGAACGACGGACTGCGCAGGAGCTGCGATATAGTCGGATGGGCGTTCCAATGGAGAGTGAGAGTCTGTCCGTCCGATGGTGGCTTTTCCTCCACCGCGCGAGTGTGGGCGCCTTGCACACGTCCGCTTCTTCCGCGCTTGGCCCGCCGAAAGCGTACCGTTCCGTGAGTATTGTGGTATTCAGTGCTTCTCCCGGCCGTCGCAGTCTGCATCAGCGTGCTGCTGGTTGCCGCTGTCCGCCTGAACGTTCGCCGTCGCGGCCGTCCAGCTACTCTACGTCCCTTAGTCTACTCGGTGCTCGACCCTACTACTGGCACTTATCTTTCATCGCCGGGCTTCGAGGCTTCAACGGCTGCGGCGGTTTCCTCGTCACCTCGATGTTGTTGTGTTGGCCGTTCTTCTTGGCTGCTGGCTGCAGCCCCGGTTGGCATAGTCTCAGGTATCCTCAAATAAGTTCGTACACGGTAAATACGTTATTTATCTAACCGCCTGCGTTCGATTCTGGAGGTGGCCCCACCGAGTCACTTTCTCATCCTTGAATGTCTAACCTCGTCTAGCCCTAATTCACCTTTTTCCTCTTCGTCCTTCTTACCCTGCCACTTCTCTGCTCTCTTTACTTATTATATATTCTTACAGAGTCCTTGGCAGGAGGGACTGCTTCGCTGCAGGTGCCTTTCTCCCAGACCTTGGCTCTTCTAGAGATGGTTGACTCTTCTGCAGCTTGTAGCTTCCTGGATGTCAACTGGAGCAACCTGCTGGAGCACCCTCAGCTAGACAAACTACAGTCCCTGAGTATTCATAATAATATTTTTCTCCCCACAATTGAGTGAGTATTGCACTCTAACTATCTAATTCCCTCCCAGCCCCTTACTTTTCTTGTTTTTTTTGGAGGCCCTTCTCTAATATTGTTTATTTTTAGGTTTTGAAGTCTTCCAGTTGTCAGGTCAGGCTTCTGTATCGGTCCATGGTAGGCCTGCCCTGCTCGCCCCTGAGTCCCTATTAATTTACTATTAATTTATTATTTATTTTGTTTGCAGGGACTTGCCTTAGCCTGCTCTCAGACCTGTGACTCTGTCACATTAATTAAACTTAAAAACCTTATTTACAAACGGTTCCTTATACAAACGTAAATTTAGTGCTCATATACATTTACGCATGCACCGAAGTGCAATAAAATAATCAATTGAATACAACAAACAATGCCATGTCTTAGGCATGGCTTTTTATTTAATAAATTCAGTATATTTAGTGAATCGCGTTATATTTAATAAACCTTCCCGAAGTCCGAGACGATGGTTGTAGTTGCACGCTTAACATTCGTAGTTCGCTGGACGGTTTGCGGAGAGAAGACGATTCAGTAGAAAGAGGAGTAGAGCACGATGGTTTTTTAGCGCAGTACATTCTCAGGCGGTCGTTCTATCACTACTTTTGGAAGGTCCTCGCTGTATTCACATTTTTTTGCATCAACAGCTGTTTTACGCTACTCGGATTCGGCTCTCACAGCTGAAATCTTAGATCGAACCTCCACCTAGTGTGCGCTAGATCAGTGTGAATGCCCAAAATTAAATTAAGGGTACCACCTACAATTTTTTGATTCCAGACATATTGTGTGACGGTGAAATTTGGCAAAGTGCCGAACCGTGCACAACGCGAGTTCATTTCGTTATCGAGAGACAGTTGGGAGAAGACTCGTCTCCTTCCCCTTCTGCTGATTTAATGCAATTGCACCCGGCCGCACTCACTGGACCACCGTAGTATGGTTGATCCCCGCGGAGGCGGCGGTGTCCGGCGCCGAACAGCTGACTCGCGCGCGGGCCTACTCAACCTACTGGGCAAAGGTGGGACGCGCAGAAGGGTAGCTGGCGTGGCAGGTGCCGGGAGCGCCGATCGGAATCAATGTAACACGTACGTTTATATTTTTATGAGTTTGTTATCAGGCGGAAGTGGGATCGCGTCGAGTCGCCTGACCTCTTTACAAGTATTACGGTGTGATGCGAGGCAGCGATCTCCCAATGAGCGCGCATGCGGTACGGCCGCCGGAACCCGTGAATATACCGCACCGGCGTTGGTGTACGCAGGGCGCGGGGCGCGGGAAGCGTCTCTCGCACGCCGGTGCCTAGGCCGCGGTTCGCTGGCACTCACACGTACGCGGGCGCCGTAAGTTTCCGCGCCGTACTTCCAGACGGTAAGACGCGCGGGACGCGAGAAGTGGCTCACGCACGCCGACTCCTAGACCGAGGATCACCGTCGGACGCTGACAGAACAGCGTCTCGCCCTGCTAAATGTACGGCACGGTTGGGAGGCACGCGGGGCGCAAGGGGCTCGCACTCGCGATAAATGGCGCGCGGGGTGCAAGGGGCTTCACTCGCGATCGGCGCGCGGGGCGCAAGGGGCTCGCGAAGAGAGAGAGAGAGGGAGAGAGAGAGAGAGAGAGATGAAAGCGCCGCTAGTGATCGGCAGTCTTGGGGCGCGGATTATGTGCGCACTTACTGATCCCTCAACGATCTGCTTTTCTGGAGCCTGGAAACAGCTCCGGCTGGCGGCTTGTCTGCTTCCCGAGACGGTCTCCCGAAGGTCTTCCCGGCTTCGGATGGCGGGCGCCCGGTCAATGCCTCGAAGACGGGGCCGGTGAATCCTCCGTCGACCTGAACACGTGGGGTCGCGACTTCCTCACGCACAGGTCGGACGGCGGCAAAGAAAAATCACGTGCGCTCCCGTCGTCTCGGGCCTCTCGGGCGGCACTGACCCGGCTGCTCCTTTTCCGAAATCGCGCGGTCAGCTCGGCCTCTGAACTGACCCGGGCTTTGTTTACTCTCCGCGCGGAGTAAACATAGTCCCCCTTCGCGCTCCCGTATCCCGCGGCGGGTTCCGGCCGGACGCCCGTCATAATTGATAGGATGTAACAAGTAATTCTTATGCATCTTAACTTGCTGAATTTCAATTAAACCTTTACTTTTTCTAAATTAAATGTTAGTTATCACAGCCTAGGAAAAAGGAGACCTACCGGTACCCATCATCATCCAGAGTGCATCAGCCTGGTGGTGAAAGTCGTAGGAGGACCTTGCCAGGCTGCAGACAAGTAAGGCCGTCCTCTACTTTCTGTGTTAGTCGGCGGCGGGAGAGAGAGTACTCGTGTCATGCCGCAACGATGTCGTGAAGCGTCAAGTGGGCGGCAGCTCTGCGATACTCAACGCGAGGTGGTCTGTCCGAAGGGGCATAGGGACCCCGCGGCCTTGACTGGCTAAGAACTCCCGGGGTGTAAAAGGGCCCTCGCTGACCCTGGCTCCCCGGACATATGATAGGCAGCGGCTACTTGATGTTGCATACAGGCCGTTGACCCCCGTTATCGGCAGCTGCGGAACTGTGGAAACCCATCCAGATAGAAGGTAGGGCCCTGCATTCGCCTCCCCGGGCGTGCTAACTGTAGATGAAGGCGCTGCACACCTGGGGCAGGAGTGTGTGTATACATCTACCTTTTTCTCTCACTCTTTAACAGTTAAAATTTTTACTGAGCTAAGTAAATGGATACGCGTGACACGATCGCATTTGCTCCAGTCTCATATAACATGAGATATGGATCTCATGTATGTATGGACATACTTGTCACAGAATATACAAGGTATTTACAAAGTATTAGACACCCTCGTTTCGCACTTTTGCAAAAACATTCATTTTCGAAAAAATATTTCCGATAAAAGCTTAATCATTCTGCTAAGGGAATACAATCATCATCTTCACTTTAATCTGTAATATCACCTTGAAGTTCATTTGAATGTTAATTTTGAAATTACAGATTAAACTGAGGAATCTGTAGTAACTCGATGCGGGTTAGGATTCCGAAGGGAGGGGGAGACACAATAACTATACTCGGGGCTCTGGGGCAATGTCATATTTATTTGCGCCCAGGCGGATAATCCATGCCCAAACGGACGCTCCCGTTAGGCGCGCAGCGCCCCGTCTACTCAGTGTGGCGGAGCCGCCCGGGTAGACCTAGGCAGGGCCGCGAAGACTCTTGCATCGACACGGACTATCCGCCCATTAACGTCGGCTGGTGCAATTACGGCTACAAGGGCCCTTGGCCGCCAGACCGACTGCCTCGCCGAGATGCCGCGGTTTTATGGCCCCGGGATATCGAGGGAGGCGTCGCCGCGCGGACGTATGCAGAGCGGCCGGAGGCCTCTGTCACCAACTTAGGGCCAATGTCAAGGACACCATTGGATTCCTCGTGAGCAATCATCACATAAACCATCTTTTCCAAAATGATAAAAACCTTACACAACTTCAAACCGTAATTAAGTTTGAATAGCCTTCAAACGAACTTCAAGGTTATCGTAAATCTATGACCTGAGTACATGTTTGGATATAAAATTTCTAGCTCTTTCGATTGCCATTGTCAAAAATAAAATTTGAAATTACTTTCAAGATCAAGGACAATTTCAAATTCAAGGTTACCATTGAATTCTTTCTTGGATTTCACTACAAGTGTGACCGTCAGTGTTTGTAAGAATATCGTAAGCTGGAATTTTTGTGCGTTTTACATTACTTTTTAGATACCCTGAATTCAGTATCATTAAGCATATTTAGTATACGTCAGATATTGAACAAATAACATAAAATTTTTTCATCGTATTAAAAACGTCGAAATTTGTACTACAAAGTGATGGTTTGCAGAAAGCATTAATTTTTGTTTTCATTTGAAGAGAATTGCTGCAGAGAAGCAATTTGGCATCGAATTGTTACTAGTGATAAAAATGGATGGAGTGGCGTGGTTTATTACTAACACTTAAAAATTGGTGAAACAGTTAATATTGATCGCTATCAATAAGAAATGATCAATTTGAATATTTTATGTCGAAAAACGACCAGACCAGACCAGAATATACGGCAAGTACCTGCATAACAAAGCAAAACCGGTTCCGGATTCAATCAAAGTACTTGGCTGGGAGCTGCTATCTCACCAGACTTGGCTTCTTCGGACTACACACGCATTCACTGAGAAGCTCTTCGATTCCTACGAGGAAGTCAAAAATAGGGTGCATGATTGGTTTGCTTGAAAAGACAAACAATGCTATTCCCAAAACATGGTCAAAATGTGAAGAAAACAATGGTCAATACTACAAACAAAATGTTTTCGAATTGGCTCATGTTCGCGAATTTTATGACTAGTAAGCTATTAAAAATGATGAAATGCATCTTTATGGCTTCATTAGAGAAGAACATTTTTGAATTTGAATCATTCAAAATATGTGCGAAAATCGATGGAATCCATAATTGCTTGCATTTATTTTCAAACAAAACCATTGTGCCATGCAGTGGTATAATAAAATAAACTCAAACTTTAGTTTACTATTCAAACGGAAATATAATGATGTATTGCATTTTCGAAGATATATTATAATTGTGATAATAAACATGGATATAGAACTAAATTACTTATAACTTACTGGCTCTGAACACAGCCATTGATATTTTTCTTCAAGAAAATTAACGCATGAATCCCAATTTTTCATATATTTATATTTTAATAATTCATCGTCAGCTAACTTCCACTGTCGCCGTGCATAATAATAACTTTCATTATTTCCTAATCGAGGAAAGTCCAACCATTCTGGGTGTCCGAATTCATTGCCTAAAATGTATACTGATTAAATACATGATTATATGATGCAATATAGAGTATCTTAGAGTATATTAATTTTTTTTAGATTTTTTTTATTATTTTTTTAGTATACTTATTATTATTCTGTCCATCGAAATTTTAAAAGTTATAAACATAGTTTAAATACAATTACAAAACTGTGTACTCAATTATTCAGTATGTAAAATCGATTGTTTCAAATCCCGATTAATATACCAAATGGATGTCACCGTACAGGTTCTGCAATCTTGATTGACAGTAACCTAGTGCGTAGACATAATCATAATTTTAGTTACAGTCAGTATGCGACCTGGTACTGACTTCTACCAGAGATATGCTCGTCCAATAATCATATGTATAATGCGCTCATTGTGCTTTTATATCACTTAAAAATTTCCGCAACGTGGAAAATAAATACCAATCTGCCGTGAAGAGCGCTACACACCAGGCAAGTGCGACCGGAGCAATAGCGGGTGCTCCGGGCCCCTCCGAGGCTCGTCGGCCTCGGGGAGAAAGCATCACGTCACAGCCCTTATAACAAAAACAAATGATACATTTTTTCTGAGTCTGGTAACGTGAAGTGTGAAAAACTCGATGGACTATTTGAGATGAGCTCTGCAGTATTGTCTCAATTGAGGGTTGGCGTAAGCTAGAGAGAAAGACCCAGTAGTTCGGAAAAAAGAAAGAAGATTCTTTTGAATGATAAACGCACAATCAAGTCTGTGTTAAGTGATGTAATAAACTGCCGGCTATCTAGAAGCATAAATTTAGTTTCCGCTGTATTGAGAGTGAGAGAAAAAATGAAAAAACTACCGCAAGACACGGTCTTAGCACTTGATTCTCGCCACTTCTTGCAACAGAAGATAATGAGATAGCATGCTAAAAACTTTAAAAAAGTCAAATAAAATTAGAACTGTAATCATACATCGATTAACTATCTTTCTAAATCCAATACGCCATATGAATACTGTGACCACAGCAAATTTCAATTTGGAGGTCAACGAAAAATAGGCGCTCAAGATGGTTGTAAAGCTGACGGTGAGCAAATTATTCTCGGTTTATCTGCAAACCTGCATCTTCTAACCAGTACGCAACAAACTCTAACCAACATCAATGTTATTTAAAATTGTTGTTCGTTATTATTATGCGGTCCGAATACCCGCACACGTAAGACTGAAATTTCGAACCGAATAACCGATTAATCATTCGAAGGCACATTCGTGTGCCCAAATGACATTCATAAAAATTCGAATACCCAGGTACTGGAACTGCAAAGGCTTTCATCAGTTTAAAACGACTACTATTATCTTCCATATATACCTGCAAATATGCCTGTTCATTGGCGACATAACTGTCCGCTCTTGCTAGAGTAAGTTGATGTTTAAAATAAAAACAATCGAAGTTGAAATTCAATTGAAATAATTATAGAGGTACCATTGTATACTATTACCATAGTAGTAACGATTGATAAGTGCTGAAAAAATACTAAATACCGGGTAGGCAAGCAATCAAGATGTACACTAAAAATTGGATGCTCTCTTTTACTACATCACGAAAGTTCTATAAAGTGACTGCTTTGACGAATTAAAAGTATGAAGTTGTGTATATGAAGCGAGAAAAACAATGTTGGTAGGCTTGAATTTTAAATAGTGAAAATCATTATTTGTACTCATGATGAATAAAATTGAAGTCGAAAGAGAGACTTGCCGTTCTTCGATGCGGCTGATTAGAGTAGTTTGTTGTGTTATACGTGGTGACAAGGAAGACGCAGTTGACTTCTTTAAGGTTTTCGAAACATTTAGAGAGTAGCATCGTTTTTTAGACAAATGTATATTTAGCTTCTTACCACCAGTATTTGTACATGACACTGGAAAGTGGTATAACATTGCAGTGGGTTTATTCTTTTTAGGCATTTTTAGGTGCATACCTACTTGCTTTGTCACTACCTACAAACCACTCAATTCTAAAGAAAATTTAGATGCTATGCTTTGTACGGTAGTGGAGAGGACTCTGTCTCTCTTCCACACAATATCAGTACAACTCGCCTGTGCATTGCCATACCTACCACGCTTGCTCTTTACCGCGTTTTCTCGTTTTCCAGTTACTAGTTATGATTTCTTGTACAGTTTTTAGATGTTTCTTATTACAACTTAAATTTTCTTTATCACTATTTATATTTTCTTGAGTATAATATTTAATTCTTCATTGATATCCCTAACTATTCATATTATTGAGTTATTTCATAATAAGAAAACGACGCTACACCTATGTTTTAATTCCCCCTGGGGACTGATTATCAAGTATTTGAAATAGATACACAGACGTTTGTCAAGAAAAATCTCATGCTATTCTCATTGACCTCTCAAGATGCTAGGTAATCATTTCCCGAAACATCGACGATAAAATCAGCGCTAACGCAACTTTGTCGATTCCAAAGGTTGAGTAAAAGGTAATTTTTCACAAATTTGCTTCGAATGTCGCTCATAGCAGTCCGGCTCCTTGTCTTACTAGAAATTCTGTCCATCTCGCTGAGTTAATACAAGTAGAGACACTCATGATATAGAATGTATTGAACGTTCAAATGAAGTGGTAACACCAGAACACAACATATCGCCAAAATCGATTTGAATGAACAGAGAAAGTTCTGTTCAAAGTGGAGGGTACCGCGTACAAACCGGAATTTTTTATGAAACATGGTTCCATCACTTCATTCCGGAATTAATACAAACGTCATTTGTATTGATTTCATCAACTTGAAAAGGGAAATATCATTAACAATGAATATTATATAGGCACATGGCAAAGAAGCACGAGATTCACCTATGTACTATACGTTATGACGAACATCTACGGTAGGAAAAGAGGGTACCGAAAATATACGCAAATCGTATGCGATATCCCGCCTGCCTTATATCCTACCTTCGGAGGGTATACGTCAACCGCCATTACATTAAGAATGTCGACTGAGAAAAAACACGCGTCACTCCCATATTTATAATCAATACTATTCAACGAATGCAGTTTTAACTAAATATTTTATTTCGAAGTAAATATAGTAACTTAAATTATTGTTCTAGTCACAAATATTGGTCCCTCGAATCGAATAATACTAATACTGCAAAAGATCAGAGTCGGACAAAGTAAATCGACATATATTTGTTCGTAGTTAGTTTATTAAATGTAAGAGAAATTTCGACACCAAATTGAAATAAAAGCTGTACTTGATAATGCTATCAGCTGGTTCTCGCTTCAATCCAGATCTTGTAGCAATCTCTACAATAGATGCTAAAGTTTAGACAAAAACCAATTATAATAGTAACTGCACACCCTGACTGATAGTAACAAAGAGATTGATATCCTAAGAGATAGGAGATCGGATCTTAGAGATAGGATCTATATACATGCTGTTTTCGTTTATATAGTTAATGAAATTTTATTGAAATATAAAATATACATTAGAATATACCGATAGCAAGTAGTAAAGCAAGTAGTGAAGTTGATAGTGAAGCAAGCGATGACATTTATTTTTTTATATATATCGAATGAAATATTTAAATTCATGTAATTATTCAAGAATCTTAACAATTTCGGCGGTGCAACTTGGGGAGCGAACGACGAGGTCACATGGAGGGGTTGGTGAAAAACTCCGACCGTCAATACCCTCAAATAAGGTGGAGCTTCGTACAATAAAAGCTGCTAATCTCATCTTGGAGGCAAGACAAACTTTCACTGTGTTCTCTACACAAAATGTTGCTTTCGTCTGTAAACAATGACGTCCGATGCCAGGCAAGGTACTATATTTATAAATTTGTGGTTAAGTCGGGATCAGTATAGTGTATTCGTGCAGTGCAAGAACACTGTACGTAACCTTGACTTTAAGTACGTCTGGCATCGGCGCGGTAAATTTTTTATTAGATGGAAAGAGGGCAGTAGAGCTCATTCTGTAGCCTCTGAGACTGAGATTATGAATATATATATATGAGCATGTACTCCTCGGGAATTCTGCCGGGGCGGTCTGCGGACAGGAATGTTTTAACCCGTGGCCCTGGTGTTTCGTCACCGTGTGTGACCATGATAGTGAGGATGATTGAACTAGAAGTGGGGAAAATGGCCGATCAGATTTGACTAAGTCGGGCAGATGCTCCATCGGCAGTCTCTGGGAGTGGGCGGGAAGATAAGCTTGCAGGCTGTAAAAAAGGCAGCAAATTTTTGAGGGCGGCGTTCATGAATGTGAATTCTCTGAGAGGTACTAAGGGTACTCATATCGAGGGACTTCGCCTTTATTTACATGATCGTCCCACTTACCATCTTTTTTGTGTAGCGGAAACCTGGCTGGACTCTAACATCGCGGATTCGTTCATAGGGATTGGTGGATTTTCTGTAGTGTGGCAAGATCGCAATATTAATGATGGGGGAGTTGCGCTTTAAGTAAACAGGTAATTCAAAGTGAGTGTACTCTCATCCTCGGACACGGAGCGGATCGGAAGGTCTGGGGTGCTGGAATACTTGATCTGCTCAGTGCAGTATCGTACCTCGGAGCCTGCATTAGTTTGCGTTGTGTATAGGCTTCCGCATGTCTCTTTTACGAGGAATTAAAAATTTTTGGACGAATTGCAATGATTATCTTCGAACTACAGTCACAAAATCATTCTCGGTGATCTGAACGCCGATCTCTGCACTGACTGTGATGATGCTGTTTGTTCGCAGACTTGTAGCGGAGCTGTCTTTGCAGATCGTCCAGCATGGTCTTACGCATATTGCACCCACATTCAGTACCTGGATAGACGTTATACTAGTTGAAGACAATGACAGGGTACTTTCGTCCGCCAATGAGCCCGCTCCTATCCACAGTAAGCACAATATTATTGAAGCAATAGTACAAATACCTGTCCCTGAGCGTGTCTGTTGCTTTTTTGAATACAGTAACTATAAGAGCATTGACAGGAATGGGCTGGTACAAGTGTTTTCGGGTTGTGACTGGGGACTGTTGTTGGCGGATGACCTCGACGTTGAGACTGCGGTCGCGAGGCTCAACTCCAATCTAATGTTGGCTATCAACAAACTGGCACCGATAAAGGTAATTAACCTGAATGAAAAACGCCTGCCTTGGATTGGGCTCGAGCTTCGTGACCTGCAGTACAAAAGTAGGGCACTTTACAGACGGTACAGAGGGATGGGGCAGCAACAATTCCTTTAGGAATTCCTCGATCTTCGCAAATGCGTTCAGGAGAGGGTGGATCAGGCGAGAAATTAATACGTTCATAATCGTCTATTGGATTCTCGAAACTCCAGCTCAATCTGCCGTGAGCTGCGGAACTTAGGGTTGCTGCAGCGAGCGAGCGGGTTACTGCACGGGTTCACGCCGGAAGAGCTTAACACTCACTTTGTGAAAGTTTCCGTGTCTAACACGCCATCGATGACAGACGGATAAATGTTGTGCTTGTCTCTGCTGCAGATGATGGGTTCTGTTTCAAAACAATAAGTGTTAATGATATTATTTTATCAATGTCTAAGTTTTCATCTATACAATCACCTGCTTCATAGCTGCAACTTCCCAGAGGTTTGGAAGAAGGCTCATGAAGTCTCATTGGCCAAATCTAGAACACCTTCTGGACCAGATGATTTCCGGCCAAATTTTCTGCTTTGCTGTCTTTCAAAAGTTCTTGAAAGAATTGTATATGACTAGCTTATCAAGTCTACAGAGTTCAATTCTATTGAACTCGAAGAGGGCGTGGTTGTGTCTTTGTCTGGAACGGTAAAGAGTCTTGGTGTTGTACTAGACGCGGGTCTTACCTGAAGGCCACGTATCGAGTTAGTTAGTAAAAGAATCAACCAAGTGTTATATAGCTTACGCTCTTTTTATCAGTACACCATGGAGGCTCTTCGGGCGAAGCTGGCACGTTCTCTAGTCTTTTCTCATTTTAATTATTGTTCCATTGTTTACTTAGATGCGTTCTAGGAACTTAGGGGAAAGCTTCAACGCTCACAGAATTCTTATGTACGGTATGTGACGGGCACTAAGTGGGACGATCATATAACCTCCTTCAAGCGTCGATTGGGTTGGATGGGAGTGGACAGCTGGAGGGAATATTTTATTTACTGGCAGATCTGCAAGATCTTACGGCTGCACAAGCCAGAGTACCTCGCTGATCTGTTCTCTTCCCGCGCTTGAAATCAGCCGGTTAGGGGTAACCCTCAGGAACTATCTGTTCCATGGATGCGCACCGAGACGGGAATCAGATCATTTTCTGTACAAGGTGCTCATCTGTGGAACAATCTGCCATCCCGCGATACAAATGCGTCCTCCCTTAGCCGCTTGAGAGGGCTGGTGATGGAGCATCTGAGGGTACAGGACAATGTAGTTAAACTATACTAGTCAGATGTCGTCATAGTTGTGTTTTAATTTGCGTCCTACATTTATTATAAGTATATGCGTGTATGATTGCATTTCATATTCATTCACTGTAAATACTTACATGTGCTCATTGTGTGTATGTATGTATGATTGCGATTTGACTAATAGATAATAAAAAAAATGTGATTTATTGATTTATGTATATTTATTTATTTATTGTTGTTACTGCGCTTCATCTGTGATGTTGACGACACTGTGATAATTTGTGATAATTTTTTATATAAATGACTAATGTGCTGTGCAATAATTTTGTAAAATTTTACAAATAAATCAATTATCTCTTCTCTCTCTCTCTCTCTATATATATATATAGCTCACGAAAAGGATCTTCGTAAATCTTGGATAACTTGAGATTCATAGTAATGACTGTTTCAAAAAAATTCAAGCTAATAAACGGAACGTTAATGAACAATTTAAGCTCTATCTGCATCAAACTTCTTTAAAATTTCATACATTAACTGAATGCTGAAAATAACGATAATTACGATTTTCGAAACTGATGATTTTTAACTCTGAAAGTGTTAATTTTTTGTATAGACGTATAATACTATTTTTTGTTGAAAATTGTCCAAAAAATATAAAAAAATTTGTTTCGTACAAACAAAATTTTTTGTTTTTACTACAAACAAAATTGTTCAACTATATATAGCAGCTCGAAACGACCCGTCCCACGCCATCACCAACCAGGCCAAAAGTCGGAGAGCTACGAAAAGGAGCCCGGGCAGCCCCAGCGCGGCAACTGTGCACCGTAGGCACGGGCACCAAAAGGAACATTGGGTCGTCCGCACCGTATTGCTAAGTGAACCACGGGTCCGGGTTGTTCTCTGCATAGATCGGGAGTGCTCAGAAGAGGGGTCGCTAGGGGTCAATGATTGTGGAGGTTAGTCCGCGGGGCGCGCACCAAAGGCGCTCGGAGGAAGGAGGGGAGAACCAACGGGGTCATAGCGTAAGGCCAGACAGTGGGCCGTCAATTGTAACCAAAGATAGGAAATAAAGAACGCAATTTGATATAACTGCAGCGCATTTCAATGAGGCCGCTACCTCGTTTACCCCTATCCCGCCCTATTGAATGTGCCAAGTTAAAATTGAAACCATCAACTAATTATTTCCGCGGTGCTGCGCCTTCTGCAGCCACTTGCGGAACCCCCTTTGAGTTGTTAAGTTGCTTCAAACAACTCCGTCCCGAGAAGGCGGCTTGGTTCCTTGGATCGCTTGTTTATCGCAGCTTGACTGAAGGGCCGACAGAACAGGTATATATTTCGGAGCGAAATGTTTACATTTCGCACTACCGCGTATTTCCTCGCGCGCCGAAATACAGCTGACTTACCTTGACGCCCATCCCAGCAGGCAGCGCGCGGCCACGCGAGCGCTCGCCCCCACGAGGCCCAACCCTATCATTCGCCCAACAGCCAACATAGTTTGTCGGATGCCCACCGACTCCCCCCCTCCCCGCCCCACTAACGCAGAGCACTGCCAGCAGTACGAGAGCGAACACCTGACGCTTGCCCATCCGACGTCACTGCAAGCCTGTCTCTCTCGAGCAACATCGAGACCTCGCAGCAGGCCCACCGTCGACGAACATCCTGGCACACGACGGTCTAGCCCCATGCGGGCTCCCTTCCTCCATATCCCTCGGTAATGGCATCGGCCGCCCGAGGAGCCAGCCACTCTACCGGCCACGGGGAGACCTGGTGTGGACCAAGACTCTCTGCAGGAGATCTCGCGGTGTCGTTGTAGCTAAGCACCGCCACCTGTCCCCCCAAGCCGGGGGCTTGCCATCTCGCCGAACCAGCCGGAGGGCAAGACCCCATCCCCACCACGGGAATTGACGCGCGCGCCAACCTGCGCAGTCTTGTCATATTTCGTCGCGTCTGGGGGGCCAGATCCAGCCAGAAAGTATGTTCTGTCTCTCTCTATTGCGTGGGATAGTCTTCTATATTGTGCGCCGCTAATGTTCTGTCAGGCTCCTCGCGACTGAGTTAAAGAGCGAAAATGGAATGCAATTTCTACGTGCACTGTACTCTCCTCGAACGAGAGCACCATGGAAGAGTTCGGACGCAAAAGTTTCGCGGTCATCGCCTTCGCACCCTCTTCCCTATGCTTGTTTACCCGCGCCGCGGCACATTAGCGTTGACAGACTCACCGCTTTGCGCCCGTTATAATGAACTTATACTATATTCTGTAGTATAGCAATGAATAAAACAAGGACAGAAATCTCACATATTTTTGTATTCTATTCTTCGACGATGGTTGCTATTTGCGTCAGTAAGAAAATGAAGACATCTTTCGTCATCATCTAATAGTGCTCGAGGCAATGACCACCAATGTCAGCCAATCGCCGCCCCCACCAAGGATCGAATCACTCGCTGCACAGTAAATTCTCCGCGCAGTAAGTAGTATTTTGCTATATCTGTCTGTCCTCATAGGCTTATTCTCTTCATAGTTATCCTCAACCAAAACATAACAATTTGAGTCAATTAATAATTAATAATAACAATTAATATAATTCAATCCACATCAATGCATTTTCCTAACCTGCTCGTCATCCTATTTACAAAATACATTTCAATAACTATCGCCTTAACTAACTTAGTATGACTCTACACAATAACAATGCAAATTTATTCTTAATTAACAAACCATTAAAATTCAACCTAATAGTCTATTTTTTTCTAAACTAACATTATTAAAATCACTTAAATTACGTCAAAATAGTATTCTAATGCATGTTTTAATCCATAACATTCATCCACAATAGTTGTTTGCATGCATGCCTGTACGTAGAACTTTAAAATAAACACATATTTGACTATAATTTTGATCCTAATTACTTTGCGCTTCATTACTTTTCCCTCATCTTTTAAAAATTATTATCTATATGTGTATTTAATTTTTATTATAATTAATAAATTCATAATATATTTTCAGCAAAATAAGTTGTATTTAAAAAGCTATCGAGCACTCGACTATTCCGTAATTACTTATACAGATTCAACCTCTGTCTTCAGGAACGGTATTAGTTCGGTATTTCAGAAGCTGTAGGTGGTCGCTGCTGCGGCGCTTTGCACATCAGTCAGATGGTTGGCCCTGTGCGGTGTCTAATATAACGGTCCCGACGGACGGCAACTTCTAAACAGGGTATCTGGATCCTGGCACATAGGCATAGGTGCAATGACTCGGGGTCCGATGCGCACGGTCAGAGCTTGGCTGGCCCAATTGTCCCAGTCCTCAATACGGGAGCCTCCATAGGCTTAGTTTTTCGACTATTATCTGAATCCTGCAATCTAAATGGATCCTCTTTTTTAACGCCCTGGTATCTCTCACTTTACATGACCATTTTTCAGGTATTTTTTCGTAGGACTTACTCCATTCACGTTCGATAATAGTTATTATCTCAATATTTTTTATTAACTATGCAATAATTGACTATACAATATTTTACTTGTTCTTCCTATATTTCATTAATTAAGCTTTAGACAAATTATTTACTTTAATTTATTTAACTGTATTTTAATAAATAGATTGCAGAATTTTCATTGATTCTGCTACCGATAAGGTGAAATTTCGTCGCTTACCGCATAGGATCAGCTATCTTCGTTTTATCGATATCTTCTACATTAATTTATCATTCTTTTTTATGCTAAAATAACAATGCTTGTTGTTAACTGGGAGAGGAGAGGTATTAGAGAGTTAGTCAGCAAGCAAGTAGGTGGCAAAATTCTTCGTTTATTCGATGGTTGACAATGTGGTTATAATAGAAGTCTGCTCGTTGTGTGCTTGGTGAGCGCTTACAAACAAGTGGCGCGCTCGCCTCGCCGTCCAGTCTCGCGACGCTCGGAGACTTCGCCCGCGGCCCCCGCGCGACGTTGCCGCGTGTCTTCGCGGGCGCTTCTTCGGCTACGTGTTCGAATACTCCGCGTAGGGTACGACGCTGCCGGCAATACAACGATGCATTCACGCGAATCGCGGATCGCGAGGCTCTGACCACCTTCGCCACTAACCCACGAGGCCACGAGGGTGTATGGCATCCTGGATGGCACCACTCGCGCGCACTCTGCTCCTGCAGGGCAACACGGTACGAGGACACAGGAGGGTCCCCGCCCCCCTGCTCACTCCGGATACAGTAGTTGATCCCCGCGCCCCTTATCCCCCGGTGACCGATCGTCGTGCCCGCTGCGAGAGCCCTCGTCCAAGATGCCGGCCTGCTACTCCATCACGCAAGAGCGCTGCCGATACGAAAACTGACTTCTCGCCTCGTCAATACGCGCCTTTTTTTCTCGGCCACGGCTCGGTCCCTTTTTTAAGCAAATTTCCGCGAATTATCACCACGAGTAATATGTCTGCGCGGCGTGCGCCGCGCTCAGTAAAGTTTTCAGGGTCAAAATGCCCTTCGCTGTCTAGACACAACACACGTATGTCTCCGAACCTTTCACTCTTTAACATATCTTTAACTTAGCGCTCGCAATACAATTTAACTTATAATTACAACATTGCGCATATAATTACAAACTTGACATAATATAATATTTTTTACGCTTCAGTCCGCAACAATGCTTTTGACATGTGTTAGTTGATAATAAGTAGTTAATTAAAAACACACGAAAATTAATTTTTTCAATGTTTGTACTAATCTCTGCATTTGTAACTACATATTGATTAAACTTAATCAAAATATTTATATATAGTTTGAAATTGCACATGCGTAATGCTTAAGCGTTGAACTTATCTATGCCAGAATATTACCGTTTGTGTAAACAGCCCCAAGCGTTCTTAGCATAAACCAAACTCAACTAAACTTTTTACATGAAACATTAAAAATAAATTCAATCATCCGTGATAAATATTCTTAAAAGGTATATTCTAATCGAGATAAAGAAAAACCCGTACTGTAAATGATTTAAATCTATCTATTTCTTCTTTATCTAGTTGAATTCGAAAAAAAGTGTCGACACAGACCTGTAATGTTGCTCTAAAAATGTTCATCGGAAAGTACTAAGAACGTTGATAGTCGAACCCATATGGCACAGTGATTGAGAGATTTTTGTACATATTTAAAATATATAGATAATTCAAATTTCTAAATTCAAGTTTAAATAAAAAGAAAATCGAAATAAAAATACAAGTAGATAAGTTGAGATACAATGGTTCAGAGTATCACTAACGAAATGTCACTTTTCCTATAATCAGAGGACGATATCGCTTGTCCTATGATCAGCGACGATGGGACAACGGTGTGCTCGCTATATTTGTTTTATCGTACAACCCGTCCCAGCCCGTCGGTTGGAGTCTCAAGCCTCTGACGAAGGCTGTGGCTCGTCGGGAATGAGGCGGCGTCAGGGGGTCGCTCGCTTAATTCACGGGGAGGGGGGGCAGCGATGTTGCAGGTAGACCTCCGTTCTCACTATCAGGTCTCTTCCTCAACTTCTTATATATTCATCGTCTCGCTCTTCACTTTACTTCTTGTTGGCGACGGATGCCATGTTCCCCGTGGCTGTGCGGCCTATATGTAAATATATGTGCGTATGTTTGTACACTGCTATAACTAAAAAGGCGCGGGCTACGCAATGGACGGAGGGCTGGGGAGGATTTAAAAAGGGTGACCGCGAAATGCCTCCGTGGACGAAGTGAGCTTGCGCTAAGCCTAGGTGCGGTATCGCTTGGCGAGCCGTGGCCGTGTAGTCGTTTAGCTAGAGGCAGCCTTGAGCAGCCTCTAGGCTATATTAGATCCGTTACGAGAGAAATCTCGGGTCTGTAAATCTCGGGTCTCACACGTGCGCGGGGGGCCGGAAGGCTCCTCCAGGGCGGTACGACCAAAGGGCAAGGCGCGAGTCTCGCGGATGTTCGGTACAAGTCGGAGAGTCGCGGTGGTTGGCGGATGCGCACTGGGCGTTTTCCCGCGCACGCGAGATATTGGGACGTTTTTCCCGCCAAAGGTGCGGCATTTCCCGCGTATTACCCTTCCTTGCTTTTCCGGCCAAAGCGGTAAGCCCGAAGGGCCCCGGGAGTGGGGGCGCGCTAGGTACGATTGCGCGCGAAGACGAGCGCGCGGCACTTGCTTTCGACTGTTCACACAGTGCGCTCGATGTTACGTTGGCACTTGCGTAATTTGTTTTTGTAATTGAGCTTTTGCGGTATTCTATCGTTTAAATAAATAAATTATAAATAAAAAAAAAAAGAAATTTTCACCATAGTTATATTACAACAAAAATATAAAGTGTGTTGCTTATTTACCCGCACGATACGTCCTTTGTAATTAACACTTCTACTACAGCGTCCACACTTCGAATTCGCCAATTTGGTTGTGTACGTCCACGCGTCTTGTCCGCACGTCTCCGATTACCGAGTAAAGTGTCTTCTCGTTGCAATAGCTAAATGTATTCTAAATGTGTTCTCTCCACGATCACGAAATAAAGACTTTAATAAAGACGGGTACACCAATGAACGGGCTAGGTTCAGAAGGAGGCGAATTAGGGTGAGGAAAATACAACAAACGAGACTCCTATGAGTTATACGTATTCTTCGCCTCCGAGTAGTTCGGTGAACAATTTGGATGACGGCTTATAACGTGGCAAGATTATAGCACTCGGTTGTGTAAGCACAAGGCTTGCCTTTATGGAAACCTTCTGACTTCCCACATTCTGCTCGAAAGGCGTGCGTCGCCGTGAGTGAGGTGGCAGGTCCAGTAAAGAACTTGCGCAAACTTACGTCCAGCGCGGCTCTGGGAAGCTTTGCGGGATCTCCTCCTTCTCCGTGAGGTGGAGGATACCGTACGCGAGATGGTGGCCCTTTTTACCGGGAAGCGATAGACACTAGAGACAAGAGTTCAGCGGAACTGGATCAAGTTCGAATCAAAATCGACTAACGCGCTCGCCGCTGGCGGCCGACGACTTGTTTCTCGCAGAAGCGCTGGAGGGGAGGGGCTCTCTCCTGTTCTATGAGCCCAGCTTCACCGGTGGCTTCCCCTAACGCTACAGATGCGGATTCGAGAGAAAAGGCGATCGGTGCCTATCGCTCTGAAAAAAATCTCAAAACACAAATTTTACGCTTTAACAATATCTTTACAGTAGATTAAACACTCACCCATAAAGTTGAGAAATCCCTCTCCACCTAAAGCATGTGTTATTAACATTATCATGTTATGAAGAGCGATTCCACGACTAATTATAATACTTGGTTGACTAAGAACACTCATGTGAGAATACATGTACTTATCCATTAACCAAAATGAAATTGTTTTATCACCTACAAGTGCTTGATCGTGTGACTCTACATAAGCTATAGTTTTTTCCATCCACCTACGGTTGGTTAAGGTCCATACGATATCTCCCATTTTCCAATCTTCATCTTTGACTTCTTTCAGTAGTTGTATCCATTTATCTGGAATGGCCATTCCTAAACGATAATCAAATCCTATCCCTCCTTCATTAACAGGCCTATAAAAAAAAATTATAAATTAAACATAATCATATAATTTTGAACTAATCTTAGAGAAATATAAAAGTTAAAATATTAAAATATTGTTTGTTTGGTTACGTTACTCTGATTATGTTGCTTTTTCAGTGTTACTTAATAACAGGACCTTACAGTGTATAGTAAATAAAATATTTAGTAAAACTTGGATGAAACTAGATATCGAAGTAGTTACCATCCCAATACCAATTTGATACTGAACCGAATGAGTTACCATAAAATACAAAAAATATATTGATCTCACTTATGGTTCATTTAATTAAATTATAACCTTGTATTACAGTGTTGTAATTAATATTACAATTAGAGTCCTTAGCAAACTTAAATTTAGGTAGAGTTTGTAGCAAATCTCAGCATCAGTTGCGATAGGCAAAGCAGTCCGTTGTAACAGGATTCGACTCTAGCAGCAAAAGATAGTTTTGACTAGATTTGTATTTATTCTTGAATGTTTTCCGAAGATATAATAATAACAATAACCATATTAAAGTTTAAAATTTGAACATGAAAAAAATATATTCAAATAGAAAAATAAAATAAAATAATTTAAAATAAAAAATTCAATAAATATATCGCAAAGAATAAATGAAAAAGGAAAAAGATAGATTAAGAAGATTGTGTAATCACAATCGGAGTGTTCGGCCTTGCTAATAAGGCATATTCCATTTGTTTCTCTTTTATAGGGTGAATGATTCTTCTATGCAAATAGAATATTCCTGCGTGTTTGCTCAATCTGCCAATTCTTGGTCGTGGTGTGGAAAGAATGTCCTGTAATCAGTAATTAGGTACCTGCTTCGAGGTTCGATGTATGCCACCAGAGCGACTGATCCGGTTTCCTCTTGAGTTATTGGGAATCCTTTTATTTCGTAAATTTTATGTCCTGCTTATTACTAGGAAATGTTGAGTTCTATGATTAGCCGTCATCCTTGAAGGCCCATTTTAATTTTTGTGATTCATAAGGATGAGTGTGTCCCCACAATCGACACAGTGCCCATAGTCTCGTTGTATAAAACCGTCGTTTCCTCCGAAGGTGCATAATAAACTCTTTGCGTTCGTGGTAACTTGCACTTGGAAGTACTCCCTTTTTACTCCAAGGACTAAGAATGCTGCTCTCTGTCGTTGTGATGCTTCGATGGTCTAGCGATTTTCGCTAAATTTTTAATATTTTTTAAACGCTTGTATCTTGGTGGGGGTGTATCTTTCGCGACTGCAAAAAAAATGTTTAGAATTGTCTCATCTATCTTGTGGTATAGCTGGAGACAAGTAATTAAAAGACAATTTATATATAAAAATTATCACATTTTATTAGAGATTCGTCAATATCTCAGATGTAGCGCAGTTTTTTAAAAAATACACAATACGTCAATGTACACAAATAAATCACATTTATCTTATTATCTATCAGTCAAGTTACAATCATACACACATACACACAATGAGTAAAATGTAAGTATATATAGTGAATGAAGTGAAGATGCGATTCAATCATACGCGCATATACTCGCAATAAATACATAAAACAGAATTTAGGATACAAATTAAAAATTCGACCTTAAGCACGTCTGAATAGAATTATTCGAAATTGCAATGTTCCATCCCCTCAATTGCTTCATCAGTAACCCCTTGAAATGAAAAACAGAGGACGCATTTCTTACGCGGATGGCATATTGTTCCACAGCTGAGCACCTTGTGCGAAAATGATCTGATGTCCCACCTCAGAATAGGAGTTTCCTTAGAATCACACCTGACCGATCGACCGGATGCGTTAGAAGAGAGTAGATGAGCAAGGTACACCGACTTATATACCCGTAAGAGCATGTAGATCTAACAACTAACCCAATTGATGCCTAAAGGAGGCATCGCCCTTAACACCAGGGGTGCATCTAAATAAATACTAGAACAGTAATTAAAATTAGGAAAGACGAGAACGCACAAAATTAAGTACTGAAGGAAAAACTGTAAGTTACGCAGTACCTCGTTGATTTCTTTATAGACTAATTGATTATGCGGCCTCCAGATAAGACTCGCATATTGTACAACACCTAGACTCTTTACTGTTACGGACAAACAACTATCCCCTCTTGGAGTTTAATAGGATTGAACCTTATCGACTCAATGTCAGAAACAAATCTATGCGTTCCAAAAAGAATTGCTGATGTTTTTTGAAGATTGAGCCTCAAGTATGCAGACGAATCAAATTCAGCCGCTACGTGTCTAGCTCTAGCCTCCAGATTATCTCTAGAAAAGCTAAGGTAAACCTGGAGGTCATTAGCGTATAAAATATCTCTAATTTATTAATATAAAGATATAACAGCAAAGATCCCAAATTGGAATTATGAGGGATAGCAAGCGTAGTTAAGAACCAGGAAGATGTATTTGCACTGTCAGCCATGACAAGTTGTTGCCATGAAAAACGACGCGTCCAGAGGGGAGGGCCCGTGCCGCGACAGATTTGATTCGGCTTTCCTAGCCTACAGACGTGTCGGAGATTCATTTTGGCAGTCATCGTGTGCAGTCGAAAGTCAGAGATTTAATTTGACGTTCGAGGCGAGAAATCGTAAAGATTATTCGAGAGTCGTGTCGTGATGAAGTAGTCGAAAAGAATCGGTAGAGACGTACTGGCCCCTGGCGATGCTGGATGCCGGTCTTCTTGCACCCTCGCCTTCTCTGGCTGCGGGTCCCTGTTTGTGTTGGTTCCCTGTTGGTGGTTGATGTTTAATATTTTTATTTATAAAAAATTGCATCGCATAATACAATTGAATTATTTTAATAGACGATAGGCGTTGGAAAAAAATGCACCATATATCTCCTGTTACATACTAAGACCTGCAGATACCGACAAAGGCACGCACCGTACTTGTTGTGCCGCTATCGCCAAAGCGGCCGACTTTGGCGGTGTCGTAGCACTCCTCTTTGCAGTGATTGATTGATGTATACATTTTTTTCATGTTGCGGCAGATCGGTGTCACCAAGAGCATCGGTGTTCTATAGCATTATTTGAAATGCTGATATACGTTGGTCTGCAAGTAGGAACCACGGGTATTCGCGGAGATCGTTTTGAAAATATCTCGTTGCTTTTCGGTATCGATAAGGCGCTCTCGTTCGTCAGTACTTTTGTAACGTTTGTACTTTTGGCGACGGAGATGTTGGACCTTGCCTCATGGTTTCTTTTTTTTCGTCGAAAATTTTTTTACTTTTTATGTTTTCAATACATTTTATTTATTTCAATAAGATCAGGTATTTTATATTAATCTATTTATGTATTATTTTTTAAAATTTTATAGTACGATATTCTTTACATTTGTAATATAATGTCGAAAATTTTACATGTATTGTTTTTTTCTTTTTTTTTTATTATTAAATTAACACATACCGCATACTCTTGGTATACATTTTTATTTCACATCTTTGCATAAAAGTACACGTTGGATACTTTTTATGCTTCCAAAAAAATCATTGTTATTAATAAACCTATAGAATGGGTGCAAAAGTGCCTAATATCAAAACGTCCCCCGGTATGCTGTCAAAAAAGAACAAAAACACCGTCGGATGAATATGATAGAGCTGAAAACTATTTTCAGTGTACTGAAATTATGTTTACCATGAGAAAAGTACCCACTTACCATACCCTTGTATTTATAAATGTATTTATACACTGAAAATAATTTTCAGCTCCATCATATTCATCCGACGGTATTTTTATTCTTTTTTTGGTCCCTCGTGGCCAAAGGAAAGGAAAACTTTGAATTGAACGAAACATTCATAGTACAATGTACTTTTATTTCGATGCACGTGGAATCAGGGGTTAAAATACTCTGATACCATACTAAGTGTAATCGGGACGGCTAAAGCAAAGTTTTTTTGTGAAACGTGTAATAAACGTTACTATCACGTCGATCAACACATTTGTGCTTGAATTAGCCGTTGTTGCTTCGTGTCGCCAACGTGTAAAAAAGTAAAAGATGCGCTGACGAATTGCTTTCTACGAAGCATCAAGAGAAGAAGGAAACAAAAGTTTTATTCCAGTTCTATGATTTCGAGACACAGCTGGATAGACATTTTTGAAATTCTGCGATGCAACTGCACGTGCACGATTCACAGTGGTACTATCCTTGCGCGTTCGAGAACATGTTTTTTGGAAGATCCGGTAAAATAATTTATTCGATTGGCGATTCGGGAAAGATCGAATTTTGATTAAATCGTGTGAATAATGCACAATGCTTGCGAATTCGATGTTCAATTTATTTTAGCATCTAATCATTCAGCCCTTAGTGTAATTCTCCACGGCTACAATATAGTTGTCTCAATACGACTCAAAATCAAAATTACGTTAGTCCATTACCCGATGCACATTATTACTGTCCGAACATAATCTGGCAAAGCGATTAAGACGCGCTTTTTGTATGGTACGACGCAGTCCCATCTAATTACGTATTTAATTTTAAAGGCGAAATTGTTGAATACTGTCGCATGGATGTGGAAATATTGAGACGCGCGTGTTTAGCTTTTAGAAGCATATTTATAGATTTTTGAAGAACGGATCTTTTTGTGGAAGCGACCGCTACAGCTTCAGCGTGTTCGCGAGTGTACATGAAAAATATTTTAAAAAGAAATTACATCGGTATAATACCACCTTCGGACTACAGACGGTGTAATAAACATTCACAAAAGGCTATCGAATGGCTTTTACTTTGAGAACGTCAAGTGGCCCGACCGACAGCTAACGCGGGGTAATCTCACGAATACTCGCTTCCCGAAGGTTTTTTTAGTAGTCGGTTACATACCACCAGCCGACACACGCCAAAGGGCGTCCGCAAAAGGAACGAGATGTTTGAAAACATCCGCACCAAAGTCGATTGTATTAGAGAATTCGGCTACGAGGTTCACGAGATTTGGGAATGCGATTTTGATCACGAAAAATTCCGTATTGCCGAATCTATATATTTTATAAAAAATCATCCATTGACCAGCAAAATGACTTTTAATCTGTGCGATCCTTTCTTTGCAGGCCGCACCGAAAACATTGCTACGGATTATACAGTGAAGAATGGAGAAAAGATTCGATACATGGTCGTTTTCGGGTCGGTGACCCAAAAATTTTTGTTGGAAACATGTGCGAGTCGTTGGTTGATCGGGCGAATGATCTCTCAACCGTGAAGGGCTTGGTAAAATGTACGGTCTTACGACCACAAAATCTATATTTCTCTCTTACCCGTAAAAATATACGGGCGTTTACTTTTTGCACTTTGTCGACCCTGCCGCGAACAGATGCAACAATCGGAATCTTGTAATCACAAGAATAAAGGAGCGTGGGAGCTCTCTCCGTCTAATAAAGTGTTTATCGCGCCGATGCCAGACGTCTTTAAAACCGAGGTCACGTGCAGTATCTTTGCACTGCATGAACTCACTATACTGACCTCGACTTCACCACAAATCTATAAATATAGAATATTGCCTGGCATCCGACGGCTTGAGTGAAAGCAACATCTTGTGTGGAGAGCGCAGTAAAAGCCTGCCTTGCCTTCAAGACGAGATTAGCAGCTTCCATTGTACAAACCTGCTCCGCGCCTCGAATTGCGCGCAAAGAACAGGTTATCAGGTATGAAGGAGGGGAGCAATTAGTAATGACATCAAGCGCAACACCTGATTATCTCCATAAGAATATTCGGGAACATCGAGCACCGAATTACTGAATTTTTAGCAGTTACTAGTGTTATTGTTCTGTTTAATCTTATTTTTTCAACTATTTGCATTTTTCTGTTTTTTTTTTTTTATTATTTTTACTATTTTTTTCATCTATTTAGATGTGTTTTGCTATTTATATTGTTGCTGGTTATATTATTACTATTATTGCTGTTGCCTAGATGTATTATACTATTATTGCTTCTGCATTTATTTTGTCTTAAATTAGAGTTATATTCAACATCATCAGTTCTCGAGTTCCCGGAAATTACCCGCAGCTCCAACGATTCATCCTCCACCTTATTGCAATGGCACCCCCGCGTTATCTTATTAATTAACTAACAATCTAACTTATTTTCTAATTAACTAAAATTAGTATTTACAATATGAACAATGTTATTTTTGTTATAATACATTTCAGAGGTCAGGTAATTGACTTTATCATTGACTTCGTTATTTAGGTTTTTTATCGACCGCCGCGAGGCTAGCCCGGCCGGGTCCCCTCCGGGGCGATGACAATACAATCCTGCGCGATGGGCAGGCGGGCACGACCGGAGAGTGGCGGGTGCTCCGGGCCCCTCCAAAGCACGCCGGCCTCGGAACGGAAGCACCACATCACAAAGGTGAGTTAAATTTTCTCCAGCACGGACAGATTAAAAATAGAATTGAGGTATAAATACTTAGATGAAGGTCAACGAAGGCCAATAGAAAAATTAATTGATGAATATGCAGATTGCTTCGATTTAAAAGTAAGCACTGAAGCTTATCGTATTCCGCATTTATTGAAGTAAGAGTCGGATAGGTAAATCGAGGAGATGCTAGAAAGTGATATTATCGAGCCTTTTAATTCAAACTACGCAATACTTATCAGTGTGCGATTTGGTACAAGAATTCTTTCACATTCCCTTGCATGAAGCTGATAGATATAAAACTGGATTTACATCCTCCTACGGACATTCTCAACTTAAACGATTACCGAGATAGATTTATCGGAGAATATAGTAGAAATGTCGAAAAAAAATTTCAGAAAATGAATGAATTAAATTTAAAACTACAGCCAGATAAATACTAATTTGTAAAGACCGTAGCTAAAAATTTAGGGCAAGGAATTATTTAAGTAAGGAAGGAGTTAGGCCCGACCACGCTCAACTTAAATTAGTACACAAATCTCCACAGCCAAAAAAATCTGAAAAATGTTCGTGAATTTTTCGTATTGGTAGGATATTCTCGCCGATTCATCGAATTTTTCTTGGATATAGTAAAACCCTTGAGCGACACGTTGACAAAGAAAGCAGGATTTTTCTGGAATAATGAAAAGGAAAAGGCGTTTGGTACCCTAAAAACACGACTTTACAGCCGACCAGTATTGAAATTTCCCAATGTTGTATAGGACGTTGGAGTGACATACGATACAAGTGGAACCGCGATATTTATGTATTGCCCTTACCCAGTAGATTAAACGATTACGATTACAATATAGTATACGAGAATGTGAAGACCAATGTAAATACAGATGCACTGTCGAGAAATCCTATTGAAGCTAGCATGCCTATGTGCTTCTGAAAGGCGCATCTACCGATGCCCCCTCAAAATCCGAGACGGAGAGAGATAGATAGATAGATAAATTTTTTTTTGTAAATGACTTAAAGAATATTGCATAACACACACATATATAAACGCAACATCTTAAATCTACTTATATATAATCACAGTATTACAGCCTTAGTCAAATCGCAGATGAAGCGCAGTTTTGGCATATATATTACTTGAATTTCCTTATTATCTATCAGTCGACTCGCACACCTACAGACATTCTCACAATGAATACAAGTATGGCAGTATATACATATGTTGAATGAAATGAGATGATATCACGCACACCTACATATGAATGAAATGAACATATTTACAATATGAAGTGAAGGATGAACACATGCATATTCATGACACACGCATACAACTAATTTAGAGTGCAAATTAAAACAAGATTGAGAGGAGGACTGACTAGAAAAATCTATTGTAATGTACCGACCCCTCGAATGCTCCATCACTAGCCCCCTCAAGCGAGAAAGAGAGGACGCATTCCTTATACAGACTGGCAGTCTGTTTCACAGATCAGCGCTTGTAGAAAAACATGTACATAAAATATTCCCTTCAACCGTCTACTCCCATCCAGCCCAATCGGATTCTGAAGGCGGTGATATGATCATCCCACTTCGCACCCGTCACATACCACACACAGGAATTCTGTGAGCGTTGTAGCCTTGACTTTAACTCAAGGGATGCATCTAAGTAAACAGTAGAACAATAATTAAAATGCGAAAAGACCAGTGAACGTACCAGCTTAGCCCGAAGAGCCTCTGTGGTATACTGACGGAAAAAGCGGAAGCTCTATAACATCTGGTTAATTCTTTTGCAAATCAATTCAATGTGTAGTGTCCACGTAAGACCTGCGTCCAGTATAGCACCAAGACTTTTTACAGTCTCAGACAAAGACACGACTTCCTCCTCCCAGAGTTCAATACAATTGAACCCGGACGACTCAATGTCAGAAAGGAATCTGCGAGTTCCAAAAAGAATCGCAGACGTCTTTCCAACATTGAGCTTCAAGGAGGCAGACGAGGCCCAGTCCGTGATCGCACGGGCCGCAGCTGTTACGTGTCTGGCTTCTGTCTCGAGGTTATCCATAGAAAAATTATGGTAAACCTAGATGTCGTCAGCATATAGAATATGTCTTACACCCATAGAATCGAGGGCAAGACCAAGCTCATTATTGTAAAGGTAAAACAGCAATGGTCCTAATACAGAACCCTGAGAAACACCTAGTGTTGTGGAGAGCCAAGAAGATTTTATTGTTCTATCCAACATAACAAGTTGCCACTGCCCTCTCTCCATCTAATAAAGAAATTACCGCGTCGATGCTAAACGTACTTAAAGCCGAGATCGCGCGCAGTGTCCTTGCACTGCAATAACGCATGATATTGACCTCCACTTAATCACAAATTTATAAAAATAGTACGTTGTCTGATATCAGATACCGCCACATGTGAACGAGAAAATACAACATCTTGAATAGAAAAGGCAGTAATGGAATGCTTCGCTCGCAAGATTAGTAGCTTCCCTTGTTCTAAGCTGGACACTAATTGATGGGATTGTCGGTTAGAGTTTTTCACCAACCCTTCCATGAGAACTAGCCGTTTGCGCCCCGAGCTGCATCGCAGAGACCAGGTCATCAGGTTCGAAGGAGGGGAGCACAGAAGTGATGACGTCAAGCGCGACATCAGAGGGCAAGACACCCGTGATAGCACAGTCGATGACCCCCGTGACGACGAGCTCGACTCCATCACCCACTGCCGAGACCTCCCTTACATTATTCTGATAATTCCTCGAAATATGCCCGGGAACCACGATAGCAGATTCGTTAAAATGAATATTTTTATTGTTATTTTTATTGTTTTCTGTTGTGTTGATTCTTGTTATTATTATTTGTTAGTTTACTATTGCTTGTTTTAATATTGATTTAGGTATTGGTATTTAGGTATTGGTTTTGATTTTGGTCTGAAAATTTTGAGTTAAACTATTATTAATATCGTCAGCTACCGAGCTCCGGGTAGTAGTCCGCAGCCCCGTCGATACGTCCACCTTTAAGTTTAATGCCCGCATTAAATCATCTTTATCCTTTCGGATGAATTTAGAACTATCTATATTTACATTATTATTTACACTATTCTTTTTAATAAATTAGGCACTTAATTTTAATATATTATCGGACATCTCAGTAACTAGTCGATCAATCTTCTGAATTGCTCCCCTCATATCCTTTAAATTTTTTAATTTACTTATCTCATTGAGGGCTGCTAGCTCTGCTAACTGCGCTTTATTGATAGTTTCTAGCTCAGAGACCCGACTCGTAAGAGCCACCATCGTCTCTTCCGCTGCTGGTGCGGATCGATTCAATTCGGAGTAGCCTAAGTCGAGACTCCTCGCAAGAACAGAATTAAGATCAGCCACCACTCGATCAATGAGATCGAATGTATTACAGAAAAAGTTAGGCGAATCTGGTACTTGCAGCTAAAAATCACCGATCAGCTAAATCATACAGTTTAATTAAGAACTACAATATTAAAAATAAATACCTGTATAAATAATCATAGTAGTTATCTTAAAAACAGTAAAACGAGCAAGAGTAACAGCAATAAAAATAGCAATAGAAACAGTAATATTCATTTTCAGGATTCAGCTCTCGAGGTTCCCGGACATATTTGAGCAACGATCGGGATGATCTGAGAAAGGTCTTGGCAGTGGGCGATGGGGTTGAACTCGTCATCACGTATTGTCGATTGTGGTAGCATGGAAGTCTCGTCTTCTGATGTTGCGCTTAAAATCATCATTTCTATGCTCCCCTTCTTCGTACCTGATGACCTGATCTCCGCGGTGTATCTTGGGGCGCGATCGCCGAGTTCGCTTGAATGGGTCGGTGAAAAACTCGAACCGGAAATCCGAAAAATTACGGTACTACTTACAACAGTTAAAGCTGCTAATCTTATCTTAGAGACAAGTCCTTCACTGCCGTTGCCATTCAGAATGTTGTTTTTATCATTATAAATATGTGGTTAAGCCGACGTCAATGCCGTGTTTTCAAGTAGTGCAAAGATACTGCGCGCGATCTCGTTTTGAAGTACGTTTGGCATCGACGTAGTAATTTTTCGTTCGATAAAGAGAGCGCAGTAGGGTATCATAATACTTATACTCCTGGGGAGCTTTACCAGGAGGTTCCGTGGACAGAAATTCTTTAAGCCGTAGCCCTTTTGTTTCATTTCAATTATCAATAAAGTTACATCAAGGCTGCAAGAATGAACGTTCTAGTCGTGGGATAAGGTCTGATCAAACATAACTGGATTGGATAAATGTTCCGTCGTCGATCGTCAGAAGTGGGAGGGGTAGTAGTAAAGGTAAGTTTGCGGGATTCAGTAAAGGTGGTAGATTCCTGAAGGCGAGCTTCATAAATGTGAACTTTCTTAGAAGCACTAAGGGAGCTTACATTGAGGGAATTCGTCTTCATTTACATGATCATCCTACATATCATCTGTTTTGTGTAACGGAAACCTAGTTCGATTCGAGCATAGTGGATACGGTCATCGGGATGGATGGATTCACTGTAATTCGGCAAAATCTCAACGTTGGGGTCTCGCGCTTCATGTTGATAAGCAATTCCGGGTAAGTGTACTAAGTGCACTATCTACCTCAAAAACTGAGTGTGGAAGGCCAGGGGTGCTGGAGTACTTGATGTACTGCGTGCAGTATTGTGCTTCTGAGCCTACATTTGGTTAAGTAATCTATAGGTCCCGTCATGCTTCATTTACTAGAAACTTTTTGGACGATTTGCAGCGGTTAACTCCAGATAATAGTCACAAAATCATTCTCGGTGATATGAACGCTGATCTCTGCATTCCTGGAGATGATGCTATATTTCTTCGCAAATTAACAGTAGAGCTATCATTTGTGACAGAGCCCTCGGGTTACCTATAACACGGTGGCGTGTTCGTAAACAGGTGCCCAAGGGCTCCTTTGGTTGGTGCTAAAAGGAAAGCGCCTATCGCCGGGTGATTAGCGAGTTAGTTTGCGCGTGGCGCCAAATCTACAGCGATGTCCCCGGCTCGAGCGGGGCCGGGCTTGAGGAAAGGGCCAGCAGACCTTACGGACAGAATGGTTTGGGGCACTACGCGCGCCGCGAGAGAGAGCGCGCGTGCGATGCGTTATTCGCGGTGCTGCGGCAACCCCATCGACACCCCGGGGCCGCAAAAGAGGCGGAGCCGGCTGGCAGACCAGGGCCCCCGTGGCCCTACCTACCCCTCCGCACCACGTCACATCCTACAACTTCCAATGTAACCCAATCGAGAGGGTTAACAGTACCCTTAATTTAAATATTCTGAACTTTGGAAAAAATATATGGAATGGATAACACTCACCCGAGACCTGGTCAGTAAAAATAACGATGAACCCCGAGAAAGGTATAGCAAAGTATAAAACCATTATCAACGAGTCACAATGTTTAAAGAGGACGATTTTCTATATGGATCTGACCAGTGAAAGCCTCAATGAGGGGGAGACACTGTCATCGATAATTAGCGCCCTCGCTCTTAGGCAAAGTAGGGTCGAGGAGGACCTTATCCATTGCAGCAATCCCATTTCCGTTTCTCGAGTAAAAGGTATCTGGCCTCCACCTTCCTGCATAGCGAGGATTCGATTTCTCGGCATACTTTTTTGGTAACAGTGCTATTTCGATTTTATATTGCTACTTTCAGTCTACAATGTTATAATGTAATGAAAAACGAAAATCTATAAAAAATGGTGACAGCGAAAATTGTTACTGTGACTCGTGCGATTTTTGAAAAAATGCCTTTAGTTTAGCGGGGTAACTTTTTTCCTAAAAGTTGTTGTACATGCTGAATTCTTTGCCCGATTAGCTTATCCAAACCTGTATTCACCGCATAAGTTTTTCTTCAACCGATGATCAAGCCCCTCTTCGCCCTGTAGGTGCTGTGTTCAAGGCGGTGAACTACCGTCTCCACGCAAAAATACGCGAAAATAAAGTTATTTTATTTCATCATGACTATACGAGCTGCCTAAGCTACTGAAAGTGTTCTACGGATTCAAAATACTACGGTATACAACAAAAGCTTTACAATAATTTATACCCATTTTAACTCTTGAGCCATGCTGATAAAAATCCATAACCATGATTTAGTTCCTATCACTCGTTGTGATGTGAATCACAAATTCTTATGATACTTCGTCAGAATGCATCTTGTAAAAATTGACTGCGACATATAGTAATACTCATAGATAAAAGAAATTTACCTACAGTTTTATTACATTGTCCGACCAAATTGTAGTTTTTTGAGCGTTAGTTGGTATTCACAGTGTTAGTACAAGAAACATTTAAATTATAAATATAATAAATAATAAATACAATTATTATAAGTATAAATCAAATAAATAATGCATATAACAATATATAATAGAATTTTATCAAAACTCCAGACAAACACCTTTAGGTATTTGCACGTAATGATTGTTCCAAAACTTAATAGATCTTATTTAAATAATCTTCAAGTATCTATAAAATATTCAAGATACTAAAGTCGTACTCCACTGTATCCAGGCTATTTAAAAATAATTAACCCAGGACATTATAATATTAATGAACTACTAATTGATAATAAGGACATTTTTAATAAAACTATTAAAAAACTATTATTTTTTTTTTGGTAAAGCAAAAAAATCTATATACCGACAAAGTCCAGGCATACCGCTTACATCTTCAGCAATGGTTATGATTTCAGGATAAATATTATGCAATAAGTAGTTTGCAAGTTGTAAGTACATAACACCTTGTGCATCAACATTCAAGCCAAAATATTCATCATAATGTCCACTGAATCCTTGACCACAACCTCTAGAATGGTAAAGTATAGAAGTAACGCCATCGAATCTGAAAAGTACAATTTTAATAATACTATCACAAAACAAATGATAAACAATTTTTGTGTAAATCTTAATCCTACAAGAAATTTTTAGTAAGAACAAAATTGTTATATGAATTCTATCCTCGTCTCGTTTTATTAGTAACTGCAAGATTTAGCCATTAATGCTCAAACAACACAGATTTTGGGAGATATTTTTGTGTTCCCTATCTATAATCTAAAATTTTTCTAATCTAAAATGTTACATTTAATTGGAATAATACCAGCATTAAAACGGGATTTATGCAAACTGTTTTAATATAAATAGAAAATAATAATACACAAATACTTGCATCTACTTATATATAATATAGCTATTAGAATATTTGCATAAATAACTGAAGGAATTTTTCCACAAATCTTAGGGGAAAAATATGATCACGATAATTGAGTTAAAAATGCGTTAAAGTAAGTATCTAATCATCCTAATTTGAACCTGGAATTTATAACATGTAATGTAACTTTTTTCCTATTCAAATAATAACACGAAGACTGCTTATTCTAATATCACAATTATAACATTTCGTCGAATATTATATAACTATCGAGATTTAGTGCGGTTGTACTTATCATTTATAAACTAATATATACGCATTAGCCATCATAATATCACATGCATTCAAATCCCAAATACAATAAGGACGAAATGAATCAGGAATCTTTATAACTTTCAAAACCCATGGACACTATAGAATAAAACTTAGATGCATGGTGAATCTGACGGTCGAAACAAAAGACATATACCCTCAGTGTTCTAAACTGCTATTGTCCTAAACCAAGCACCGTAAAACAGAATATTGACAAATACTAAGAATTAAAAGTAAGCCTTTTTAATATTAATCACATATCCCCTAATTGTTTAGATAATTAACTAGCTACGCCCTTTTAGGGCCTACTATTGCTCTCTCGTAAGGCCTACAGCAGTGATGCTACCTATTATGCTATTCATGACGCTTTGACTCAGAAAGACGAAAATGGGCACGATAATTCTACAGTTTATGTAAGCTGACTTCTAAACCCAGCGGAAAAGAAACAGACCACTACAGAAAACAAATGCCTCGTCCTGGTGTGAGCTATTCAGAGCTGTGACTATCCTTAGAATGGATTCGTGACATTATTACACGGGTTATAGTGCCCCTGGTAAAATGTATCCTAGAAATGTAATAGTGGAACTTCGATCCATGATATCTTTATCAACTAACAAATAAAAAGGGCCGAACCTCCTGAGCGCGATCTGCTAGACAGCCGCTTTCCAAAGTCTGCACCACCAGGTCCGGAAATTCGTAAAGGCGAAATATCTCGCGGGGCCTTCGGAAAGTCAGCTGGAGCATAAACCAGTTAACAACCTTCAGAGTCTGTAAAATATTATCTACCGGATTCTGCTGAAGGTCTCCATCGAACAGGGCGACCAAAATGGACGTTAGGTTCGATAGGGTGGAGATATCATTAGCGTGGATCTAAATATTGCCATAAAAATTGCTGCCATCGTGCCATGAGAAAACTCGCTCTAACGAGATTGGGGATCTCTCCTTTAAGGTGTAGGTTATAAGATTCACTTCTGCAGAATATTGGGGCAAACAAGTGCACACTGAAGGAGAGCCGCGTAATGACGAATTATATGAGTTCAGCAATAAAGCAGTCCTTTTCGAGACATCTGCAGCACCCTCTCTTCCTGAACCAGGAGCAGCTGATTTAATGATCATTTTGCATCAATAAAGAAAAACTATTAATGAGTAAAATCGAAAACTTTTCTAATTACCAAAACGAAGATAATTAGCTTCTCTTCCTGTTTAATTAATAATGATAGTCATTAAACTTTGTTAATGGTTTGATAAGCCAGAACACCGAGAGCAATGTACGCACTATTCTATAATTATTCAGTAATTGGATTATTTTACGATGTGTTATAATAATTTTTCTTTATATCTAAAGCTTAAGTAAATAGTTTTCATCTAATGCTTAATAAAGTTAAATTAATTCACAATATTAGTATTATGCAGTGAGTTATTATTATACCTGAAACCGTCGAATCCATATTCTTCGATATACCAACGTAAATTTGATAAAAGAAATCTTAAAACTTCATAATTTCCATAATCAAATAATCTGCTATCCCATAATGGATGCTGACCTTTATTCCCCGAGTGAAAATAACAAGCATCGGTTCCATCAAACATATTTAGACCATCAAGAGTATTTTTGGAAGCATGTGAATGAACAATGTCCAAAAAAACATATAGATTGTTTTTATGTGATATATCTATTAATTCTTTTAATTCTTCTGGAGTTCCGAATCGAGAAGATGCAGCGAAAAATGACGTAACCTAATCCGTTAAAAATAATCATTTTAATTTTTAACTACAATTACATTAGCATATCAAAGTAAATCCAATTGTAAAGTAAACTATTAGTAAACTATTTTCATTATTTTTTCCTAATTGTGATTATAAATTAATTCATAATGTTTAATTTAAAAAAATGACGATTGTTTTACCATTACGGATAGTGACGGGACTGGAATTTGCTTATATCAACGATGAACTCAAGAAATACTATTTTTTTTCGATATTATCAAACTTTCGAAAAGTTAAATAGTGTTGAAAGTTACATGGGAAAAATATTGCAAAATGCAAATAAGTACTGTATCCTCGCGTATCTTGAAACTGTCCAGTTATTTCTTTTTCCAAACTTAAAATTATAATATTTGCATTAATTGAATATGAACGGGAAAGAAAAATTAATTTTCCCTCAAAAATTTCACTAGAATGTGATCATAAAATCGGCCACCTAAAAGTTCAGGCATCTTTTTCCTTTATACTTATGCCGCTATTTTAAGATTCTTACCAAGTATTAGTTTTTTTATAATACAAAATCTTTTTCTGCATTTTCTCCGGATTTTCTGGCAATATATGAATTCCGCCTTGAATAAAATGAAATATCTTTTGAAGATATCTCAGAATCGATCGACTTTTAGCTTCTTCATAAAAATCAAAGCGCTGATCAGTTAGGCTGTGTGTGATCGAATGAAATAGGTGAAAATTGGGCAGAAATACGGCAGGTTGGTAGGTTTTTCTTTATTTAAGCTTTTTAAGTCTCATTTGAAACTTATACAGCTACATATATATTTCATACAAAATGTACATAATAATTATTTACGTAAATGTAACTGTTCAGATATATAAGTCGCATTTTTCAAAAACTGTATATATAAGTTCACAGGCTTTAAGATTACATTTAACAAGGAGACATTCAATTATTAAGCGGTAAATACAATTGAATATTTTGTAGATTTTTACTTAAGCTTCCCCTCTCAGAGTTATATTTTTATTATTGTCATACCACATCATAAAGGTCTTCATCGTATTTTTCACATTGGCAAATTGTGTTATTTGTAATACGCCTTAGTGCACATTCTGTGTCCCTCACATTGTACACGGCCGGATCGGAAATATTTTCTCCCCAAATCTTCCCGTTACAGTATATATGAGTTTTTCTCATTTTTCGGAAAGTTATTTGTACTGTATATTTCATTATGAATATCTAATAGGAGAAGATCGTATTTAATAGGCGATTTCTCAGCAAAGTTTCATGAAAAGATTCATTTTTTTGAAAATTAACGCGTGCGAAGGATTTGTAATTACTCAAAGAGGTTTATTTTTGCACGAGCAATTTCGATTTTATTATCATTTGGTTATTAGCATTTATTAGCTTTTTTCGCGGCTTTGCGCGCGGCCGGGTCGCGTTTGTAAACAAAGGCACGAGACTCGGTAGTCGTGCGGGCTCGCGGTCAGGGGACGATCAGCGCTGAAATAAGGCGACGATCCAGTCCAGACGGAGTCAAGACAGGTTGGTGTCCCCGCGGCCACCATTGGGCGCCTGAGGGAGAGAGAGCGCGCGTGTAACGGCGGAGACGCGGCGTGAGGCGGACGCTCCCCCCGGGGGTCATATCAGCGCCAGCTGGCGGCGATGGTGGTTCGATGAAGGACTCGCGGACCTGACGGCTATCATCGCGGGACTCGGGCGAACCGTCTGGGTCGAGGTGAGGGCTCTTGTGGCCCTACATATGCTTCCCTGGGAGGCTTCGCCGTACCCATGTCGGAGGGGCTCTGCGCGTTCGACGTGCATGTTCGTCCGAGCGCGAATAAACGTATTATTGCCGCACAACTCCTCCGAGTTACCTATTTAGTGAAACCCCATGCATGACATACAGGCGGGCACGATTGAAAAGTGACTGGTGCTCAAGGCTCCTCCGAGGCACATCAGGGAGGAAGTGCCACGTCACAAAGTAGAGATCATGATTGTTAATGCTTTGGAAAAATCTTCGGCCGTTTGAGTCTGTGTGTGCAGAGGTCCATACATAGTTATGAGCATTAGTCTCCTGCTAAAACACAACTTTCATTATTTTCCAAATTACTAATAATCATGTTACATTCATCTTGCGTTAGTATATTACCCGGAGCTCTATAGCATGCAAATAAATTTAACTCCGGATAAATACTTGCTATTTGAACACTGCAAATTTCAACGCATTGTCTGACATTTTTTATATTCTTAATTTGAGTAAATGCAATATTCATTTTGATTAGAAGTAAAATACCTCCCCCTCTTTTATTTGATCGATCCTTCTGGAATGTCAAAAAGCCAGGAAATCGAAATCTTCTTTTTTCTTATGTTTCTTTTTCTTATGTTTCTTTCAACGCAAATAAAAATATGAATTTCATGAAGTAGTGCCACGATCGGTGCAAAAATTTTTTTCTTGCCTTTGAAACAGTCTTAAATATTTTTAAAAGTTTTCAAACAGTTGACTTAACTATATGTTATATATTCTTAAATTCTGTTAGTATCTGACATTTGTCCTAATCGATAAATTTTTCCGATTCTTTGTCTTCAAATTTTTTTGGTGTTCCAGAACGTTCTTTATCCTATGATGGAGCCTCTGAACCGGTATCGCATGCGACATCTACGTGAGCCAAAACAGACAACTGACTCTGGTTATACTCGTATAGTAGTTGTCGTAGTGGAGTTTACCGAGCGTCTCTGTATTGTAATTGAAAGAACGTTGATGTTATAATGCTTATCAAAGTAAAACACAAGTCCCCCTTTATTGATATTTCGGTTTCGTCGTATAAAATTAAAATTCTTAATATGAATAACACTATCTGCTATATTTTCATTCCTATAGTTTTATGTATCCTAATGCTCGTACATGTGATGACGAAGTCCTCAACATGACTTATCTGTCTGACACCAGACACGGCCTTACTCACACGGGAAGTAGCTGAAATCTGCGGCTTCTTGAGAAAAAAGAATTGCCTTAACTGAGAGTAAAGGGGCAGCAGAATTAGTCTCCCTATTAACACTCCCGAGACGTATTAGGGGCGTAACTTTGCTTTCGTCGTTTTTCGATAGATGTTTCCAGCGTTAAGTGCCAGTTGAAATAGGCAAGTAATAAATTGTATACAGTAAGGTTGGATATCTGTCAACATAACGATAGCACCACGTTACTGAATTTGTGTTTGCATCCCGTCGTTTGCAGGAAATCTTGATTTTCTGCTTCCCTTTAAAGAAAACTACGGCTGAGGCTTATCAAATGCTCTCAAGTGCCTAAGGTGAGACTGCTTTTAGTAAAAGAATATGTCGTGAGTCGTTTCAACTCTATAAGAATGATAATTTTGCTCGTATTAAACGCAAGAAGAATTAGCAGTATTATTAAAAGTCACTCGACAATTTCGAAACACCCCAAATCTGCCGCATAACCAATAGAGACACGATAAATTTATCCTGTAACATAACAATATGTCGTAAACACATGAAGACATACGTCAAACCCATAAAATGGGAAGTCTCACCTCACCCACCGTACTTCATAAACATTGCTCCTTCAAACTACCATTTGTTCCGATCGATAACATATGATCTAGTTTAGCATTTCTACTACAATGAAAAAATGAAAGAATAGATCGTTTCTTGGATCGCCTCAAAATATGCATCGTTTTTCCAGAAGGTATTCGACAATTACCCAAATGACGGCAAAAAGTGGTGGCTAGTGACAGACAGTACTTTGAAACATAAGCAGGTAATCACTTCTTAAGAATAAAGCCTAAAAGTTTCGAAACAAATGGGCGGAAGCAAAGTTGCGCACCTTCTATATTAAACTACACCACTTTCATTCGATTAACGACTTTAATAGAGGGCATAGGGATGTGAAAATGTCAAGCACCACGACATCAGGTTTCGATACTGACTCTAGTGCAATCCAAAATTTTAGTTACTAGGAGCTTGACACCGTCGTTAACGGTTCAAACTTGCGTAATATTTTTTGGGAGATCCGACGGGTTATCGTCAAGATGCGTAAATAATAATATTATAGGATCATTTCGAAATTCGCTGAAAGCACTACTGTTTAGGTTATGCCTTTCGATGTCGCACTGAATTTTATCGCTTCTGTTTCCAAAAGTCGTGGCCGAGGACTTGGTACCATTAATACAGCTCGGCATAAAAATTATAACTTCGTCTATAGTAGTGGCAAAATGTGAAACTTAGGTTGATTGATCTTCGACATTTTCAACTTTAGATATGGCTTCCAAACACGAACTTTTGCTAAATACCTCAATTACTTAAATTTATAGCCCAATTCAAATTAATAGCTAAATACTTTATCCGAATGTAATAGTTCCTTATTACCTTTTAAAAAATCAACCTTGTTTATATATCCATTCATATACTCACGACTACAACCTCGAAAATTTTTAGTTTTACCATCAAAGTACTGCACATAATACATTAAGATATTCTTATGTTTACCATTCGTATTACTTCGTAACAATTGCTACGTTAACCGACGATCAATCAGTATTAAGTGTCCGGCCTCAACAATTGATTTTTAAAATTATAAACTAAAGGCTCAGATCTTAATTTACATCAGCTATAGGGGTCATAGTCAACCTACCGTACGAACCGGCTTTCCTTTGCAGAAGCAAAAGAAATTGCAAGGTAAACGTGAAATAAGTACAGATACAATATATTTGGTTACATAGATATTTATTATAAATAAAACGATTACTTATAGTTTAGTTACCACGTATCTCACTTTGAAGTCAGTCAGGAGGATACCCTTCTCTGCTTAGAGTTATGATTTGAATACACTATGAACCTAGAATTTAACAGTATCACAGGGTAGGCGCCTGTGTCGCCCCCTTCAACATGCTGAGGTCGGCCTATGAACGGATGCACCACGTCACAAGTCAGATGGTTAATTAAAACGAAAGTTATGGGTAAATCTGTGTTATTCGATAGTGAAATTTTTACTGTTTGTTGAAGAGAGGATCAGTTGGTGAGAAAAGAGAAAAAGGAATACGGTACTTACAGTTTGTAGATTGTGCTGTGCCGGGTGTGATTATGACAGGCGACGAGTTGGTGACTTTGGTGGTCAGCTGTACGCGAAACTCTCTCCGCGGAGGAATGGTTTTGACGATTCAGAGCCGGTGGAAGACGTGTGACGATGAATACTGATCAAATCATGGAAAAAATCGAGTTAGACCTGCATGTGGCCATCTCATGATATCGCCCAGGAGATGTATTCTCTGGGCGAATGAACGCCTACGATATGCTGCTGAAACGGAACGAACTCGACCCATTTTTGAAGCGGATGGTGACTGGCGACGAAAAATGGATCACATACGACAATATCAAGCGGAAACGGTCATGGTCGAAGACTGGTGAATCGTCCCAAATAGTGGCCAAGCTGGGATTGACGGCCAGGAAGGTTTTGTTGTCGAACGTTGATGGCGAACGCCCTTGGTGGTGTAAAGTTGAACTCAAAAGAGGCTTGTGAAAAGTGGCTGTCCGTGTTCTTCGCAAATAAGGAGAGAGGCTCTGCCCTGAGGGGAAAGCATAGATATAGCAATCAAAAAGCGCCCGCCTATTGAGAAAGAATCCGATTATTGCCTCTACAAGCAGAAATTGTAAGATTAAACCGAATCGCCGAACTCCAACAGTATACAGAAAAATGTGAAAATAATGAAAGGCTCTTGAAATTCATGCTCGAGGCTACAATTTAACATGGTCGACAATGATTTTCCAGTCGAAGATGCAGGAATTTCGGGGACCAACATCTATTAGCAGAATAAAGTAAAAATTAATTATGGTTATAATTATTGAGAAATAAATGAGTACATCATTCCATTCAAGAATTTCGCGCATTATTGCATGTCGGAGGGAAATTCCGAAAAACCAGGTAATCAAGGAAGTCGAGAACCAACAGGAAGTCTCGCGCGTTCTTAATATAGAAATAGGAGGCATGCAGTTGATAGAAATACTAAATGGGGATGGGAGGTACTAGGGAAAATATGCGACCATAAGCAGAAAGAAAGGAAGGGATCTTAAGGGAGAGAATACATGATTAAAAAAGGGATCTACAGAAGAAATAAGGATTTCAGAAAATAAGGCGAGAATATGCACGAACGAATTGTGCAAAGGAAAGCTAAAAAGATCCATATAGAAAGGTACAGAGAAACAGGCCTTGCCACAAGCAATACGGAATCAACGAGTAAAGTATAGAAATCTTCGCTAAACATAAGGGAGATAACACTTAAAGGGATCAGTGACTTGGACCAAAAAATGCAACCGTTGGGATAAATCAGAATGACACCCCATGGCCAGTTAATACTGAGAAAAATGCAAAAAGGAATGGGCCTGTGTGGAGAGCCAAAATGATAATATAAAAATGAAAAATTATGATAAAAGTAAGAACGAAAGGGAGACACGAAGTTTTTAAATTTTTAAGATGAGGCAACAAAACCCGAGATGAATGATATGTATTTGGAAACAGCCGGAAAGCCACAATTTTATGAGGCTTACACTTCGATAGCATTCTTCCTTTTTCCTTCTCCACCAGATCTTCATGATAATACACTCATATAAATACCCTTGTCCTTTCATCCATTCTTCATTATATCTTTCAATTCTACACTTTTCTCTCTTTAGATCTCGCACCTTTTAATTAAAGGTTTGAGCGTTTTTTTTCATTCTTCAATCTGAATATTACTACCGGCTCTACATTTTTTGTCTGCTATCATGTCTATATCATTCCTACCATCATTTCTTCTTTCATTAAAATTTTTCTCATTTTGTTCCGAAATTTTTTATACTATTCCCTATACTTTCCACACCATCCTTTCGCCTTCCTAAACTTCCTTGTCTTTGATCTTTCCTCATTTTTCGCCAACAGCACCACATCATCTACGAATGAAATGTTCGTAAATTTTTCCTTCCAATAATTATTATATTTTTCTATCTATTCTTCCAATTTGTTAAACAATAGATTTAGAAGTATTGGACTCAGTTGGTATCTCTAACTAACATCCTTTCCTATCTACTACATTAAAAAATTTATTTCTCTTTTTGCAGTGATTGAATCATCATCAGTATGGTGACAATAATTATAATTATTATTATAAAAAAACATAATCTATAAATAAAGATAGACATAAAAACATTTAATGCAAAAAATAAGTATTTTTAATTTTCATAGATAATAATAAATAAAAAGTTTATCAGTCACTACCTGGTAACCAAAAGATGCATAATATGCATGTTCCATGATTGCCATTAACTGAATAGAATTGTATCCTTGCTTTACAATTCGAGGTATGATATCTCTAGCAAATTCTAAGTACGTGCCTATACGTGGTTCCTCAGTTGCAATCCCTATGTGGCATTCATATATACGAAGATTTTGCGGTTTTTTTGGCTTGGAATACTTCAGATTGTACACCTATAACATACGTGTTTTATATCAGAAATGTAATAAAATTAAAATGTATTATAATTATATAAAGTCATATGATGTTTGCATTAAAAACGACGATTTTTATTCATATATATTAAATATGAAGTTATTGTATACTTTATCAAATTCAGATATGAATAAAACATGTCTCTCGATTACTAGACGATGGATATTCGTAATATACACGTAAGGCGCAAAGGTAAAAATTTTTTTGTTGTATTAATAATTTTTTCAAGTATCCGATACGTATCTACAACAAAACGATAAAAACCCATTATTTTATCTAGACATCCTAAATGGCTGGAAAAAGTTAAAACTGGGAACAGAAGTGTACGCGTAATAGTATGCATATCTTACAGATGAATGAAGATATAAGTATTGCATATTGTGATCAGCGTGGATGTTGCGGATATGTATAAACAAAATATAAAACGGCGGAAAAGTCGGACATGACTTGGGAGGAGAAAGAGCGCGAGTCTCGCCAAGAAGGCGTATCAAAAACGCGCGGGGAGCTGGGCCGAGGGATCTGCCCATGTGCCGCACCAGGCGGCCATCGACTGACGGTAGGCCCAATAGCTACTCGCGCGGGGGGGAGGGGGGGGGGGAGAGGAGGAGGATTCGCGAACATAGTCGGGCCGAAGGTGTCTGCCCGACGTCGCCGTCTTAGACCGCCGACAGAGGAGAGGCCAGGGAGTTACTCGCGAGCTTTTAGGGGTATACGTGCTGCCCGCGCGGCGCGGGAAACGGCAGCCGACGGAAAAGGCCGCCGCGTAGGGAAAGCCCTGTGATCGCTTACGCGCCGGAGACAAAGGGCCGAAAAGGGGAGAGTGAAAACCGCGGCAGATGAGGACGGCAGCGTGCATATACGCATATACATATATCTATAATAAATATAACTAACGAATAAAGTGGCATTTAATTTTAAACAGTGGATAAAAAGCCAGCTTAAGAGGCAAAACAATAAGCACCACAGGTTCTCCCCTTTACTTCGAACTATCCGCTGAGTAGTTGGCTGCTCTGCATAAGTTATGTATGGTAATGCATCGCGGCTGCAAATAAGCTTTCTGCTCCTCCAGTCACAAAAGCCGCACTTGGGGTATAGTGCCCCGTCGCGTATGTACCATTTATTAAATTCCGCTTTATTTTGCCGAGAATGACGGCGCGCCAGTTGCCACGACTAGTACGGGCGGAAAAGATAGCGAGAGTTCTTGGGGAGTTCGTGTTCGTGAGCTTGGAGTTGATCCCAAGTAACATCCCCCGATTGTTTCTCCCCCGGCTGACTTTCCGACTGCAGAAGTAGGATCAGCAAATAGTCTCATCAGTGATGTTAGAGATCTAGAGAGATTCCGCAGACACTGAGAGGAGAAAGTATGCAAGTGGTTTCCTTTATCGCGATAACCAAGTTTTCCGCCCAAGTCTGTTAGGACGGGGAAACCTGCAGCGGCTTCTACGCCGAATAAAAATAGGGTTTCCCTAGAAAGAGTTCAAAAAAAGTTGGTACAGTGCTCAACAAAAGATAGGTCTAGGTTAATATCAGCGTCGCGTTCGGAGAGATTGGTGAATCGTCCTGATAGAATGCGGGTAAAAGAGACGATACAATCGGCAGGTTTTATCTTCAACGACTGAGAGTAGTAGCGATGAAAGTTCGAGTAGAGAAACAGAAATGATTCTTTTGTGGGGAGGGATAAGGAGGACGAGTTGGACTTCTTTGAGAATCTCGAAGCATTCAAGGAGCATTATAGAATGGCTGAAAAATGTTTCTTCGCCTCCTTGCAAAGGCCTTCGTATATGACGCTCGAAAGTGGAACAATCGCGTTTGAAACAATCTTTCGTGCAAGTTTTCCGAAAACAATACTGTACCAGTGTTAGTGATTCAACTCTGTTTAAATACCTTCAGTGTCTGCGTCAAAGAAAGAGGAAGAGTTATTAGCGAAGTTTGTAGAAAAATTAGATTATAAAAATTAGATTTTAGATTTTTGGATTAAGATTTAAGAAAAAAAATAATAATGATAAAAGAAATTAATTAGTAATAGTAATAATAGTAATTATAGATTTTAAGAATTATAAATTTGAACATACAATAAATGTTCGATCGGTTGGGCTAGGACCCGCTGGGTCTGAGACCGTGCTCAAAGTTGAGCGAACAGTAGATATTCAAAATTAGATATTCTAACATAGAATAATATAGATTATTATAGATAATAGCTTTTACCATTTATTATATTTTATTATAGAAATGTTGTAGATTTAATGATTATAAATTTTAAAATATGGTATCCCGTCATGAGGAGGGGAGAGATATACAACTGGTGACGCGCTATATCATGATTTGTTTTATATCAAAATCGAACCTCCTGTAATTGCCGAAATTATAATGAGCTCAATGTGTCTCTTACGAGCCTTGAATACAAGCGTGTGTCGCGACCAGCAAAAACGTTTGAAGAGCTTTCTTTATGCGAATCATTAGTAGGCGGAGCGCAAAGTCGCAAGTACCGATGTATCTTTTTCATCGTATCTATGACGTCTATATTGACGAGATCGATGTTCACCGCGAGTTCTTTTGGGTACTCTATTAGTGTTGTCCTATGATTTGGGTATCTTCCAATATTCCAATTGAATAGTGTACAGTGCACCGCCTTAGAGATAAAAAAGGAAAATTATTATTTTTTCTCCCTAAAACTGTTATAAAATTAATAAGTTGAGTTAATATACTTATAAAATGAATAAATTTAGCCATATTAGCATAGAAATAACGATAAAAGGTTATCCAAAAGTTTTGTTAACAAACAAATGTTTCCATGTGCACTATCCTAAACAGTGATTATGATGAGGTTTACCTCGTTGTTTGATTGACTGCATTCGGACAAAAATTATATGACGAAATTTGACCATGCAGAAAATCTGGAGTTCTCGAGTTAGCGCACCAAAAAAACTTTCCTGAAAAGTGCAGCGCCTAGTAGATAGTTACAGGGGAAATTAAATTAATTGCTTACACAAATACAAGTGACCAAAGATCAATTATGTTTTATAAACTTACTGAAACGAGTCGTACAAAATATATCAGGAAATTGCCAGTTTCGACTCTGCTAGCCGGAAGCCATCAGGCTCGGTAGCCTCCGCTCGTACGAGCCTTGCGAGTTTCACGAAGAGCGGGGTGTCTCACCTGCTTCCCTTCTAACGACAGTCTCTTCTTGTTTATCCACTCGGTACCAAAGGCATGCAAATCTGACAACAAACTATCCTGAAATGGATCGCGTCTCCCCAACGTACCGTAATGTTGATTCTCATAGTTTTGCAATCGGTCAATGATTTCGGAACACGTCACGCTAGAGTCGCGTTCATCGAGAGGGTTGAGATGGAATGGCTTGTTCAACTGAGGGCTCTCTGAGCTGCAGACATTAGCACCATCACGCTCTAGCTACTGTTACCGGGCGATGCACCCATCCCAGTCAGAGTACCCACTGCATACCGGTAAACGCGAGGTTGACACTTTCCGCGGAGCTCACCTCTATTAGGTGTCCACGTCAGCTTAGGCGACACTTCCTCGGGTCGCTCACCCAGGTGTGCACGTCCGTTTCACAGCTTCATGCTTTGAGAACATAAGCGGTTGATCCGACAGCAAACAAATACTTGACGCGGCGCAATGCAAAATTTCTTTTTAATAGCTCATTTGTTCCTCCACTATGAGCTCGATGACTCTCTCGCTTTTGTGAGAATCTGACACACAGAGAGTAAAAAGATGTAAGCATCTGAATATAAAAATAACTGTCGAATCATGTTTGTGCTTGTACCCATTCGAAATAAATAATTGAAGCGGTATGAAATAAAGTAATAATAGTATGACGTCTTCAGGAGTACCACGCCTCGCCATGGGCAGGACAACCTGGATCAAATGAGACATACCGGGCCATCAGTGAACTATACTTCTGGCTCTGGATATGGCAGATTATTCGAGCATGTGTACAGGAGTGCCAGTGATGCGCAAGGCCGCTCAGGGCGATAGAGCCGTCCCACGTGACCATCAACCCGCCCAATCCTGGGAGACTGTGGCCATTGGGCTAATGGGACCTAACCGTCGTACCGCTCGAGAAAACGATTCCTACTAGTTTTCACGGACCTCTTTAATCGATGAGCCTACCTCCTCGGGAGTTCCTTCGGGACACCTTCATTAGATTGGGGTACCCTCAGGCCATCCTCTCGGAATATGAATCCCAATTGGCAACGAGCACTGAGTGTAAGCCTGCACTGAATGGAGCTGCCGCCCATGGACTACTCCTCGGAACCACCCCAAAACCAGGAGGTAAAAAAGGAACCCCGACTGCACCTTTAGGAACGCCCCCATAGGCAATGGGACCGAATATTATCCCGAATTTCATTAGAGATAATGAACCGGGCCAACGCCACCACCGGGATCAACCCCGTCCAGCTACTGCTCGGGCGAAACTAAAGTTTTTAGATTAAAACAAAGCATGACTTCAATTTTCTATATTTTGAAAGCATTTGTGTAAAGATATTCGATTATTCTTTGATTTATATTCTACATGTATATTAAATAATGTTACACAATTCCGTAATTCAATTTTTCGACACAATTACGATTTTTAATTTGCTTCTTTTTTATTTTATAAAGCGAAAAGATTATTAATTAAAAAAATCTTTTTTCTGTAATTTTGTATCTGTACATCTACATCAATTAAGTTATTTGTAATTGGAAAATAATGAATGGAGAAAGTAAAAACTATGAGGTACATATGATGTTCACAAAATTAACGAAACGCCCATAAAATTTTCTAGCTGATGCAATGGACAAAATTTTGTCCATTATGTACACGAATCTGACGCGGATAACGACTTATACGTATAAATCGCCCAACGATATCTCTAAACTAATTAGGAAAATCTGCAATTGGTTGGTTGGTTGGGTAGTTGACTGCGAACATCGGTTGCAGAATAACGTCCGGGCTGTCGGCCGGTCTTGCCAGGTCGATGACTGGTAGGTAACTGTAGATTCCTTAATGTTGGGTCTTTCAAGTACTCTTCAAAGTTGTCGGTGACTATAGTTACGCCGTCCAAGTAGAATGCCTTCATGAGGCCAAATTGTAGTCGATTAAAGTGATACAGGTCCAAGTCCCGGAACGACGAACGCAGCATATTTTCTGCTCGATCGCTCGATGGAGACTTGGAAAAAAGCTTCAAGTTCACCAAGCTCAGTTCGTCTTAAATTGTCTCCATTCAAGGGATGGTCAAGCCAAAGTCTTGAATAAAATCTGCGCTTAAAATCATTTTATTAACTTTAATAAATTTTCAAAGGCTTCTTTGTGACGCTGTCGCGTCTTAAAATGTTGCGGCAAAAAAGGTGTTCGCTCGTTTCGAGAAAAGCCAAATAAAATCTCTACTTATCGGCTAGGTCAAATCGCGTTGCGCTCTGTCTATAATAATAATTAGGAGGCCGAACGTCAAGTAACCGATGCCGAGTGTTACTTTAATGCGACGATAACACACCGAATTACAAAAGGTATATACGTATAAATAGTATACTCTGCTTAATGATTTTATTTTCAATTTCACACTAAAGAGCAACAAGAAAGCGGTTATGCTGCTCATTTACATCTCATCTAATTGTAGGATGTCGGCGCATTCGACGTGAATTTTCGACACATTTGCATCGCCATCTAGACATTTATGCCACTTACTTTTGCCTGCACTCTAGGTGTTTTCTTTCACCCGAATCGTCAAGTCTAAATCGTTTATAAAATTGATGGTTTTGCTCGTCCCATTTATATTTATACTCGGCATTCGCGTTTCCAGTGATATTGCTAATAAGTGAACTTGCCTCTGAAAGATGCATATCAGTAGGTGAAGACACGTGGCGTTATTGCCCTCCCGCCTTATTTCCCATAATCACTTTATCCCCCTAATAGTGTGTAGTCAAGCGACTTCGCTGTCGGAGGTAGCTTCCCCGCCAACTTTATTTTTCATACGGCGCCTATACTCTTGTTAGAGGTCGAGTTGGTCTCCTCTTCTCTATTCTCCGCCGGCCCCTAATAGAGAGGAATAGACAGGATATTGATAACCAGTCGATACTGGTTTATGGTTATAGCTACTCCTCTATCCTCCTGATAAATGTCACTCTCCTTGATAAACCTGCGGGGATACATCTAGCAGAGCATGATCGATTTTTTGCAACAAAGAAAACCGAGCTACCTTTAATGGACCCAGAAACCCCTAGGTCGATTGCGCCAACGGCTGTGGAATTCTCTTGAGACTTTAAGCCAAGCAACTTACCTTTAAATCTGCCTTTTCTCTCGGGTGCGTCTCAGGTTGACTTTTGCTTCCGAGATTTGCTGTTTCTGTTATAATGCACTTACAATTGGATGTAAAGTCCTAATGTGCAACACCCCAAATAAATTTAAAAATATAATTTGATTCGTGTGCGTAGCTTTGTTCCACCTATTCCTTTAGTGTGTTAAATCGATGGGGATTTGCTATACGTTGGGATGCAATATAATATCGCTACAATACTGAGACAAGAAAATTTAATACATGGATTTACTCGGTCTACGCGCGTGACTTGTGGCGTACCTCCCTGACCATTGTTGCAGCAAACGACCGATGAATACCGGTAGTCATAAAATAAGAGTGATAATTTATAATATAAAACAGGTGGTACGGCGAGCATCACCTCTATTACGGGTGGCAGGAAACCCTTGCTGGACGACAGGAGCTCGACGAAGTACATGCGGTACGAATGGTAAGGCCTGTCTCTTTGATATTCCAAACCATGCGGTCCTTCTCGACGATTAGGGATGATCCGACGCAGTGCCCTTCCTTTCCCCGCGCACATTTGAATTCGAAGTAGATACCGAGCTGTGGAGAGAGCGTCTTGACACGGTTATGCACAAATCGAACAACGAAGCGTCATTCGTTGACAGTCAGTCAAACACATGAAATATACGCGGAAACGACGCGCTTTGTATTGTATCAGAGCGGCCAGCTAGGTGCCGGTCACTGGGTGCGCGGCCGCAGGGCACGTATAATGCACACTGCACCATTGCATGTAGAGACGAGTAGAGTAATTGCTGCAGCCCTCATTGTATACGGCCGAATCGGTGCAATCGTGTCTCTAATTCTCCTCGTTACAGCACATAATTAATATAAATGTTTCAGTATAGTCTCTACTTTTAGCCTGAAAACTTGTGGCGATGTCACGAGGAGGGAAATAATGCGGAGAGGAAAACATGGGACGACTAAGAATAATAATTAATAGTAAAGAATAGTAATAAAGTGAGAGCCGTCGCCTAACTTCCGTGCGCGCGAGAGGTCGCGAACGCCGACGCCGCGAAGGGACGGGGACGCGCGAGCACCCGCCAACCTGCAACAGCCGGAGCAGGCCAGCTCAAGCGAACTCAGCCGCAGCAGAGCCGGCCGACTGGTCATCGAGAAGCGCCGCCGCACCAGCTGGAGAGGCTCATCCGGCCGACCCGACGCCGGGCCGAGGCCCGAGAGCTGGCACCACCGCCGTTGCCGGATGGAGACCCGAGAGCCGGCAGCGCGGCCCGCCGACACCTGGCAACCCGAGAGAGACGGAGACGCCCGAAGGAACAGCGCGGGAAGTCGTACGAGCGCCGGAGCCTCGCCGCCGCGCGTGCCGCCGAAAATCCGCACGCAACGGCGAGAGGGAGGAAAACCCGCGAGGGCCCGCGGCGACTTGACTTGGACCCCCGCGCCAGATAGATTTGGTCCGGCTGTGAGCGCTGATTAGTAGCGAGCGTGGGAGAAGCTCCTGTAGAGGACGAGCGTCGAAGCCGTAGAGCCAGAGAAGCTGGAGGAGTATTTACGTCGCCACCGGAGCCGACGCCCGGACGCTTAAGCCAGCGCGGAGTGCTGCGCTAGGGCAGAGAGACGCCGCCTGAAGAATCAGGCCAGAGACGCCTTCAAGACCTGCGGGCGCCCCGAGCTATCGGGACGGGCTTCTGATACCGCCGTCCCGCCGGGCCAGCCTGCCCCGCCCAAGGACGACCTTGAGCTACCCTCACCGCCTTCATGCCGCCTGCCGCCATCGCCCAAAGACCGGCGACCGACACCACCGGACGAAACTTCGTCGCCAATTCGCGGACGCGGGACACTAGCCGTCAGGAGGCCCAGTCCAGGGACCGACGGCCACGGCCGCTACTTCTGGCCAGCGGAGGGCACCACCGCCCGGCCAGCCTTCATCGCCGCCATCAACACCAGGGATTGCGAGAAGACAACCCGCACAGGGGTGAGTGGGCCGAAAGGGAACGGTTCCGGGGTGCTTGCGCGCACGCAACGCGAAGGGACGCGACGGAGCGAAGCCAGCTACCGAGACGGTCGACGTGCACGCGGAGGTTAGGCCGCGACATATTATAGCCGCTTGAGCGACACGACGCGAGAATACCTCTATTGGAGCATTAGCGTAGGGCCTATGAGTGTAACTAGCTGGTAGGCAATAAAAAAATACCTAAAGAAATAAAGAAAGCGAGTCCTCATTGCGATCCCCCTAAATCCCTTCCCTTTATAATAATTTGTTGCATTCCCCACCGCCCCTGTTATTCGTTGCAGCCGACGAAGACGAGAGCGTACTCGTGTCGGCGCCTTCCCGCCGAAGCCTGCGGGACCCCCTCAGGAGACTGAGTCTCTCCGAGCTAGCCAGCGAGGCTCGCTAGGCGCCCTTAAGAAATATCGCGAGCCGACCCATTGAACAGTCGCAGGGCGGAAGGGCCCCTCTCCTTCACAAGGAGAAAGCGACGTGTTACAGCACATAATTAATATAAATGTTTCAGTATAGTCTCTACTTTTAGCCTGAAAACTTTAATTTTTTATTCTACATGAGAATATGAATATGGTAAAATTTCGAATAAAAAGAAAAATACAAACACTGATTGGATTTGGATGCCAAATTCTTTGTTTATATGTTGTTTCATCCAAAGAATTATTTGTCTGACATACATAAGTTGCCCATGGACTTAATCTTTCCATACTCTGCCCTTTTTTATTTTTGACAATAATTTTCACTTCAGATAAGTGTTTGATTATGGAGGTGCCGTCTGCATTTGGTGGTAATTTCAATTCCCATTTTCCATATTCTAATTTTGTGTAAGGATGTTTAGTTTTGTCCCAATTATCTAAAATATAAAATATAGCACTTAGAATTTAAAAAACAAAAACATATGGGGTTAAAATACTTTTAAATGAGATTTTGTGCACATTGCTTAATATAATAATTATCTTGTAACAATTTATATCAACAAACCAATGGTTTTAAGTAATAAATAAATGTGGGTCTTATCAAATCATGAATATAAATTATGAATATAAAGAAAAATTAAGTATTTATCGTATAAGGATTGTGAAGTAGCGTCTTAGACACTTATTGTCTAGAAATGCATAAAAATCTTAAATAACTATACTTTACCTACTCTAACAATACCGGCCATATACTTAAAATTTACCTTGGGGGTAACAAAGAATTTAACAAAGGACTGGAAAACTCCACTTAACAACAGAACAACACTCGTTCCAACCTTTTATCTACTCGTCAAGCATTTATCTATTTGTCTCCTGCCTCCTCATCGTAATCAAATTTCCTCTTTATATGGAAAGACGATCGTATAGGTTAAATCAGTGCTTCAGCTCGAATAGCTCTATTTATTTCCATAGCAGCATGATTTTATTTATTTTAAGGAATTAAATCAAATTAGATGCACCGAATAGCATTCTCACATTGCTATAGTATTGAAAACGACGGTTATGAAAATACCCTGCAGTACATGCCACTCCTTCAGATTCATTTAATAATAGATTAATAATAGATTAAAGTTTCTAACTACTATAGATAATTCATAGTAAAAATGTTAAAAAATTGGAATTTTCCACAAAGTATTTATAATTTCGGGTTGATTTTAGGTAAGCCCGAGAGTTGAGTTCACCGACTGGTAACGTGAGCCGTATATCCTGTTGCTGAGAGTATTTGTATTCGGCTTCATGTTAGCGAAGTCGAACACAACTGTTTAATATACGTTGGTGTTATTCTTTTTATATAATTTGGTAAGAGTATTGTTAATCCACTCCCGCTAGGGGCTGCATAACCTTGTCGTTTGGTGAGGGGGCTTAAGCATAAGCGAGGCCGTACCTTAAAGGGTGAATAACCTACTGCATGTATGTGTAAATGAAGTTACCGTATAAACCGGATCTCCAGGAGGAATGTAGACTCCCCTCAAATGCGGTTCTCCTGCTAAATTGACGTATGTATGTAGGGTGAAGGAGCCTCTAAATAGGTACTGCTGGACCTCCTATGATTCGCCTGAACGCCCTGCAGAATGTTTTTCCCACGAGAACTGCATGGAACAATTTCTAATTAAAATTAAGAAGGTGTGTGAAAAGGTAAAGGAGGAGGGATCGGTACAGAGTGGTACCCAGGAGGTCGGGCGTGTCATAGAGACGCGACTGCTCCAGAGCCCTTCTGGATCACAGACCCCTCAGACGACGGGACATCAGGCATTTAATACCCCTTGACGACAGGCCTTGATACGACCTCAGTAGAATACCTTTTAAGGTATTCCGCCGAAAGGCGAAGAGAACTGTTGAAGGGGAAAACGAGGTAGAGATGGACCAGATAGAGGCATAATGGATCTAACATTCCTCTCTGTTTCGCAAATCAACTTGCATCGCAGCAAGGGCACCGGCTAAGGGTGACTAGTGATAGCCTCGGCTTATATACCCTACGACGACTAGGACAACCCACGAAGGAAGTGCGAAGGCTAGTGGAGAACGGTACAGAGTAAAAGCTGCCTTTGATTCTCGGATGTGATGCAAATTCCCATCATCGAGTGTAGGGGACATAAATATAAAAGAAGCTAAACTTTTAAAATTTCTCGCAGGCACAGATTTAGAGATAATGAACATCGGTGATACACCCACGTTTATGGATTTGTCCAGCACGGAGGTAATAGACCAGGTCATTAGCATCAACAGGTATTGCAAACCCAATTAGGAAGTGGAAAGTAAGCGATGAACCATGGCTATCGGACCACTCCTTGATTACTTTGTCAGTCGGTTAACCTGAGGAAGTCCAACCCAAATGCGTGAAGGACCCGAAATATACCGACTGGAGCAAATATATACAGGTGTGAGAATCATTAAGCTCTTTCTGACTTAAAATTAGAGACAGCAAATCTCTTGAAGAAGCAGCGCGAACCCTCCAGGGGGGACGCAACTGTCAAATGAGACGAGCCATACAAAAGGGTGAGGTTTGTTGATGGAACGAAAAACTGAGCCGTATGAGATAATCAGGACCGCTATGCGTAGGCACAGAATTCACCAAGGACTAGTTGAATAGGTGGATCACATGTTGGGAAACCGCAAGCTGGAGGTCAGTAAAGTTAGCACGTCGCTGACGGATACCGTGGGGTCTGGATGCACCCAAGGAGGCCTTTTTCCCTTTTATGGTGTCTGATTGAGCGATTGGTAGAAAATGAAGACTGAGACCGGAGAGCATGTAATAGATTTATGAGGCTGTATTTAAATCTAGACTGACCTACGGGTCGGTAGTCACGTAGTCAAGAACAGCACTCTCCACAATTAATATGGAGCGTGAATTCTGCAGCGCTGTATTTACTTCTGGATATCGAACCATTTTAAAGTGACCCTGATGGCAGCGGCTGCAGAAGCCCAACATAGGGTCACAAACTCGTAACATGAAGTAAGAACGGAGGGGCTAGATAAGCTCCTCAGGGGATTGGAGCAAAGGACAACTCTCCGGATGTGCTCAGACGCCATAAACACGAACTTCCTTTTTGACAAAAAATATACAATCAGCATCTCACCCCACGAGGAATGGGACGCAAAGAAAAGGCACGTTCCTAAGGATGAACACATCTGGTACAAGGATGGATCCAAAAATAGGAATGGCATAGGTGCTGGGGTATACCGTAAACTAAATAGCAAGGGTACAATATTGCCTTTAGAAACTTACACGTCAGTGAAACAGTCCGAATTGATGGCTATTAACCTACAGGCACTGGACGATTCTAAGACGCGATCGAAGTAGATTTAGGGATGTTATCAGTCCCTAAACAAACTAGACGAGATAAGTAAGGTCACCCTATTATGGATCGCTGGGTACTGTGGTATCAAGGGAAACATGATAACAGATGACCTAGCAAAAATGTAAGCCAGAGTGGGTTCATTGGACCAAAACCAGACCTGTGCCTCGACTAGAGTCTAATCAAAGAGGTAATTCAATGATGGTCAGAGGAGATTACATATAGTTAATGGAATAAAGTCGCTATGTGTGGTCAAATAAAGAGCTCGTGACGGAAATTAATGTAAAAAATTGGTCCGAATGCACAGCTCGACTAAACAAAACCAAAATTAGGCTACTGGTGGAGATTGTAACAGGACAGTGTACACTTAAAGTACAAAAGCAAAATGGTCTTAGCCACAGGCCATTTCTGTAGGTTCTGCTACGAGGAAGTTGAAACTGTTTGGTATATTCTTTGTAGCTGCCCTGTCTTATCTGGGAAGAGGCAACTATCTTTCGGTGTATTCTTCCTGGAGGTTACACAGACAGGTGCAAGTCACGCCCCCAACATATTGTCTTTTTGGGAGTTGACTGAATTGAAACATTACGGTTGATAAACGTACACGAGAGATGCCAAGGGACTACCCATGCGCCCGGAGGTTTGCTTAAGCCCCAACTCCAATAATAATAATAATAATAATAATAATAATAATAATAATAAATCCAGAGAATATTTTTGAAATTGGTAAATGCGAATAATTTTATAGTAAACCGTAAATTATATTATTTGCTTCTATTTTCGCATTATAAATTGTACTTGTTTCTACATAAAACATCTATTCTAATATCAATTTATTTAACATTTTGATTTGTTTGTTGCATACAGGCACTTTATAAAAATCTTTATCAAAATAATATTGAGTATTGAAATAAACTATTAAGTATTACACAAAACTTATGACGAATTATTAAGTCTAAGACAATTCAAATAAATTTATTGAAATTTCTTGTCAGATCTCGTTGAGTCTAGACGTGTTATAAGAAACTGTGTAAGAACTGGCCGATACTCGAAAAACCATCACAGTTTCAAAAAAGATACTATCTTTTAGACTGCTAATCTCAAGCGCAAAAAGAATTTTTCTATCGAACGTTTATCCATCAATTCCTCATAATAAAATTGAAAAAATACTCACAGATCTTAATATTAAAATAGAATCTAGATTCTCGTTTGTCCGAGCAGGTGTAGCAACATAAGAGTCTATGAAAGCAGAACAATTAGCAAAATATAATAACGTTCCAAATGTAGAAAGCTGAGATCAAAATTTAATCGAAACTACAATTAACTAAACTTATCACTCATCACACTCGCTTATGTCACACTCACTCGTAGTTTGACAGTTCCGGATAATCTTAGCATGAAAAAAGTAAAAATACCACCACTACTGGCAAAAAAATGAATTCTATAAAAAGACATAACAAATCAAAAAATTAAAAATCGTATAAAACATATTATCAAAAACTTGATGATGCAGGTCAATAGTCTACGAGCAGCAACGAATCATTTTTACCCGAAGAAAATTAAAAAACAAGAAGAATAATGGCTAAGAAAAATAACAATGATAATATGAATATGGTCTACTGGAATGCAAGGAGTATACTGCAACGCAAAAATGAACTTAACCGTGCCAATGATAAACGAAAGAACAAAATTGATTTATTACAGCGACTTCTCAAAAAGAATAAATAATAAAAGTCTACCTATCAGTCAAACCATTAATAAATACTATTTTAAATGGGTAATAAAGTGCAAAAAAAAACGAAAAAGATTATTTGAAGTTTGTATTTATAATTTCAAACAACTCAGTATGCTTATAGTATATACAAATTTTATTATAATATTATTACTTAACCTATTCCATATGTAAAAACAAATAAAATTATAAATACAAACATAAATTCAAATAATGATAATCTCAACAATCAAAATTCCTTAGAAATATATACGGACGGCAGTACACACAGAAACAGCGTAGTAGCCTTTTTGTGCATTGTACACGAATTGGGTGTCACGAATGAATGAAAATTATATTCTCAAATCTCTGTATACCCAGTTTAATGTATTGCTATCAATGATGCCTTAAATATTGCTCTAAAAACCCTAAATAAGTCAATCTCAATCACTACAACCTCATTAAGTTTCGTAGAAAGCTTAAACAGTTGCAAGAACAATATTCGAGTCACCCCGTACATACTCAACATCAAACAGAAAAATTGCAAATTTATTATCAAAAAAAATAATAATGTAAGCATAACATTTTTTTGGGTACCTTCATATTGAGGAATAACGGCGAATGATTTAGCAGACGAAGTAGCTAAAAATGCTATCAACAGTAATAATCATGAAGATGAAAAACATACTGTTCACTTGTCTAAAAAAATATTTTAAACAAAATATGATTGAAAATAATAAAGCAACAATTCAAAGTATGGGTCTTACTAATGGAAAATTTTATTTTGAAAACTATTATAAAAATTGTATTAGAACATGGTTTTATAAAACCTTCCACGCGACCTAAGTGACAATAAACAGATGTAGAGCAGATCATTACAATGTAATCACTTCACTAGAGAGAATTAAAGTTGTTGGTGATTCTAAATGCAATTGTGGTAGCAGCGACTAAACTCTTAACAATATTACATAGCATTGCTCTCTATACAATGAGCAGCGATGCTGTTTAATACAGAATCTTCTTAAACTAAAACTTCAACTTCCAATGACAATATCTATTATATAAAGAGAATCAAATACTTGCTTGTAAATATTTCCTATTGTTTCTAAAAGATTGTAAACTTAATGAGTAGATTAAGATTTAGCTCAATAAAAAAAATTAATTATTAATTAAATTTATACAATAATAGTCTTGTCTACTAAAAAAATTTGTTTGATTCGTTGTATATTTTTTTTAATTAAAAACTTATATTTTTCCAAGTTGATAGTTGATTATAAATAATTAAAATTAAAGCAAATAGTTTTTAGTTTAGTAAATTACTGTTAATTTTTAAAAACAACTGTTTTAAAATTGCCATAGTCATATATTTACTATTATATAATTAATATTGTAAATAAGATAAAGTTGATCGTTTTAAAATTATGTGATTCAAAATTGTGTTTATTTGTGAGATATGAAAATTATATTTTAATAAGTCAAAAGTGCACACCTATAAAGTTTATATTAATATAACATTAAATTATTTTCTAATAATAGATTATAAAAAAAACTATACTGTCACATTCATTTCACAGTAATAAATTATTTCAGAAGTGGAATTACATTTGTAAAAATAGGACATCTTAATATTATTTTGGTAATATATGAAGAATTTGCTTTATAGATTATACAAATTATTTTTTTTTAAGTTTTAGTTTATACCATACATAATTATAGTGTAATAAATATTTTAGATATTCTCATAATATACTTTGTACAACATTTTCAAAATAAATTTTTTAAACCTTAATATTAATTTCATGTAATAACATTTGAATTTTTTAATAACTAATTTTGATTCACAACATTTTTTTATAAATTTACATCTATCAATACAGTTATACTAAAAAATTAAAATAAACAGTCAATTTCTTATAATTTTATTTATTTTTATTTTATTCTTACATTATTTTCCTTCTGTCGTCAATAACAACACGTTTAAAAGCCAGTGGTATTATCTTGATAGAATTTAGTAAGAGTATTGTAAATCCAGAAAATACTTTTAAATTTGACAAATGAGAGGTCTTTTATTTGTGTTACATCCAGTTTGGAAACAACGGATAGGGAAATCAATGATTGAGAGATTTCGAATTAATTGGATTAATATCTGCCCCACTCGAGGACTTATAGGAGTGAGAAGTTATGTGCGCATAAATAATAAAATGAACATCAACTTTTAATATTAATATATGCTTATCGTTTATTGATTAAAATTACATTGCAGTAAATTATAATGGCTTAAAGCTTGTGTTAGTAATGGTAATACATATAAGGTGTACATCCGACTTTGAATGGCTACCGGCACATTATACATAAAGTATTTCAGAATATAAGTTTAGTGCGATGCCTTGTGATTACATGCGCTCAGTCGCGCGTGATCCTAGTTATAAGAGACAGAAAGAGAGAAGAGAGAGATGGGAGCAGTTGACGATGCATTGTCCGCAGACTTGATGTTAAACCGGTATTTTGAAAGTCGAACGACTGTCCCTGTGTCGTGTCCCAAAATAATGATTTCTACTCGCAATATTTGTAGAATGAACGCCCTGGTTGTGGCGCTTGCGCGTAGATGCAGCAGTTTACGGCTCAGGAATGGATGCGCTTGGTCAGAGCTTGAACGACTTAATCATTGCGGTCCTGGTATTGGATTCCTCTGGAGACTTAGTACTCTATTTGGATTCTGCACGGATTATACATTTGTTTTATGAATCTTCTTCTTTTATACACTCGTGATCACCCATCTGTGATCACCCTCCTTTCACATTTTGTCGAGACTGTTACCATAATTCTTATTGATTTTCGGAATTCCTTAGGATTATTCGCTTGTACGTAATAAACGAAATTTTATCCATTACACCTTTTCATCGTGTAATGGATAAAATTTCCATGTGTGTGTGCACATGTGTGACGGGGTGCTTCCTGAGGCCGACGTGTCTCGGGGGGGGGGGTCCGAAGCCTGTCCATCCGATCCGTGGCTAGACTCGCGGCGGTCATGGGCGCGCAGCTTCCCTTTTACACAGTGCGGTGAAGCCGCCGGAAAGGCATATGCAGGGCCTCGAGGGCCCTCGCCTTAACCCGAACGGTTCACCAGAGTTTCACCGGCTGGTTTAGTAGCGCCGCGATGGTCCTTGGGCATCAGGTCAGCCGCCGGCTGGTGCTAGTAGGGTCGCAAGGGTCTTTGACTGCCACAACGTCGCACCGCGCTCGCCGCCCCAGCATCGCGCGCTTTAACAACCGCACCTGCATGGTTGTTGAGGCCTGCTGTTCCTTTTGCACGAGTCTTAGCCCCGTTCGGGCCGGGTACGTGCTGCACACAGGATACTGCGAGGCTGCTAAAATCCAAATTCTCGTTTAATTTTTGTTGAGGAAATTATTAAAGAGGAAGTAGCTGGTGTTTCAACCGGATCGTCGAAGTTGATTAAATTATTTAAGAGTGTTCACCAAGCTTGAAGCCCATCTGTAGGAGACTCGCCTAGGATCATCAACGAGAAAGTAAGTCTTTAAAATTTCCTATCCCTTGCTACGTACGATTAATCGAAACGAAAAAGTAAGAGTTAAAGTTTCATAAGAAATACTATTTTTAGGCACATTATAACACCGGAAGGAATCAAGAACGCAAATGGAAATAAAATCATTTTTAAGATTAGGCGGTTACTATAGAAAATTTATAAAAGATTATGCAAAAATAACAAAACCATTCAGGGAAGCACTTAGAAAAGGAGAGACTATAGACTATCAAGAACAGAATATGTTGAAGCGTTTAGTAAACTGAAAGAAAGAATCACGAATACATCCGTATTAGCGTATCTCGATTTTTCTAAAACATTTGTTATTATCTCAGATGCCTCAATGTTGGGATTGGAGCTGGATTGTCCCAAGTAAAACATTTTATATCATACTATTCAAGAACACTAAATTCTGCAGAGCAGAATTATTCAACAATCGAAAAAGCATAATAGGTTATTGAGAAGCTTGTAAAGATTTTCGACCATATATTTATGTAAAAAAATTTATTATTGAAACGGATAATAAACCAGTTATTTGACTCAGTTCTCTGTAAAGACCTAATGCTCGATTATTTACATGGAAAATAAAACTTGAAGAATATTATTACGAAATTAGACACAAAAAGGGTACATTCAAGGTACCTATTCACCTGTAGTTGACCGAAATAATTTTATGAAAAAACTTGAAGAATATCACAATAAGAATCACAACCGAATTCAGGAAACAGCTGCTCATTTCAAAATTATATTTTATATGCTTGATATGAATAGAATCATTCAAAATTACATAAACCAATGCGAATTATGCCTAGAACATAAATACTAGAGAAGGCCTTACGAGATACAAACCGATTGCCCCATCATTGCTAATCGTCCACTTCAACATCTACACATGGACATTTTCCATATTGATAAAAAAAATTTTTTTAAACATAATCAATATATTTTCTAAGTATGCTCAGTTTATTATTTACCAGATGGGATCGATTAAATGAAATTGAGCGATTTAGCAGCAAGCATCTAGGCTTGCTCCGCTTGTTCACGGAATTTTCGTGCGACGATTCGTAAGCAGATAAGGACGGAAAATCCTGAAGTCGCGTGGTAGCTGGGACCCGCGACGGGATCAGCCACCCGGTAACTACTATGTGACAATCTCTATAGTATAACGGGCACTAAATGTTGGGCCCGTCAAGGCCAAGGTAAGAGAAGAGGTTAGAGAGCACGAGAAGTCTGAGCCGACACCGAGGTCAAATAGAGAGGTCGACTTCTCTCTCACTCACATTGTAACGAGCGACGCTGCGCGTGCGAGTGAGAGCGAGAGAGAGAAACCTAACCTCTCTCACAATAGAAAAGCGCGGGAATACGTGTGTAGCGCGGACCTTCCGTCGTAATAGGACCCCTGTCGCGTACTTCGCGAATCAACCACCAGGGGGCGCCGCGATCGCCGCTGAGGGCGCGCTAAAGATGGCGCGCGCGCATGCGCAATATTGAATTGCGGTTAAGCGCGCGAAATATTCGCAATTTAGCGCGAGAACGAAATAATCGAAACTCAGCGGGATAATAGATGCGTGCAGCGAAGGATTTATGTCGATCCTTTTCTTTTGTTTTGTAAACTCGAAGTTCTTCAGTAAATAAAAATTCGATTATTATAAATTATCATATTGAATGTTTTATTTACCCGCGTCGGCGTCCGGCGAATCGTCCTGTTTTCCTCTTGCCCTTGACCCCTCGTGACCGAAGCGGTTTAAAGGCCCACGCCGCCTCCGCGGGAGTTGCTGTAGCAGCTCGTCAGCTGAGTGACCAGTCAACAGTCACGCTTCGTTGGTTGCGCGGTCGCGGGGCGAGTTCATAAGGAACTCCCCCATTGCAGGAAAAAGTGGGCGACACAGTCTGTGTCGCTCATATTGTATATGGCCGGGTCAGAGAGTTTTCTACTCGGATCTCCCCGTTACAATAGCAACAGTTGATTTTATATTAATTGTATTGTCAGTAAATTGCATGTGTTGGTTTATACAACCCATTGTGTTTAATTTTTAATCAACTGCGAACCAATGTTACAAACCTTTATTAATAATATATTTTCCTCGAGTATTACATGTTAAACAATCATTTTTATCATAACTATTTTATGTTGTTAATATATGTATATAAAATTCAAGATGTATTATTCCAAACAAATTTAGCCTTTTCAGGCGCCCTATTAGTCAATTTTTAGTTTAAGACCCCAGAATTAATAATATCGTTACAATTGACGAAAAACAACAACGAATTGATATTTCTGAGTAGTGTTCGAAGATGTTGAATCGTAATAAACTCGAATTTTCGTGTCAATATGTAACGATGGATGAAACATGGCTCCGTCATTTCACACCGGAGTTCAATCGACAGTCAGCCGAATGGGCTGCACATCATGAACCGACTTCAAAGCGTGGAGAGAAGGAACAATCGGTTGACAAGGTTCGGTCATACGTATTTTGAGATGCGCGTGGTATAATATTTATCGACTATCTTGAAAAGGGACTACGCAACAGCGACTATTGCATAGCATTATTGGAACGTTTGAAGGACAAAATCGCGGAGAAGCGGCTCCATTGGATGGAAAAAAGTGCTGTTTCGGGAAGACAACGTACCGTACCACAAATCAATGAAAAAGATAGTGAATTGAGCTTCGGATTGCTTCCACATCCACTATGTTCTCTAGATGTTAGCCTAAGAACTTAGAAAATAATAATATAATTATCAATAAAAAATAAACTTGGAAATCGAAGATATAGTTCAAACGTTTGCAAGACCCAGTTTTGGTTTAAAAGTGCAAAATAAATAATATCTATATAAATCAATTAGAGTCTAGCAAAGATTAGTGTGCTTGCAAGACCCTATTCTAGTAAGTGTTTAGTTTCAAATCAAAAAATTACCAGGATTTACATATAGCTAGGTAAAAAAGCCATTCATTTAAAGGAGACGGTAAATGTTTTTCCGTGAGATGGAAACAATAGGAAAGAAAAGGGCGGTTCCCTAAGCATCAACCTGTGTTGACGGAGGCGACCTGGACGGTCGGATGCTATGGGATGATGGGGTTTGCCTTGCCTCGAGGAATGGTTCGCACTCAGGACTGAAGGCCCTTTTGTAAGCATAAGACTATAGCTGCCTCGAATCCGGCGCAGTACTTCAAATCTCTCGGATAGAAACGGTACATATTCTCGGCTTTTAGACACAGAACTATCCACAATGGGACTCGTCGAACATATTAACTTTTATAAATACATTTACCGTCTTTCTTAAATTTTATGATTTTAGACGTTGTGTAGTATAAATGGTTTGTATAAATCATTTCCATTTACTTTTATAATTTATACTATTTTGTGTAATGGTTTTCTCGTATATGTAGTATTCCAGTTATATATAGTTTGTATACTATAGAGAGTGAGTTCATGGCCCGGAGCCCAGGTATCTCAATGACTACTGTTGAAGGCCGTTGGTAGCAACCAACCGCCCTCGTATACTCAGGAGTGTTTGCGCGCGTACTGGGAAGGAATGCGAAGCACGAACATTGTCACGGTCGCGTGTGGTGGGCGACACCCACAGCAAGATCCGGACTACCGCGACCGGAAGCGCGGTAATACAAGTTATGTGTAGAACTTGTACCATTGCTTGCGTATAAAGAGTGAGGCACGAGTCTACTCGAAACAGTGCATGACATGGGAAGAGAGAGAGTGAGAGATGCACACCTTAGACCAGATTCAGTCCGCGGACTGAATATTACCGTGTTAGTGAGGGATAGCTTAATCACACGTATTTTATGTTAAATCAAAATAATATTTATAGTGACGTTTCCCACCTCCCCTTTTGTATTATCACACTTGACGAAGTCGATCCCGCGACGTCGTAAGCGGGTTTCTCGCGCAGTCCAGTGAAATCCTCTGTGGTATCTCAAGGGCAGGGGGGCAACAAGGCGATAGATTTGGGCGCGAATCGATTGAAGTTTGGTGTCCTCTCCGCACCCGAGAAAAGTTATCGCCGCGAAGACGATACGCGCTTTTCCGATTCACGAAACTGTCCCGCGCAACAGTACAAGGAAACACGAGGATTGTTGCGCGAGTCAGGAATCTGCTCCGACGCGAAGAAATGGGATCACGGAAGTGCGCACGAGCATCACCAGCCTTTGCTCGTGTGTAACTAGCGTTTGCACGAGGCGATAACTGAATTGACGCGAGCGCATGCGCACTGAGTGCGCCGGCACTGTGCGCATAAAACCGCAAAGTTAGCACGGAGCTAACGGTGAATAGATGCGAGCGCACGCATGCTCACCGAATATAGTAAATTTGGCCCGTAATAAAAGATTGTAATTATTATCGTGCATGCACCATGCGAATCAACTGCGTATTGGTTAAAATCGTTTGCTGGTGTATACTCGTGCTGCGCAAACAAGTTGTAATTATAAAGTGAATCAAATTTGATTCATTGGCACGAAGCCATTAGTTGGTATTTTATTTATTTGATAAGACAGCGTCACAGTCCGCCGTTTCATTCCCTCCTCACCCCTTTCTTGATTGTTTTTGTCAGAACGAGCGTTCCAAGGAGCGAAGCCGTCTAACACATTTAATTAAACAAAATAATTACTGAAATCTCCTGTCAAATATAGTTGATCTGCGCCAGGTGCCCATTCTCTCGCAGTAATAGAATTATCTTCATTGATATGTATTCCAAACTTTAAAAATGATCTTGAAAAATCATTAAGATTGCCCTCGCCTGATTCAATTTTCCTTATACAATCTTTAAACAACCTGTACCTATTAATAAAAAGATATTAATAATAATTCTACTTAACATGTTAATAATACTTAATTAATAAACTATGAGTATAGTTAAAAACTACTACGAAACGGGATTACTAAATAATATAAAATGAAAATCGGTGATTCTCAACTTACGAAGTAAATGTTGAATTCTTTTCATTGAAGCTTTAAAGGAAATTAGAATCATCATACCACTACTAGATAACATTCTTGCTACCCGCACCCGCAGTTACTGGTCAAGAGGAAGGAACAGTTACTAGTAAATATATCTCGTACTCGATTGTCAAAGTCAACTTTGCGACGAGTATCTTGTTGTGATTGCCCGAAAAGTACTATCTCTCCAATACGGCCTTGACAGAATAGGGGAGATATATACAAAAGGCGCTTTATTATGATTTGTTTTATGAGTTTTCTTTTGTGCTAATCATTACTGAACGCTTGTCGTCCCGCTAATAGAGTATTCTAGTTTTTTGAATTTTTTTATTTGTTGAGTGCTCCCGGTGCGTACAACAGTAACTCCAAGGTTCGAGCTTGCACATCTTGAAGCTAGATGTTGTTTCAACTATCCAATCGAGCATAACCGAAATCTTCAGCAGTGCGATCCAGCTAAGGAGAGGGTCTCCTTTGAAACTACAACGAGAGCAGCAGCCATAACGAGAGAGAGAGAGAGAGAGAGAGATAAAGTTAGAGTGTTTATAAATCAGCTTAAATAATAATTCATAACTTTGACAATATCAATTGTAAGTGCGACAGAGAACGCATGGAAACGCGAGAGCGTGAGTATGAAAGAGAGGTGGAAAAGAGTATGTAAGCACCGAACAACCTCCTAGTGATTATACGAGACGCGATAGGGAAGAACGTGAGGGCAACAGGCCGAAATACGACAAGCGCGCGGAGAGCCGGTAGCTCCGCTTAAGACCGAGCAGCCGGGCCGCAGGACAAAATCGCGCCAAGTCGGCAGGCCGCATCAGCGGCCTAGAAGAGTCGCCGTAGCGCCGGCCAGCCCCCCCGCCCCTCGACACGTGGGCCACCGAAAGAGTTGGGATCCCCTGTGGACTCCGTCAGCCGCGCTATGCTAAACAACCACGCGCGCGGTGGAGAGCCGCCACGACCATCTTAACAAGGCACTTGTTGACGTCAAACACCACTGTTGCCGCGCCGCAGCATAGAGGAGCCACGTCATACTAGTACGACGCAGCATGCCGTGCGCGGGCTAACCGATGCTGCAGCCGACAACACTTACATAAGGACTAAGCCGAGGAACAATGCAAATTTCTGTAAAGAAATTTTTTTCAAAAGTATAAGAATAATTAAAAACGCGGAGGAAACTGACAAATTAGCTCGAGAATGAGGAAATGATAACAACCAACGTAAGCATAGCGGAGCTTCTCGCATTCACCAACGGAGACAAAAAGGAATCGGAGAGGAGCAGGCACCATGCAAGCTGATGAGAGTCGACAAAATAATGGGCTTGATAAAAGTAGAAAGGCTCCAGTCAGGTGTGATATCAGATTCGATCGTTAGTGGAAAAATACCCGGGCAGGTTTGGGCTAGAAGGCGAGCCACTTTCAGCGACGCACCTAATAACGCACAAAATAAACGTCACATATTTTAAAATCATAAAAAGCAAATAATACAGATTTCCATCTATGTTCAAGGAAAGGCTTCAGAGAGAAAGTACTGTATGTCTTATTAGTACCTTGGTGCCCTGTCGAGATTAAGCCATGTGTATCTTCGAGAACTCTAGCGCAATATTTGACTAGCACTACTAAGAACCAACCATCCTCCTTCGATCGGAGGGTACTGTAGGAACTAATAGTGCTCTCCTGAGCATTCAGCGTTCGGGATATTTCGTTGGTTGCAAGGGCACTTTTAAGCGGTTGGTCGTGAGAAGCGAAGTCTCATTGCGGACAAGCTCTGCTGCGTTCGGTCTTCAGTCGTTAGCTGAGTGGTGGTCCGGACGGTTCACAGTTTTGTTGATAAGCGTCAGTCGTCGATCAGAGGATGGGGTTAAAGCTGCTGTCACGTCATGTCCGGTTAAATCCTGGTCGGCTGCTGTTAGCTCCTTACTACAGCAGGAGGTTCTGTCTCGGGTAGCCGTCATTTTTCTGCATCACGTCGGTCGGGCTTATTTCCCAACCCGCTTCGGGCTGTGGTCATGGCATTGGCTACGCCTCTTAGGACGTTTCGTCTATCGGCTTCTCGCAACACAACATTACAGCGGACACCGCGGCACACTCGCACTGTTCGATTAATGACACGTTGAAATTATCGAACTTTGTTGTGTAGAACAATGTCTCGCGACACGCCTCTAGGCTTACTAGGCTTACACGTCGCAATCCTTCCATTCCGACCTGACTAGACACTCAGAGTAAGATATTCTTTTATGTTCTCAATCTAATCTCGACTGCTATACATTCGGAGATTTCGGCGTCTATGTCGAATCTGTACAACGACTAAGTGTCAGCGGCTTCAACTCTGGCTTGCGGGCCCTTCCAGGCCTTATCCTTAGTTGCTGTCTGTCTATCGGGGCTCGACCTGTGGGATACCGGCATGAAGTAGCGTGGACCTGGTGGTACCACGACCGCTGGCGGAGCGCTTTGTCGGTTGCCGTTCACTAGCCGGCAGCGATCGTCGGACCTCTCAATCTGCATGTGTACGGAGAGAAGAGTTCACCGAAAAAGTAGGTTCTATGTGTAGAACCTCAATATACACAGACACAGCATCGGTAAACCATATTGCACGCCATCTGTAATATAAGTGTTAGAACTTATATTTTAGATACTAGCCGCAGCATTCTACATTTTAATACTTAGTGTGTAAAATCTCAAAACTTAGAATGGCTGTACACCATTCTAGAATCTGCAATCGACCTTCTAAGCATGCAAACGCCTTCATATGTAATTTTTCATATATATAGATATGAAAAACTGACATTGACCACCAGGTTCCACGAGTACTAGATATTATATTAAATCTCCATCCTACAACATACAAGCAGAATCTAGAATTTTTCCAGCCAATATTACGACAATTAGGCTGTATAGAATACCACAATAATGGCGAAGATTATAAGCGGTGCCCTACATGTGTTACACATTTTTCTACCATAAGTTTCCCCATAATACAATTAATTTAATATTCCCCACTATTTATGTGTAGTACATCTGTGTAAAGTTTCATAATGTAGAGACATTGCAATATACATATTTTTGTAGTTGGCAATGTGAATCAAGGTCTTTTATGGGCTAAGATTATGTCCTTTAACGTTAATAATATTAATCTTTTGGGAACAGTATATATTTAAAAAAAAATATATTTACACCATGCTCTGGCCTACCATGACGCTACCGACAGCATCTTTAAGAAAGGCGAAGCAAACCAGCCGACAACGATGAGACAGGAGTTAACTAACAATAACCACTGACGCTGCTTTCATCATACGATGGGTGATCGCCAACAACGCTGTATAGGGACTCTAGCCGATAAACAACTTCACCGTCGCCGAGGCGAAACGGTTCGATGAGTGGGCCGACAGAGGAAAACCTTCTCTCGTGAGGAGTACTTGGATGCGCACGGAACGCTACGTAGACTTAGTAATGTTGATTAGCCGCACCTGTTGAAACAGAGAGCGACGGAGGTTGGACCGCGAATACGTAAAAGGCAACTGAACACGACCGACTCAGATGAGTGTACGTAAAGACTCGCGAAGGTTCGCAAAAATTGATACGAGATGCAACGCGAGGCAAATATCGTAAGCGACATATTAGCGTAGGGACCTCTTTTGTAGTTAGAAATTATGTAATAAACCTCCCTAGTATTATCAATTGGAATTTTTACTTGTATTTGATTAGCATATCCTCCCTCCCTAATCTAGCAAGACCATGTAAGGCTTACTGGTGTCTTCTCGCCAAGGCTAATGAGACCTCTCCAGGAGAACAGGATCTCTCTAGGCTAGCCGGGACACCTCGCTTGGTGCTCTTTTAAAATAAAATAAAATTAGCGGGCAGGCCGTTGTACGAACATCGCGAGACGAAAAAGCCTCCTGGATATCATTTATAAAAAATGTTGAGAAACTGTAACTAAAAATGTAAGAAACTAATTCTAAAATTTGAAAAATTGCGATTTTGAAGCAATTTAAAAAGTATGTTACTTTTTTACTGACTAATTTTATTTATGTAGGCACATTTGGGTACTATAAAAATTTAAACAATTTTTTCATAAATCTTACTCAATATTGTTGTAAATTACTTCAGGATAACACGAATTAATAGAAAGCAGAATACATGCTTAATAAATAACAGTATGGTTTCTTCTTGGTCTATGGCGCCTTCTGTACATTACTAATACTATTTTATTTTCATCCTAATTAGTAAGTTTTTTTCACTGGAAAGGATACATTTTCAGAATTCCAACTTGATGTGCGTAAAAATATTCAGTCATGCAGTTCTTGTTCAAATATCATTATTCATAAATTTAGTTAGATGTGGTAAACTGTTCTCAAAAGCAAACAGTTCCATATAAGCAACATTTAAACAATGTTCCATAAGTAACTTTCACTGTTTATAATCTAGAATTTCATTTGAATCCTTAATTATTTAAAATTGTTAATAATTCTCACAATTAATGTTGCAATAATGAAATTTTTAGACTCGAGTTACACTACATCATAAATAACAAGATAGATTTAATAAAGATTAATGGATGTAACAACTGCACATGGCAAATCGATGCCCTTTACTTTAATTTACATTACTTTTAAACAATTTTCATTCATAAAATACGAAGTTTGAATATAAAATATAAATTCACACAAAACCTATATTTGATTGTTTAAAACTTTTAAATTTATTTAAATACTTTTTAAAATAATACCAAAACTATTATCTTAAATGATACCTTTTAAAAGGTATCTAATAATAAGATGAGAGTTTTAATTCTGATGAATTAATTTATTAATTAACGCAGTTAAACAACTTAAACAGCTCGAGTTAAATTAGTCAGTCATTAATAATATACTAATAAAATATAAATTTACATTTAATATATATTCACATAGTTTTGTATACAACAATTCCTTTGTTTCAAATTCATGAAATTATAATAAAAACCTTTTACAAGATATAATTTTTGTAAGCATAAGGGTTTCTTTTCTTTCTCTTGAAATTAATAATGTCAATAATTAAGACATTATATAATTTAATGTGCAAACTAATTTTATAATTTTATAAAATCAAGATTGAAAATTTGAACCACGTATCACTTTTTTAAAATGTCCAAAATCATACAATTTACAATCATACATAATATAATTATCAATACACAGACACACACACACACACACACACACACACACACTAGTCATATTTATTTCAAGGTTTTAAAGACTATTTTGTTGATTTAGTTCAATATTAATTTGGATCATAATGTTATTTATAAAATAACTATTGTAAATATTTGTAAAATATATAGTATTATACTAACAGTAAACTTAATATTCTTATAATTAAAATGAATTATTAATTCTTATAATTATCAAGTTACCTTACTTATAAATTAGCTTATCCAAAAAGTAGTTTGAAACATGTATTAATTACAATAATGATAATAATTTAGTTTATAGACTTTGTAACAATGTATTGTTATTTTTGACTAAAAAATAAAATAAAATTTCTGTATCATTGATATTGTATACTTTTAGTTACAAAACCATATCTGCTTTAAACTGGCAGTTATAGAACTAGACAATACAAAAAGTGTTATATTAATAACTGTTTCCAATTAAAATATTATAATCCAAAATTAAAAATCAATTTCTAAAAAGTACAAATATTCGGAAATATAAATTGGCAAATGAACATTAGGTAACCAATAATAATTTTTTTTCTTTATACTTTATTACATCTCTTTTAAACATTCATACGATTAAAAATAAATTAAAACAAATATTAAATTAAAATTTATTGGCATTATGGTATAGAAAATGATGCATAATAGATAAATGTCTAATTGTATGTTAAACTAATACCTAAAATATAAATCATGATTACCTTTTTAAAAAATCAATTTCATAAGGTTTCAAATACGGATCTCTAGATAATAAGTTTTCTAGTTCTGGCATTTCGATTGCTGGTAGATCCATTTTTCTTAATTTATTGCTTCTAATGGTTTTAACTTCTCGGTATTCTTCTTTTACCTTCTTTTATTATTGTACTGTTATTTGTAACAATAAATCCAGCGATTCCGGAATCTCGGTAATGCGAATTTACCCAAATTTACCAAGGCTTTTCGCGCCTGTGCAGAGCGACTATTTTGTCAGTGCGCACTAATTGGCGGGTGTATGCTGACAATTTTAAATGGCGGGCAGCAGTAAACATTAAAATAATTTTAATTAAATTTTTCGAGGTCAAAAGATTTTGAACCATAATATACTAATTTAATTGTTATAAAATATAATTAAGAACTAATTTAATTATATTACTCAAACAAATAATAATAATATTTAGACTCTTAATTATTTATTAATTAAAATAATTCATATTTAATATTAGCAACTTATCCAACACAACGCTTTTATAAAGTATGAATTATTGATTAAAAAAACTGTGGTTTCGAAGCAGAAATTCTCAAAATGAAACAAAAGTCGTAAACCTGATCCTAATGGCGATCTGAACGCCACCATAGAGGATTCCGAAACTTCAGACCAAAAAAAATTTTACTTTTCCATTTTTAGAACCAAAATAACTGTTTAATAGTCATAAAAGTATGACTAAAATTAATTAAGTTTCTAAAAAAATATTTTATATAGTTGCTTTTTTACGAAATATTTTTCTAAATATGTAATGAAAAATAAAGTATTTACAACATGTAAGGCCGTCTGCTGTTAATACAGTTGACGATTTCAGTGGATGCTACCAGAGATTAGAATAGAGAGATCGCCGATACAATACAACCGACCCGCGCCAGTTTCGACGCGCCGTAGTAATACGCACCCGCACGGATGAAATCGTAAGCCGGTCCATTTGTGGGGTAATGAGGGGAAACAAGGGAGAGAGAAGAATGGACCGCGAGTGACGAATCGTGTCCATGAGGCTGGCGCTATTTGTTAAAATGGTTTGGTGACTAACTTCCATTTCTTGGGCGATGTCACGAGATGCCACATGCCGGTCTAACTCGATTTTTTCCATGATTTGATCGGTATTCATCGTCACAGGTCTTCCGCTGGCTGGCGTATCCATGGTGTCGTTTTCACCGGCTCTAAATCGTCGAATCTATTCCTCTGCGGTTCGAAATGATAGAGTACCATCGCCCAAAACACCATTAATCTGGTGAAACGTTTCTCTAGCGGATTTGCTTTTAATGAAGGAAAACTTTAAAACACCTCGAATTTCGGCGTTAGTAAACTCTATGTTTACACATCTATAACTGTTGAATGCAATATCAAAACTTATCATGCATAGCGTCGTTTTGTAGGCTATGTCAAGACCTTTCAAATGATGTATAGTGTTGCCAGATACGGACTCTGTAGTGCTTTGTACATAGCCACGAAATGCAAAAGACAAAAAGATGGAAGGGAGATATTTGCAAACCTAATAAATAGTTATAAATGGTTATAATTTAATTATTACTTTCTTTTGTATAATGTATTGTTTAGTTATGTAGTATTAATTATCCTATAGAATTTGTTCAATTCTGTGCATGTTTTCTATCCATTTTACTTATTTTAACTTTACATATTTTTATACAATTAGGAAATTATGCTGTAAAATACATGTACATTATTTAATTACGCAATATAATTTTTTTAAATACTAATATTGCAGTCCATGTATACTAGCATTCACGCGAGGGCGCCACGCAATAGATTTTGATAATATATGTATTAAAATAAAACCATAAAGTAGAGGCTGGTACTGGGATCAGGAAAAAGATCAGACGATTGTGACCGGAGCATGAGTGCAGTAAGCCATGTCTCGAAGGCGAACCAGCGTCGTGTCTATTTGATAATAATTTGTATATTACGAAGCAGTAGTTTTTAAAATAAAGTATCTTTAGTAATATTATAACTCATTCGTTAATTAATTTAAGTTGTAAGGAACCTTGGGGAAAATAATAAATAAGCCAACACTAATAATATAATTTATGATTACCTATTATTTTATTATATATTTTATGATTTACGTATCAATATACTAAACACTAAAATATACAAAACACTAAAAATATAGTTATTCGATTTTTATGATTATGTCACGTCCGGCGATGAAAATAACTATTTAATTCGAATGCGAGTTCTACGCCGAATCGAAAAGTATTCCGTCGAGAACGTGACACTTCTGCTCGCACTTCAGTGGAAGATTGAGTGCTGCTTTTGCCGATTTTTAGGCCTAGGCTTGCACCCAATAGCCTGGGAACAGGGCCGAAAGGGGGTAACCACTTTTTAGGGTGTACCTTGCCGAGATTATCTCCAAGGCGAGGGCCTATGGATTTCCCCGGGACATTGCCCTTTCTTTATTTTACTGAGAAAGCTTTACAGCTTGTATAATAGGAGGTTTTCTAAATGAAGAAGAGAAAGATTAATTTGAATTTGTAATTTATTGAATTTTAATAATGCGGTTTTACAAAGTTTTTAACAATGGCTTGCGGTTTTAATAAGTTTCCTATTCTAAAATGGATAAATAGGTATCGAATAAAAATTAGCCTAGCCCTTACTTTGATTCTGTATCCGTATGGTGGGTACACGAATAATGGTTTGTCAGTCTAGGAAGGCTGAGATGAAGCCGTTATTCGGATGTATAGCTTATTTAATAAAGTTTAAAGCCAGAGGCCTTCTGTCCCTTATTAAATCAAGCTACTGGGAGGAATCTCCTGAATGAACCCTCACCGCAGAAGTACGTACAATCCGGAGATCGTAGTCATCATTTAGTGTAGGGGGCCTACACTAAATATTACTATAAGTATAATATTATTATTATTTAATATTATTATTATTATTATTATTATTATTATTATTATTATTATTATTATTATTATTATTATTTAGTGTAATATAATATTACACTAAATTCATTTAGTTAGTTGCCTTTTATATACACCTAGGCTGATTCGACCTAACCGAATTAGCAGTAGGAACAATACAGGCAAGAGAGAAAGAAGGAATCAGTTAGTCCTTGTCGTAGAAGCACTTACAACCAATAATCGTAGTCCTCATTTGGTATGAGTTAACCGACTTGCTCAATATAATTATTTATAAGGCACATTTGGAGTCGATAGTAAGAGAGAGAGTTTATGGGAAATAGGCGCCAGGCCCTTGAGGGTATTCTCTTAAGCGTGGACGTGAGGGAGAGAGAAGAGAGGCGGTGGTGAGGGAGGAGAGGCAGCGCCAGGCGCTGCATCTCTGACGGAGAGAGGAACGAGCGACGGTGTGGGACGTGGGGGTGCGAGAGAGAAAGGAGAGTGGGTGCGAGAGAGAAGGAAGAGAGGTAGTGGTGAGGAAAGCGTGGGTGCCAGGTAGAGGAGGGAGGCAGTGGTGAGGGAAGTGTGGGTGCGAGAGAGCGAGGAGAGTGAGTGCGAGAGAGAAAGGAGAGTAGGTGCGAGAGAGAAGTAAGAGAGGTAGTGGTGAGGGAAGTGAGAGTGCCGTCTACTGTACGTCTACTCTACGGCCGTTTTGGGGGATATCCCTTTTGTGCTCTTTTCTTTTATTATTTCAATTTGCTATAATCGGAGGTATCGGTCGTTACATAATTTGCCTGTCATTTCGGTTCTCTTTTAATATAGTTGTCTCGTTTTCGAATGGTGCTGATCGGACTATTATTAGTGTTTCTCTTATTTTCTGCATTTACTTGTATTATATCTTTCTGTCGCGTATGTGGTCTTTTCTGAAACGGAAAATTATTCTCTATTAACATGTGTATACCGTTTTTAAAATAATGGTTTGTCTACTGCGAAGTATAAGTTTTTCAAACTATTGTATTCATGAAAGGCTACTCTGTAGCGGTGTACGTGCATCGGCCCGGTCGTAAACGCAGCGGGTGGTATGGGCGCTGAATTTGTTACTCGGTTTCTCTTACAGGATTATATATATATTGTTACGTGGCGGTTACCAGATGGCTGATGTCGCTCCGGCTCCCAGCCATCACGCGACTTAAGGACTTTCCGTCCTCTCCTCCTGCTCGTATCGTCGCACGGAAAATCCGCGGACGCGGCGGGGCGAGCCTGGGTGCTCGCTGCTATAAGGGACGCGAAAAATGGGAAAAGGCGCGCGAAATGATTACACGGATGTTTTGAATGTTAACTTAATTATTTATTATAATAAAATTTACAAAAAAGAATCCCGACAGTGAGCGACACTATCTAGCTAACTCTTTCTCTCTCTCTCTCTCACTCTCCCGACGCGGATGATCGCGCACACGCTACAAAATATATATATCTCAATTTACTTACTTTGGTGGCGGCGGTGATCTCCGAATAGGCGGGAAAATGCTTACACTTGTTTTGCCAATCTCCAACCGCAAGGGCGAGATTGAAGCGTCCCAAGGTTCGCTTTGTTGTTGTAGTTAACACTTGGTTCGCCAATCTCAACCGCAAGGGCGAGATCAAAGCGTCACAAGGTTCTCGAACTCTATCTTTCAGTTTGAGTGCACCTGCACTGTGATGCACTTCTCTCTCTCACTCTCTATCTATCTCTCGCTATCACTCTCTCTCTCTAACTCACTTAGCGCGTCGCGCGAAAAGCGTGGCGCTTCGCCGCTAATCGTCTCGGGAGGAACCGTGTCCCAAGACACACTGATCGCAATCGCGCAATCACACAAGGATCGAGGGCCGATCGCGCGCATAATTGCCCTCTCCCCTTCATTAGCCGCCGCGGCCCGCGCACTTTCCCGCGCGACAATTACCGCGGTGCGCCGAATTTCGCGCAGCCCAGTGCCCCCCACTCGGCGCATGGTCAAGGCTGCGAGCACGTGCTCAGTACAGCGGTGACCACGGCGAGATACTCGTCGCAATATATATATATATATATATATATATCAATTAAAAATATGGAAGCGTTACGCAGGACGTAACACCTCGTTTACTTGTATGAATAAAATCTGTAGATAAAATATGTCTGAAGTATAAGCGGTACATTCGTCAAGTAGGATTAGAATTGAATCCTACACGACCGCGAAATTTTGAATGGACATGCTCTACAGAAACTTGATTACACAGGCGTGTTGCAAGTTGAAATTCGGGATAAACTAATTTGATGTCCTGATATAACTGTACTAAAGACTGCCCCGATATAATAATCTGGTTAGCAAATTCATATACATGTTCCTTAAATGTGTACTTTTGCAGCTGATATTGTCACACACCGGCAGAATTAACTGAAGATTCCGGAAACGATCTTCAACCAGTGAAAATGTGCATGCAGTTATGACAGCCGAGAATTCAGCCAAAGCACTTTTGGAAACATTTGACTGCAGCTCGGTTCAACATAAGAATCTGGCTTAGCAAATTAATACACGTTTTGTTAAAAATGTGTATCAGTAGCTGATATTATGCTTTGCCGAGCTAAAGCCGGAAGTTTTAAAAAAATACCCTTGTGCCCAGAATAACTATGCGCTTTTTCGATGCTTGACGCTCATTTTCGGTGACTAAATCGAATTCTGCCACTGTGTAACAGTATAAACTGCAATGGTACACATTTAAAGAATAGGTCTATAAATTTTTTAAGCTCTATTATTATGCTGGGCTGAGTTATAGCCGAAAGTGTGAAAAAAATTAATTTTGGAATTAATAATGGCAATTTATTAATTAGATTCTTTTGTAAGAATCTATGGACAAAAACGATGCTTATTACTTCGTGATCCGTTCACAAAGAACAGCAATTCTCCAATAAGAGAGTAAGGCTAGTGTAATCGGACTTTTATACATTTGTTGATAAGAAATGAACGTCGTTTTCATATATTTATTTATCGCTTTGAGTTGTCGCCGCAGAAGGATATAACAGGTTGACCAAACCAGCCTCTGCGTCTCATTTCAGAATCAGAGTTCTTCGTGAACAGATCACGAGGTAATAAACCTCGTTTTTTGTCAATAGAGTCGTACAAAAGAATCTATTTAAAAAACTTAAAAAAACATGAATTCTTCAAAAGTCCAAAATCCTAGTCATTGAATATATTTGCAAAATATGGCTCACACAAAAATAACATCTACTCGGGATTACATATGGATTCGCAGTTTTTGATCATATTAATGAGATACGAAGAACTCAAAAAAGTATTACAGGAAAAATAATTATAATAGAACTATTTCAAACGATTTCAAATTTATAACCTACTATCTGTAATGGTTCTTTCGTTCACTATCTGATGTAGTGATGATTCATTTTAATGTAGCGATCAATTTTTAGTTAGCACAGAGAGTAAATGTACATTGCAAAACAGTAAAATTTCACTTTTGAAACTTAAGAGAGGGCCGAAAGTTTCAAAAATAACTATGCGCTTTTTTGTAAGCTCATACATTTTTCTAATAATACAAATATTATTTTCATTAAAAATTATTATTTATAATATTGAGTTAACATTTGTAGTTCTTTGAATAATTCATTCTAAATTTTTTTTTGTCAGGGGCCCGCGACATATGTTTGCCCTAACCGGCGGATAGCTCTGGCTGCCAGCTTCAGGATCATGCTAACAGATACTCAGGAACCAATAGGGGGCCCTGGGGTTTGTGGCCCCTGGTTTTAAAATGTTTCAAAAATAGGATTAATTATAATTTTATTAAGAAATAAGTTTTTTTTTTAATTTTTTCAAGTTTCTAAATCTTAAGGAGCAAAAGATTATTTAAATTTCAGTATACGTTTAAAGCGATTTTTAAAATATAAATGTGAAAATTTAGAATAAGACTAATACAATTTTAATTTAAAATTAAAAATTTCAGATTAAGCAATGTGTATAAAGTTTAAGAGTTGAAATAAAATCTTTCTTTTAATTTATACTTCAGTGATATAAGATATTTTAAACTTTATCACTACATCTTATTAATGTTGAAATTTGACATTATTAAAATCTTTTGAAAATCTGTTTAAGATATTAAAAGATTAATTTACGCAGAAATATTAAGTAAATATTTCGTTGATTGAATAACAAGGGACATTTAATCAATAAAATAATTATTTGTGTTTAATATTATGACGAGTGGTCGTCCTCCCGGGACAAAAGAAATAACTTATTAATAAATTACATTAATAAATACTTGAAATCGGGTGACGAGCAGGATAAGAAATTGCATCGCTGCAGGTTGAAAGCAATTAACTTTAATCACCAGTTAATAACGAAATTTGTTCGATTTGTTGAGGAAAACGATTGGAGAGGATCAGCTGGTGAAAATAAACAGAGATAGTTGCAAGTAAAGTGCGAGTATATGGAGGTGACGATAGGAAATATACTGTCGAGGACCAATCAAGCAGTCTCTTTTTGCTCACCAGGAGGCGAATCGTAATCCTCCCCAGGGATTGAATTTAATAAAAATATCGAGATATCCCGTCTTTGTTTTACTTTATCGTGATAATTTAAATATAGTTCGAGTACATATACAGTGCGTACTTATTCTTTTCCTTACACGAATTTTTGGTATATTCAAGGTGTAGCTATTGAAGAGAGAGAGAGAGAGAGAGAGAGATAGAGACGATTTTTGGAGGATAGTTTATTGATAAATATTGATTGATTTATAATAATAATTGATTAATTTTTATTGAATTATTTGGGATTTTATGAATATTTTTTGAGAATTTTTGTAGTATTTTCTTTCTTTTTATGATCTCGATAAGGAAAGGAGCCATACCGCTCAAAGTCAAGGCTCAGGCTGTTTTATATTATCTTTTGGAGATTAGGAGTATACTCCAAGATAAATTAAAGAAGGTGCGTGGGCCGGGACCTTGTATTTTTTTTTGTTATTTATTTTAATTATTAATTATTCATGGGCATTGTTGGTGAGTAAATTAAATATTTTCTTTTTGTATTGTCCTCTCTCTCTTCTCTAATAGCCGGTATACCCGAGTCGACGATATTTTCAATACTTGTACATTTCTTTCAGCTCGAGATGTTTTTCTTTTTTTTTTTTTGTTTTAAATAGGTATTATTTTACTAGTCGACATATTAGAAATTTTCTGATTTATAGTTTAGTTATATTGTTTATTGAATAAATATGGTTATAAACAAAATTTAATTATTGATGTTAGAAATTTATTTCAACTGAACCTCCTTCGATTGGTGAAATCGCAATTTGCGCGCGACGCGCCTAGGGTAGAGGAGATCGGGAAAAATAGAATTTAAAATTTGTATTTTTTTTAATATTCAAATTGTTAAACTTTTGTGATCCCACGTCACAAATGGCATCCCTTGTGGGGAATTGACTGTTTTTTGTGTAGGTCGAGATATATTTTTCTTTCAGGAGCAGCAATTCCAGGAATTTTGGCAGAGAGAGAGAGAGAGTAGTTAGAATAATTTTTGTGTTATTTATTGTAATTCCTCAATAATTATCGCGGTATGTGTAACATGTGTATTATTTGTGTATAATTTATTGTTTTATAATTTATTTGATAAATTCACGTTTTGGCGGCAAAACCGCCATTTTGTTGTTCTGTGGAGGAGCCTTTTTCCCTCCCTTTAGAAAGTCGGCCATTTTAAATAGGATTTAGATTTTTTGCGCGTAGTTATTGCAAGAGCAAATTATTCTTGATTTATTGTGTGAAGATTTTGAAGATCTTAAGAAGATTCCTTGGCAGCGTTATCGAGATATTTCGCAAGTTTTTTTTTCAGCTCGCGAGTGTCGAGATATTTCGCGTTTTCAGCTTCTACCAAAAGATCCTCCTTTCATCGCTTTCAAGAATTTTTTTTTCTCTTCGAGATACCCGATATTTAAAATTTATTCGCGAGTGTTGAAATTTTACCATTATCGAGATATTCGCGTGTGTCGAGATATTTCGGGTTTACAGAAACATCATACCAGAAGTATCACCAATTTACCGAATAATAAGGATTCACGCGAGTGTCGAGATTTTGCTGTTCGAATTAACCAAAAATTTTTTCTCTTCCTTTTTTTCGCGAGTGTCGAGATAATTATAATTTTCTAGGTTCTGTTTTGCTACGGAAAAATCGAGATATTATTTTTAAAAATTTCAAGACTCAAGAATTATAAGGATTAACCAATGGAGATATAAAATATAGGAACATAAATCATCTTACGAAGAATTTCATCATTGGATTTATTTCTTATTATTTATTAGGCAGGATATTGGGTTTAGTGAGTAAAATTCTTAGTAAGCGAATCGAGGTTAGTTATTTGGTAGGCTAGGCGTAATAAAAGTGTAAAAGGATAGGAAGGAAGGCCGATTCCTCCACAGAATTAATTTTTTTTGTCCTTTCTAAACGACTATCGACAATTTTTTTTTTTTACTTTGTTGACTGCGACAGTTTCCCAAATCGAGAGTTAGGGGTTCATTTTCTAATTCGAGATATTAAGAGTTATTTTCAGTTGGCTTAAGTTGGTGTAAATTCTTTTATTTTAGTGTTGGGCATAAAATTTTTTTTTGTTTAACAGTTTTTTTTTTGTAAAGTCGAGATAAATGCGTCATAATACTTGGTTTCCTTTCTGTTATTAGTTTCAGAATTGTGCAACAAGATATTGGAGTGTTAGAATCGAGATATTTTACTTGGGTTGTTAGTTATTCTGATACAACATGGAGGATTATGCCGTTTTAATGAGATTATTAGATAATTCGAGAGAATTACGTTCGTTGTTAAGGGACATTGTTAGACGTCATTTATCAGAAATTCGGAATGAATTGAACTTGTTAGGTTTGAGTTCGGTTGGATCCGATCGAGTTTTGGCGGAGCGATTATTTAGGGCGAACGTTAGGGCCGCAGGTTTACACGAAGACGTCCCGTGGTATCCTTCAGTGGATGATTTAGGGGATCAGGCGTCAGTGGTAGATTCTCCGCCGATTAGGTTAGGAAATATAGAGGACCCGTCAATTGCTGAAGGGAACATTGGCGATTCGGTACCAACATTGGACCCGAATCCTCAGGCGTTAGATTTATCTGTCGTTAGTAGAGCTAATCGAGAGTTATTGCCCAGTCAGCATATGCCCTTACAAACCAGCCATAGGAATCCTCCTCCTAGAATCTTGATGAGTGTACCAAGTTCCGGGCAATATACGGACAATCAAATTTCGTCTACGTATACAACGGTTGGAGGTAATACAAATCTCGCCAGTTCGAGTCGACCTGCCGTTTCTTTTGCTAGTCCGGTAGGACAGTCCAGTGTGACGGAAGAAGAGAGGCCTGAATATCGAGTTCCAGTACCTCCGGAGTGGCGTGACCCGGCGATTTCGTTACCTTCAGTAGTTCCCAGAGTGTCGAGGAACCCCAATTCTTTGATAAGTGATTTTCGAGATGGAAATATATATGACGACGAAACAGATTTAGATATTAGCTATGGACCACATTTGCGTCGAGATTTTCGAGATAATGATGAAGAATATGGGGAGACTCTGGGAACGCAGTCAGGATCACGAAATCCAAGTTCGACGGGATCCCAATTAGGAAATAGTAGGGCAATCGTCGCTTTCATGAAAGTGCTACAAAGTTGGAGGTTAAAATTCGCCGGGCGGCCAAAGGAAGATGCAGCAAATTTTCTAGCCCGTTTGAATGATTGTAGGGATTGTGTAGATGTTGGTTATGGTGAGGCGCTGCGGGCATTACCCTGCGTCCTCGCGGAAGGCGCCGATTTGTGGTTTAGAACAAAAAGGATTAGTTTTTACTCGTGGCAGGACTTCGTACAAGAGTTCAAAAGTCAATATATACCGGATGTGGATAGCGAAGATCTCTTGGCGGAGTTGAGAGCGAGAACACAGGCTAGAGGAGAAACTATAAATAATTTCCTGATGAGCATACGGCACCTAATAGGATTGTTTAGGAAACCTTCATCGTTGAAGACCCAAATGAAAATAATTTATAGGAATTTGTTACCCGATTATCGGCATTTCATGTTAGATAAGTCGTTGGTAAGTGTAGATAGTTTCGAGTTATGGGGCCGGTGGTTTGAGAAAGCTAAGGACCTGGATCGTCGTTATGCTCCTCCACCTCCGGAAGACAAGGTGTTAGTTCCGGGTGGTGCTTATAAGAGTTTTAAGGCCAAAGTAAGCGCCATAGAGGAGAGGAGTAGCGAAACGCCAGGGACAAATAATCGTAAAATACGGCCTAAGAATTTTTCAAACCCTGGTCCCAGCATAAGAGAAGTTAGTCCAGTTGTACTCGGCTTATCACATGAAAATGCAAGACAGGAGGTAGCTAATGTGCAAGAGTCGGTTCAAGCGTCAATATTCAGGGCCAATAATAATAACCATTACATTGGGAATATTACCTCGTAGCAGTCTTATCGAGGAAATATAGGTCCAACCACAGGCAATACTGGAAATAGGGTCAACCCGTTGCCAAATAGAAGACCAGGCACGTGCTACAGTTGTGGCGAAGAAGGCCATATGGTTTCTGTCCGTCCTAGAAGGCAGTGCTTTTAGTGTAGGGCATTTGGCCATATGTCTAGCCGTTGCCCGAATAGAGAGCGCCAGTTAAGCTGCCAGGGTTGTGGAGCCTTGGGAGTAGAGTTGAAAACCTGTAATAATTGTAAGGCGGTTCGAGAATTTATAGAAAGGAATTTGGGAAACGATGTCGCAGGAGCGATTCCTCGCCCCAAACCACCTGCAAAGTAATAGCGGCGCGTTTATTGAGTCATAACCCCCGAGCTGATACGCAGATGACGGCCGAGGTTGCATATAATTAGGGAAGAAGTTTGTAGCTATAAATCCCAAGCCGATAAGGAGAAAACGGCTGGGATACTAATAGAGAAGCGTAGTAATGGGATATTTAGAGATACATCGTGTGGAATGGATAGAAATGATATAGAGTTAAATTACCGAGCTGGAAAGGAAGATGCGGCCGGTTTATTAATAGATGGGAAACAAAATGTGAGTTGGAAATACTCTGTTTCGTGCGGCCAGCCGGTCAGAACAGAGGAAAACAGTCATAGTAGTCGGAATGACCAAGCTGGTAAAGAGAATGAAGCTGGGAGTTCTGGACCTAGTAGGGAGGTCGCTGAGAGCGCTTCAATGGGAAATTTGCAGAATAGAGTGGTTATACGGAGTAACGATCTGCCCGAGATGAATACTTGGATGAAGACAGCGTTACCCAGGTTGAAGAATTTCGTTGGAAAGGTAAGGATTAAAGCACGGGCAGAAGAATCTGCCACTAGAGCAATTTATCAGGCATCGACTTGGATGGACAGATTGAATAATACAATAAATGACTCAATAATGAATTTAAAGAATAGCATGAAGGATAGGTTAGATCGTGAGAACAACGAGAACCAGACGGTTGAGAAGGAATTAACAACTGGTACTGGTTGTCGTTTATCGTCAAATGTAGGTTTAGATGTTGATAATAGGTTAGTTTGTAGGGTACCTTTAAAAGTCGAGATACGAGTTTAGTTAACGATAATGGGTTAGGTCGAGATGTACAATCAAGTATCTTATCGAGTCAGAGTGCGGGTGAAAATTCTTTGGAAACAGCTAGTAGTTTAGAAACCCAAGCTCATTATTTAAAAGGAATTTTAAAGAAGCATATGCCATATGTACATTCCCCACCTCATTCTTCTGATTTGAGTGTCGTTGAGGATACGGGTTCAATAGTTGGTCAGTCCATGGCCAGTAAAGTGGCATGTAATGACCTGGGGGGAGGTGGAACTATCGTAGATAGTTTAGATCCGCTCCCAGGAGTAAGCCAAATAGATTTTCAAGAATGTGTGGAGCAAATATGTATGGAGAATAGGAAGTATATGCGAGTAAATCTAGCTGGAATTGAATATAAAGTCTTGTTTGACCCTGGGTCTATGATCTCTGTAGTAGGTCCGAGGGTCTATACTAGGTTTGTTGATCGATTAGAACCAACATGTGTGACGGTAAAGGGTGTCACCGGAAACTGCACTAAAGTGATAGGTATCTTGAAGGTAAATTTAGATGTTGATGGGATTAATAGAGTACTGAAGTTTCGGGCTGTTAATTTCAAAAGTCATGATTTGTTGTTAGGGATGGACTTTTGTTTAAAATGGTATATCGAGTTTAAAGCTGTAGAAAATCTTTGGAGGGTTCGAGATAATGAATGGCATAGGTTTATTGATGATAGTTCTAAAGAAGATATGGTGTTGATAGCTGAATGTGCAGGGATCTCAGTTTTAGAAGGAGATCAGAAAACAGCGTTGGATAGAGTAGTTAAAAAGGGACTGGAGAATCAACCCAAGGAGTTCGGATTGACTAGACTAGTGGAACACCGAATCGAGGTTGAAGGAAATTTCGGTGCATTCGGTTTGACAAATGCGCCAATGACCTTTCAGCGATTAATAGATGGATTGTTTGGGCTGGAATTCCAACCATTTATCTTTGGATATTTAGATGATATAATTATTGCCACCGACAGTTTCGAGGATCATTTGAAATGGATTGAGTTCGTGTTGAAAAGAGTGTGTGAGGCAGGTTTGCAGGTTAATCAAGAGAAGTGTAAGTTTGGCTGTAGCCAGGTGCGTTATTTAGGGTATTTATTAGATAGTGAAGGGTTACGCCCTGATCCAGAGAGAATACAGCCAGTACTCGATTATTCCGGCACCCCATACCAAGAAGCAATTGAGGAGATTCCTTGGAATGGTTGGTTGGTACGCTAGGTTCATCGATAAGGATTCCGACATCAAATTGCCTTTATTCAAGCTGTTGAAAAATAAACAAGAATGGATTTGGGAACCCGAACAACAGGAGGCATTTGAAAAGTTAAAGATTGCTCTAACTCAGGCACCGGTTCTAGCTAGGCCAGATTTTTCCAGAACGTTTACAGTCCAATGCGATGCTAGTAGTTATGCTATAGGAGCCGTTTTATCACAAGAATTCGAAGACGGAGAACATCCAATCGTGTATGTAAGGCGGGTTTTAACAAGATCAGAAAGGAATTACTCTACCACTGAAAAGAAATGTTTGGCGGTATTATGGGCGATTAAGAAAATGCGGCCCTATTTAGAAGGGTATTCTTTTCGGATCATCGCAGACCATAGTGCTCTTCGGTGGTTGCAGAACCTTCGAGATCCTACAGGAAGACTTGCTCGTTGGGCTTTAGAAATGCAACAATGGGATTTTGTGATACTCCATCGTAAGGGTGCTATGCATCATGTACCGGACGCATTATCGAGGGGTTTCGAGTTCGAAAAAGAGATATCCGCTTTGGAAGAGTCGCAGGATGAATGGTATGTAAATTGGATGGAGCAAGTGTTGTCACCGCCAAAGATCTTTAAGAATTGGAAGGTGGAAAATGGCATGTTATATTGTTACCGGATAGATCCGTTATTAGATCCTATATTGTTTCCAGAAGAGAGATGGAGATTAGTTATTCCTCTCGAGATAAGAGATAGGGTTCTGTCGGATGCACATATAGATATCTCTGCAGGTCAGTTAGGAATAGAGAAGACCTATGACCGGATTGCTCGAGAATATTACTGGCCCGGTTTATGGTATGATGTCAGCCGGTTCGTTACTTCGTGTCTGGATTGTCAGAGGTATAAAATGATGCAGTCTGCTCCGCAAGGCTTGATGGGTCAACGAGTAATAGAGCAGCCTTGGACGGTAGTAACTTCGGATTTAATGGAGTTTCCACAGAGCAAGGGACAATGTAAATATATGGTTGTATTCCAGGATCTATTCTCTCGTTTGGTAGAAATGAAGCCTTTGAGATCAGCAGATGGAAAGAGCGTAGCGGCAGCACTAGAAGAACTGGTGATTTTTAGATGGGGAGCTCCTGATTATTTCCTAACTGACAATGGTAAAGAATTCATGAATAAGCATTTGAATGAAATGTTGAAAGAATATGGAATTAATCATGTGACGACTCCTCCGTATCATCCTCAGGCTAATCCTGTGGAGCGAAGCAATCGAACTTTAAAGACGATGTTATCAACGTTTGCTAAGGATGAGCATAGAAATTGGGATAAACATGTGCACGAATTGAGATTTGCGATTAATACGGCCATTCAGTCTAGCACTAAGGTTATCCCGCGTTCCTGAATTTCGGTCGTCATCCAGCACAACCGAAGAGTTTGCGTCGAGAATTAGAAGCGAATGAATCCCTGAAAGAATTAAATGCCGAGGTTTGGTTAGATACGTTGAAGAGGTTAGATGCGTTACGTGACTTGGTACGGCGACATAATGATGAAAGTAGGCAAATTCAGTCTAGGCGGTATAATAGAGGTAGGCGCCATATCACGTTTAATGTCGATGATCAGGTTATGCGTAAGGTGAAGGTCCTATCGAATTCGGCACAGGGATTCTCGTCGAAAATGGCCCCGAAGTATGAAGGACCGTTTGTTGTTTCCAAAGTGTTGTCTCCCACCGTATATGTGTTGGAAACCGGGAACGATCGGCGTATCGAGAAGATTCATGTTGGGGATTTAAAGCGGTTTATACCGCCGCGAAGGTGATTGTTGATTTGTAAATGTTGGTGGATGGTGGTTATAGCGTTGTCACGTCCGATCGTAGTATTATATCATTAAATAATGTACAAATTTCTTAGATGGCTCGTACCAATTTAAAATTGAAAATTGAGGCTGCTCAAAGGGTGAAGGAGGAAAACGAACAAATAACCCCGCTATCCACCTCTTCGGGTTATGTTGAAGAGCTGGAGCGTTTAATAAGGGAGGAAAACTCTGTGGATGAAGTAGCGGAAGAGCAGAGACTCCGAGAGACGGCCTTATCCTCTCGTATGACCCGGGGGGTTATAGCCGGGTTAAACGATGGAATTCCCCCAGTTGCTACGGTGGAATCACCCTCCGTTAGTATGGTCGGGGAAACTTTAAAGGGGTTGGAGCTTTCCTCAGGACGCTCGGCTGTAGGGAACACAGGCGCCTCGTCCGCGGAGGCTGAGGAATGGAGGGCTAGAGGTGGTATGCCTCCACCGGCGGGGTTGCCTCCGTTTGCGAGACCGGACCGGAGGTACGTGCGAGGGGAAGATGGCGTTTGGCGGCGGGTTAAAGGGCCCCGCCAAATGTCATTGGATGATCTAGAATCGTCGGTGGAGCCGACACGTCTCGTGAACGAGCCGTTCTCGCCTTCTCACCCGGGACCATCGAATCTAGTGCCCGAGAGCAGGACGGAAATGCCGGAATTCGTGGGGAGTGGCGAGTCAATGGGGGGCCCTGTGGAAGAGGTTCTTTGTCCAGAGAATTCCCCCCCGGACGTGGTGATGTGCTCGTCAGCCTCGCGGGTTCTCGGGTCGGGGTTGGTTTCGGTGGGTTCTGCGGGGAATGGATTCGGGGAGGGTCGGCCGCGGGACGGGGCCGCCGTTACGCCATCGGGAATGCGCACGCCCCGTATGCGCACGCAAGGGGCCCTTTTCGGGAATTTGGTAAAGATACCGGACGATCCAACCGTGGACCCCCCCATCTTCGGATGTTTTAATTGTTGGGAGGAAGGGCATACGCGAATGTCCTGCGTGGCACCGCGAACGCGGTTTTGTTTTAATTGTGGGCGTCGGGGAGTGGATCTCCGTTCCTGTCCCCGTTGTGCGGAGCCTCACGCTCACTATCTGCGGGTGCGTGACCTTGGTGTTTCCGGGTCAAGACTTCCGTCGTCCGGTCGGACGAATTTTTCGGTTGGACCGATTAGGTCCCGTGATAACGAGGGTCGCCGGAATGCCCGCGAGGGGCGATTACGTCGGTCTCGTTGGGACACGCCCAGGACCACTGTTTCTCCTAATGTGGGGTCGTCGATGGGGGAGTTAACTGAATTTATGCGATCTATCTCGCATCTCCCCATCGCCGCCCAAACCTTTTGTCTGGAGTCCCTAATGAGAGATGGCCTCCCGGCGAGATGTCCTTGAGGAAAGAGGTTTTTTTTTGTTTTTTGTTGTTGTTTTTTTTTGTTTAAGTTTTTTTTGTTATTATTATTAATATTAGTTTTCGGTGACAGGTATGATTAAATTAGGTGATAGGCATACGAAAGGATAAGGCAAAATGATCGAGATATCGTGATGATCGAGAAAAGGATGAATATCCAGTAAGTGAATCCCATGACTGAGTTTTTTCTGTTTTTGACTTACGTTAACAAATAAGAATGACTTAGACTACCGTGTTGTTTAGTTGAAATGTATAATTCATGTAATTTTTGAAAGATTATTATTTAATTGATATTATTGAGGAAATTTAAATTTATTAGGCTAATGTATGTTAAGAGTAGAAGACCACCAGCAATGCAAAGCTCTATGTTGTTCGTAAACTAATGCCAGCGCTTCGCGGTATCATTAGTTTAGGGGGGAGATATGAGGAGTGATCGTCCTCCCGGGACAAAAGAAATAACTTATTAATAAATTACATTAATAAATACTTGAAATCGGGTGACGAGCAGGATAGGAAATTGCATCGCTGCAGGTTGAAAGCAATTAACTTTAATCACCAGTTAATAACGAAATTTGTTCGATTTGTTGAGGAAAACGATTGGAGAGGATCAGCTGGTGAAAATAAACAGAGATAGTTGCAAGTAAAGTGCGAGTATATGGAGGTGACGATAGGAAATATACTGTCGAGGACCAATCAAGCAGTCTCTTTTTGCTCACCAGGAGGCGAATCGTAATCCTCCCCAGGGATTGAATTTAATAAAAATATCGAGATATCCCGTCTTTGTTTTACTTTATCGTGATAATTTAAATATAGTTCGAGTACATATACAGTGCGTACTTATTCTTTTCCTTACACGAATTTTTGGTATATTCAAGGTGTAGCTATTGAAGAGAGAGAGAGAGAGAGAGAGAGATAGAGACGATTTTTGGAGGATAGTTTATTGATAAATATTGATTGATTTATAATAATAATTGATTAATTTTTATTGAATTATTTGGGATTTTATGAATATTTTTTGAGAATTTTTGTAGTATTTTCTTTCTTTTTATGATATAAAAATTAATAAGCCTTTAAATAGTCGCGCGACCGGATAATTGATTGTAACGCCCTCTTTTCTTAAATTGGCGGGAACAATAGTATATTCTTGCTATATGTACGAGACAAGAATAATACTATTGCCTACTATGCATAACAAGGATGCTAGCTAGATTTTCGAGGGAAAATCGAGTTTCCGGGCCGATGAAAAGCGGGACTCGCACTCACTCATCGCCCGATCTCGATAAGGAAAGGAGCCATACCGCTCAAAGTCAAGGCTCAGGCTGTTTTATATTATCTTTTGGAGATTAGGAGTATACTCCAAGATAAATTAAAGAAGGTGCGTGGGCCGGGACCTTGTATTTTTTTTTGTTATTTATTTTAATTATTAATTATTCATGGGCATTGTTGGTGAGTAAATTAAATATTTTCTTTTTGTATTGTCCTCTCTCTCTTCTCTAATAGCCGGTATACCCGAGTCGACGATATTTTCAATACTTGTACATTTCTTTCAGCTCGAGATGTTTTTCTTTTTTTTTTTGTTTTAAATAGGTATTATTTTACTAGTCGAGATATTAGAAATTTTCTGATTTATAGTTTAGTTATATTGTTTATTGAATAAATATGGTTATAAACAAAATTTAATTATTGATGTTAGAAATTTATTTCAACTGAACCCCCTTCGATTGGTGAAATCGCAATTTGCGAGCGACGCGCCTAGGGTAGAGGAGATCGGGAAAAATAGAATTTAAAATTTGTATTTTTTTTAATATTCAAATTGTTAAACTTTTGTGATCCCACGTCACAATATATAGAACTAAATGTCTTTAAAGTCAACAAATGATAAACTTAGCCCTTCCAACATAAATCAAATAATAGCAACCTTTATAGACATAATATTTATCCAATTATTTCAAATGAATGTTATTCTTACAACTGCTAAATTCAAACAAATTTATTTATTTGCTTCAGGCATCTGACATACTGACTTATTATTCTATCGAATATTTAAATATAAAAAAACAATATAATTCTTTTATTAATTGCAATATATAAAAAAAAACTTGAATGTATTATAAATTAAATCGATAAATGCAATAAACATCAAAATATGACAAAAACTCCAATTATATCAAAATATATCAGAATTAATTTAACATAAATAAATAAATAATTTAACTTTAAGACATGTTATTGAAAAAAAAATTGAAATTGCATGCGTATATTTACTTCGATAAATTAAATACGTACTTGGATACGTAAATGGATTTAATGCACCTCGATCTTGCACGAAATATTGAATTAAATAATAATTTCTTAGATATTATAAAATATATTAGGTCAAGTACTGTCTGAGAAATATTAAATTGTTTAAATAAAGGCGCAATAATGATTTTTAATTTGTTGATACCCGAGCGCATTTCGATCTGTACGGTTAGGCCTCTGCGCTGCAGTAAAGCAGTCACGGGTAGGTTGTGGCTGAAGCCTACGAATGCTCGCGGAGAGTCGCAAATCCGCATGTCGAGAGTCTGCTGATTGGCTCTAACAATCGACTCACCAATGCAGGCGATACGTCATACACAGCTGCAGCAAACAGCGCCGGCTACATGAGCGCGTTTCTTTGCGCGCACTCACTCCTTGTATCCTATCAGAGTCGAGTTGGCTTTCGGTAAAGATCGGGTGTACAAATACAAACAAACAGCTCGCTCGCGCACACAAACAGCGCCGGCCTCATGGACACAATTCGTCGCTCGCGGTCCATTCTTCCCTCTCCCTTGTTTCCCCTCATTTTCCCTCAATGGATCTGCTTACGATTTGATCCACGAGGGTTCGTATTAATACGGCGCGTCGAAACTGGCGCAGATCGGTTGTATTGTATCGGTGATCTCTCTATTCATCTCTGGTGCTACCTAAATATACTTTCTACAAGTATTAGCGAAAATATTAGGTTGGCAAATATCTCCCTTCCGCCTTTTTGTCTTTTGAATTTAGCGGCTATATACAAAGCGCTACAGAGCTCGTATCTGGCAATACTATACATCATTTGAAAGGTCTTGACATAATCTACAAAACGGTGCTATGCATGATTAGTTTGAATATTGCATTCAACCGTTATAGTTGAATAATTTCCATCAAAGTTGTCGTCTAGGTGGAAACAGATTATCGAACAAAACAGTGCATATTTGAACTAAATTCAATTACTGTAACACTTTTTATAAAGCATTGAATACAGAGCACAAAAGCGAAAGAGAGATATTCGCTAACCTTATATAACTTCATAGCTTTAAGCATTTAATAATGCACGGTTTAGTGTTCACAGCGCTACTGGTGGCGAGATTAGAACCTTCAGATTAAAGTAACATTATTTTACAATTTTCGTTTTGGAAAAACTACTTATACAGTCTATTTTTAAAAATGTTGTCTCGAGCTACAACACTAGTAGCTGGGAAAGTTTTGAAAATTTTTCTTGCTAGTCAAGAAACTGTTAGGAGCCGCCCTTCGAAGATATGGGCGTTTAAAAACTGGTGAGACTGTTCATGGTGAAAAAACGTGTCGTGAGTGGTTTCAACTGTTTATGAACGGTGATTTTGATGTCGAGGACGGGCAAGATGGTCAAAGAGAAAATTTTTTTAAAGTTTACGAACTGGAATTAATACTTACTGAACATTCGTACCAAATGCAAGAAGAATTAGCAGTATTATTGGGAATCACTACAAGCTCTTTCGAAACGCTTCAAAATCGTGGGAATGATTCAGATGCAAGGAAATGAGGTTGCGTATAGATTGAAGCCAAGAGATGTTAAACGGCGTTTTTTGCTCGTGAACAGCAGCTTCAAAGCCAAATTGGAAAGAATTTTTATATTGCATCGTAACCGACCACGTAAATGGGTCCATCATGGTAATCCCAAGCGCAGAAAATTATGGGGAATACCCGGACATGTCTCCACGCCCGTTACTCATAGCATTGTATGACCGATACTTACAGCTGCTGTGGTACGAACTATTTCGGTTCGGTCACCCGACCGATTTATTTAGCTTCGGAGGCCAAAGTAAATGACGTCGGTTAGTCCGTTGCGAATAGCTTCGTAGAGTTTTCAGTGAATGTAGCATTAGTAGTCTCCATAAGTAGTTGCACGTACCAACACAGGCTAGCTGCCGACTCACGCGCAATCACGAATGCAAAGAATGCTGTGGTCAGATGCAGGGGGCTGACACTCCGCGTTATTCAATGAGAACGTTTCGAATTAGTTATAGCCAACTCCACCAGTTTCCGCTACTGTCGACTTCTGATGTGTCTACAAAAACTTGCTATCGTTCGTGTTCGTACCAAATTGACTATCTTGGGTTTTCAGAATAGAGCATGTGTCTTTGCGTCGTTTACAAACTTAGGAGAGGAGAATATAACAGAAATGAGCAGAAGAAAAACTAGAGTATTTGATGGAAATCGTTATCCACTAAATTTAATTTAATCTATTATCGGAATTACATATATGATGTATAAAAATAAAAAAAAATATTCATTGTTTAAAACATAGAATTATAAAACATTTTTCACGAGATGTTCCAATTTAATTCTTGATAATTTGTATAAACAGTAACATATAACAAAATAATAATAAAATATAATAAAACAAATCGCCGATTTGGTACGAACACGAACGATCGCAGGTGTATGTACATGCATCAGTAATCGACAATAGCGCATACTACTCCGAAACGTTGCCATCGAATAACTAAGTGTCAGCCTCCTGGTCAGCTTCTGTGGCCAGAGATGAATAGAGAGATAGCCGATGCTATACGCCCAAGCCGCGCCAAATTCGATGCACCATAGCAATACACACCCTCGTGGAGAAAATTGTAATCTGTTGCACTTGAGGGAAATGAGGGGAAATAAGGGAGAGAGAAGAAGTAAGCGCGAGCAACGAGCCGTGTCCATGTGAACAGCCGCAGGTACGTGTTGGTGCGCTCGATTGCGGCCGAAGTTGGCTCGGCTCTGATCGGCGGGAGAAGGAGCGCGAATGACGAGCCACGTCCATGAGCCCGGCACTCTTTATGTGTGCGACTGTGCATGACTGGATCGTTAGCATGTGTCCATAACTTGCGGCCGCATCGGAGAAGCCAGCGCGAGCAACGAGCAACGAGATTTTCTACCAATCATTAATTATGCGTGGTCGCTCTAAGGCCTGCACCAATAATGTAATTTTAGTATAAAAATATTATGACGAGCATTTTGTATAATGATAAAAATTTAAATTATATTAATTATAAAAAATGATCGCTCCTTGATTAAAATGCTATTAATCAATGCATTTTATTCAATGATTGGTTATCTTGAAATATAATGTTGTATACAAATTGTGCTATGTATACAAAGATTATTAAGTAGGAATTAATTTTATCATAGTATAATATGATATTATTTGCTCTAAAATAAATTAATTTATATTAAATAATTTTTTACATGATTTACATCGTACACTGTATTTATAATCTTGTATATTGAAGTAATTTATTCTAGTTGCAAACAATATATTGTATTACGAAAGAACAATATTTTTTAAATCAAAAGAATTTTTTATAATAAAAGAAAATTAATATTTGTGCGTTTTAAAATCAAATATCAATTGGTGTAGAATAGTGATATGCAAGTCTTGATTCTCGGCCCTACTCTATTGACATCGATGCATATAGTTCAGATCACGAAAGTACATAGCTACATTTTTTTCTATCTGAAGAATTGCGTTCCGATTCTATTTTGAATGCTTTTTGCAATTAATCAAATAAAGTCGTTAAAATTCTAAACGACTATCGAGTAATTTCTTATTTTTCGAATGATGAAGTCTTTTACACAAAAGTTTATAATCGTATCCCATTTTAGGGACAATTATATATAACATGGTTTTTAAAAAAATACGCAAAAAAATTATTAATTAAATTATATACACAAGCTTCTACCTTATGCTCTTTCGTGTGCATATGTATGATTTGTAACTTTTATGCAAATAAAGTTGATTTATTGTACGTAATCGTTAAAATTATATTAATATTATAGATTTTAAATTATCTTTACTTTTGTTTGAAAATGTGCATAAATCGAGGCATAAATCTTGCGTGCATTGCAAAACGTTTGCTATCATTTTCACGCTTGAGGTCCGAGCTCGGGCCTCGGGTCCGAGGTGAGGCCGAACAACAGAAAAGCAGCCGCAAGCAGACCCGCCGAAAATCCGACGAACTGACACAAGTTAGCTACCGAGACATGCACATACGCACACAGAAACAGTGCTGGCCACGCGGGTCCGACTGGGCTTGACTTGACTCATTGCTCGCGCTGGCTCTTCCGATGCGGCCGCGAGTTATGGACACATGCTAACGATCCAGTCATGCACAGTCGCACACATAAAGAGTGCCGGGCTCATGGACGTGGCTCGTCATTCGCGCTCCTTCTCCCGCCGATCAGAGCCGAGCCAACTTCGGTCGCAATCGAGCGCACCAACACATACCTGCGGCTGGTCACATGGACACGACTCGTGGCTCGCGCTTACTTGTTCTCTCTCCCTTATTTCCCCTCATTTCCCTCAAGTGCGACAGATTACAATTTTCTCCGCGAGGGTGCGTATTGCTATGGTGCATCGAATTTGGCGCGGCTTGGGCGTATAGCATCGGCTATCTCTCTATTCATCTCTGCTGTGGCATCATCAGCGATGTCTGTGTTTCTCTCTAGTCAATGTTCATTGATAACAATAGCATTTGTTTTTATGAATACTTAAATAAAGTTTGTGTTAAATTTTATTGAAGTAAAGTTTTACAGTGTTAAATAAAATACAAATTTCTGTAATAGATGGTTTCATGTATATTGCATGCAGTTTTATGCTTATATTAGTATGATGTCGTCGTTGCCATCACCATCTGAGGTAATATCGATTTTCTTGCAGCAATTTAGCTACTGAAGTTCGATTATACTTTTATAATATTAGTTATTTTCACGTAATTACAGTTAATTTTTATTATTATAGTATAACTTTATTTCAACGAAGCTTCAAATTTCATTTGCCAAATTAAAATAAGGTTTCAAATGAATAATAAAATTAGTATATTTTAAAACAGTAGTACGTGTAAAAAAATTGTACCAGTATTTTCTTTTACATTAAAATAATAATTTCAAAAATTGTATAATTTAATTTTGTTTAATTTAATTTTGTTTAATTAAATTTTTTTTAATTTTAAATACAACAATATATTTCTATAATTTATTTAAATTTTATTAGTATAGTCCATTAAACGCACTTTTTAAAAATTGTTAATTATTCAGACATTTTTTTTTAATACGAAGTTGAAAAATTGAAAATTTGTATTAATATTATTTTGTGTTTACTTTTAGTTCATCCAAAAGTTATAATGCTGTATCATTTAATGTATTAAATATATTAAAATTATATTACAATGAATTACACAGTATTTAATATGTTAAATATTTGTTCAAATAGTAATTACAACGAATATTTCAAATTTTGGCTGTTCAAAATATCTATAATAAAATATTTTTTTGTAATACTACTTCATGATCATTATGATGCAGATCATTTGTTGTTGTGTCGGTTTTATACTAAATGACCACTACCTCAAAAATAAGAATATAGTGTTTTATATAGTTTTTATAATTCTGTCTATGGCTTGGATAGAAAGATAGAAAAAGAGGCATGGATGTATGGAAAAAATAGATAATAATTTTTATACATGCGCAGTAACATATCCTGTACATCTTTCCTTCCCCATCATAACTGAATCGAAGAGATGACATTCTGTGCTCTATCATGACAGGATATCCGTCGCAATGAGAATATTGGGCAATATTTTACAAAATAAAGTAGTTAAAATATACTTTTTAAGATATATTTTTTGTTAGTTTATTGAATGACAGGTTACATAATAATTATAAGTACAAAATTAATGTATAAATTTCTATTTTGCAGGTAGCTGGTGTTCATATTTCGCTGTATGAATCCTATTATAACTTGGTAAGTTTATTCTTAGTGATTTTACTTTTGTTATTCGAAAATATTTAGAATTAAGAACAATGGAAAAGAATTTGATAATGTGCTTCACATTTTAATAATTTTTTTGAATTTAAATTAAAAAAATATCCAACGAATTTCAGTTTTGTAAAAAGTATTATAAAAAAATTTGCTTGTATCATGTACACATATAATGTAAAAATAGTGTGCCGAAAACAGAGTTAAAATTTTGATCTCGAAAATCTCAAGTTAATTGTGGTCAGTATGCTATTTTTGTATTAAAGATCCATGACTCTTGAATGAATTAAAACACAATTTTTTTATTTATAAGCTTTGAAATATGAATGATCTTTATTCGATTTATATTGCGACGATGCGACTAAGATGTAGAATATATGTGTGAGAAATGTTATGAATAAGTGAATGAGAGAGAGAAATAAAGAGAGAGAGAGAGAGAGAGAGAGCGCGCGAAGAGTTAGTATAAAGGAGTTACAAGTAAAGTGGGGAGATGTTACGCGAAGTCGCCAACCGACTTTCACGCACAATAATAGTATTGGGGAATTACCTTAATGTAGAAGGATGCTTGAGGTGTAGGTGGAAGGAGTTGCGCAGAAGCAACAATGTGTATCAGCTGATAATATCATAGCTCAGCTATGATAAACAAGTCACCGGCGACGCATTATAACATCGTGCTTGCTCAGCAAGCCGCGGGACCTGCAACAATGCCAACTCGACTGCACGGGTAAGCCATTGGGGTATCGGCGACTGGCCGCACGACACCGTAAAGTGTTAATGAAAATAAATGTCACAAGTTACAGCCAATGGCTTCGAAAAGACAGCCTAAACCATCACGATTTAGATTCGAGATACGCCCAGTCTAATTTAATCCAAAACTAGAATAAAACGGCAATATAACCAAAGATTTTTCGGACATAAAGTATAGTAAGCTTTTATCAACTACAAAGGGAAAAATTATAAAAATTGGATAGAATTCGTGGAAGAGTGTTCGGCATTCGAATCGACCATAATATTGGGATAGGTCAAAGAGCATTTAGAGATAGAAATAAAACAAGAACTAGTAGAAGCATATTTTAACCAAGGACAAAATTTACATCAATTTAGCGAATCAGTTAAGTGCTTCGATTTTTGAAACTTTTTAATATTTTTCGGGAAAAAATAAATATTTTTCGGGGCATTCAGACGTCGTGAAAAAAGAAGAATTATTAAATGCAGATTACATGCTAAGTGAACACGCAAGCGCCGGTGATACTGAACTCAACTTAACGAAATCCCTCAATATGGAAGCAGGGCCTAGTATGCGTGGAAGCCTAGTACGCCTAATGATATTGGCGGTGATTTACTCTGTGGATTTCTTTAAATCCTGAGGGTTCTCTCCTGAGAACTTAGCACTCCAATTTCGCACATTGCACCTATATCCCTGGCATTATGTCGCGGCGGCGCTTTCGAAGTTTGGGGCGGCCTTGGTGACATGTTCCACTCCGAGTGCGGTTTGTGTGGGTGTGTCTAATGACCATCGTAACCTGTTGCGATGCTAGCGCTTGAGAGGGTAGTATGCTTTGTGCTTGCACCTCCTTTTGATGAGACAGGGTGGGAGGCTGTTATTGCAAGTTAGGCAATATTTCTTAGGCTCACTCTGCGCTGGCGCTCGGGCTTTCTTCTAAAAGAAATAGCCTATAAAGTAAAACTAGAACCCTGCCCAATAGGTTACGACGTCTCCCTCCCATTCGTAAGGCGGGGTCCCAAAATAAAATAAATTTCAATTGCGCACAACCGCTTTATATGCGCTTTAATAATAAATTAAGTTGCGCAGTTCGCTTGCAAACCACGGAGCGTACCCGTTCTTTTCCTCTCGTGGCACCATGCAAGCTAAAACAGTTCTTAAAAGGCCACTAAGCACGTCCGGTGCCAATTGTAACGAGTAAATTTGGGGAGAAAATATCTTCGGCTTGGCCGTGTACAATGTGAGTGACACAGAAGATGTCACGAGCATGCGCTCTCTCGAGATGAGTGTCTAATTCGCGTGCCTTATTCTTAGGCAAGTGTGAGTGAAAGAGGGGAGTTTTCTCTCTCTATCTCTCTCTCTCTCTCTCTCTCTCTCTCTCAGCCGTGCGTAAAATTCGCGTTTCTCGCGCATCGCCAATAATACACATTTAGCATTTTCCCTACCTGGGCTTGTGTCAGGTGTTGCGGTGACGAGCTTAATCTGCCCGTGGAGTTACCGTTCCAGATTGCGCTCGCAGGGGTCAGCCGTTGCTCTAGGAGGTGGAGCACAAGTCCTGTGTAGTCTGCTTTGTCAGGGATAGATTGCACTGCTTCCAGGTCCTGGTACCATCACCACGTCGTACTTATTATCTCTGTAGCCGGCACAGCAATCTCCGCGTATCCGTAAACTAGTATGCGAGAGATTTTCGGTAAAACTGAATGCGCGCCAATCGGCTTCGCGGCGATCGCTTCTCTCGGACGCCATTCGCGAGCCAACACTAAACTTTGATTGATTCACGCCCGAAAGATTCGTGGATTCCCCGCCTCTTCTTTGTTTACCTTTACAGGTAAACTTAGTTCTGCCCGCGTTGGCCTTGACGTACCCAGCGCCTGGCGCCCGTTATAGTACATATTAATTAATTTTTTCTTATTCGATTATGTTTTTAAGAATATCTAGTCTATTTATAATATATGACTTAAGGTAAACCATTATATTATTCTAAACGTAGTATATAAAATTTTACAACATTATTAAGTTGAAATGTAGTAGTGTTTTCAATTTTCAATACCAACAGACTAACATTGAATTATAAAATTCTTATCTCATATTTTACAAAACTTATTAAGATAGAATATTTTTCAGGTTGATCCTATTAACACTGGATATGTTCAAGCAATGGATGCAGCTAAATTTTTAAAAAAGTCAAAGTTGAGTGATGATATACTTAGTAAAATATGGGATATTGCTGATCCTGCCTCTTGTGGATCTTTAGATAAATGTGGCATGTTTGTTGCATTAAAATTATGTGCTTTGGCTCAACAGGGATATAGTTTACATATATCTAATATTTATGTAGATATTCCTCCTCCAGATATGGTAAAATTTTAGGTCATTTATAGAAATAGTGTTAATTTATGTAGTATCTTTACCTTTATCGAAGATGTGTACATCGACGTTTTTGCCTTTTATTCGAGATTATATAGACAATAAAATAATATTGAAATTTCTATTAAAGTACATGCATAAGTATATCTCCTAATGTGTTAAATCAATTCCTTAAATCTTTTTTAACCAATTACGAATTTCGTTATGAGATAAATCGCCAAATAATATGTTTTGATTTGATTAGGAAGCTGGGGTCAGAATTTATTTATAAAGTTATTATTTCATAAAAAAGCTGCGAGAAAAAAAATCAATGTAATATTCAGTAACGATGGCGCTATTAAACATACACGGAATCTCTGATAATCTTGACATCAAACGCCGATACTTTGTAACAAAACTATCAGATTCTTGACAAGATTATAATTATTTGATGTGTAACTATATATTGCGATGAGTATATGGCGGTAGTCGCTACTAGACTGAGATCCGTTTTTGCAGCCTTGACCGCGTGTTGAAGGTAAATGTTATATATAAAAAGAGTTTGCATGTGTGACTTTCTACAATCCATCGGTAATGCCAGACATGCATGCATAATAAGCAGACGATACCACGGGCGCTAGGCTTTGCGACCAGTTAAGGTTCGGGGAACCAGCAATAAGCCTTACGGCTAGTCAGGGTTCAAGAACTAAGCGATTTTTCTTCGTCCGGAGGTCGGCAAGTGAGTCCTCTCGAGCTGGCGAGTTTGCTGGGTTTTGTGCCGTCGGTCTTGGCGGCATTACTCCGATGCCAGTGGAGTAGTGGGGAAACTTCGCGGCGCGGTAGTGGGGTACGTATGACGTGACATGGTTCGGTATGGAGGGGGGGGGGGAGATTCGGGGCGGCATGGCGTGGTAATGCGGTGTGCGCGGTTTTTGAAGATTACCCGTGCGCAAGGCTCGTTTCGGGTTTGCCAGTTGACAAATGGATCCAAGTTAAAGTATATGAAGCTTCGGTGCAGCATGGCATTTCAAATTCTCAAAGTTCCATTATAAAATCGTATAGGCAAAAATTCAAAATCTCAGCATGGAAATAAAATGGAAAACAGTCTAAAAGGTATCCAAAGGTACGAAATTCGATCCCTCAAACCAGTACTACTCTGAGACTAAGTCAGTCAAAATTCGACATCGAAGTAGAAATATTGAGAAAACCCAAACCGATCCGTTATGAACATAGATATCGTTGTCCTCGTTATACGCAAAAAATTACTCCTTGTTAGAGTTGCTTACTTTCAATAATATTCTTACTTTTAATAATATTTTCCGGAAATTAAAATAGAACTCTCTACTGGAAGTAATTAAATTTTCAAAACTTTTATTGAGAATTTGAAGTTATTCGTTCAAAGACGTGTTCAACTGTGCCTCACGTATCTACTAAAAATGCTTGTTAGAATAAAAATCAAGCAACCTATGATCCTTACTGATACCCGTAGATCGAGCTGTGACATAACTGCACTCGATATAGTAGGTCCCTTGCACATGTGCTCATTTAGATGCGGTTCCACACTTAAAATGCGCAACACAGCGTTAAGAATCTTTTAGAGGGCGGGAAAATGGATTGACTGGGAAATCTAACTTGTCTAAAAATCTTAATGACTAGAATAATCCTATCCTATTGGGCCCTTGAAATACAGTGGTGGGAGATGATTGCGGATCCTTGATATCTAATGAGATTGCATGTTATACCAATGTTCTGACAAATTCTTAGTTCTGATCTCATTTCAAGAGGAGGGGTAGAAACTCATTGTGCCTTTTCAGTATACAGCTGAAGTGGATAAAAGTTTTTATTAGACAGTGGGAGTCTACGCCGTACTAGATAACGAATTTAAGCACTATAAAGTTTCTCATATCGGTACTCAAAGGCTGATGTGAAGAGCTAATGGGAATTTATTAATAAGTATTTCATGAGGTAATTAAAGATTTTGGTGTATGTATATTATAAACATAGATGATAAAACAATTTGTTTTACTTAAAAATTTGTATCTTTATCTTTATTGTTACAGAGCTTAATTAAAAAAAACTATTACAGTGCTTTTGATCTATGTGAAAAATAAATTCTGTTTGCCTAACAGTTTTCCAGCAGCGTAATTGGATTTTTAATGTTTTTTATTCTTTAAATTGCAAAAAGTTTAAATGTTTTTGGGATTAACTAATTTTAATTTTTAAAATAGTTATAAATTTTGTTAGGTATAAGAAAAGAAATAGACAGATACAATGAAGAGTAAGATGAATAAGAATCAGAAATTAAGAAGTAATTCCAAGATTGAATTAATTTTAGGAGTGACATATAAGAGAAGAAAGATGAAAAAATTGAGTGATAGAAAATTGTGTGCAGTAAACATTATAAAGTGTTTTACTAGGTTTTAGCAACTGATCATCATGATCATCATATGTGTATTATGATATTATTTCTGTTGCTATTTTGATCGCTGCTGAATTGTTTGCAAATATTGCATTGAATTGTATTTATTTTTGATTAAGAAAACAAGGTCTATAATAATCGTAATATTCATAATATTCGATCGACTAGTATCGCTAAAAATGCTCGTGCATAACTTAAATTAATTGCCAATGGTTTAATCTAGGCACAGGTTCTAGAAGTACAACTGGCTTCGGTACTGTGATTAATAGTTCACCTATCAAGAAAGCCCTGGAGTTACAGCGATGAGTTCTATTGAATTTGTAAATTGAAGCACGCCTCAGTTTGAGAGAGTACTGTTGACAATTCTTCATAAGTAAGAAAGGTTTCCCTTATTAATAATTTTAAGTAGACTTTCAGACTTTTAACCTCAACTTTCCAAATGCCACCAAGGTGAGACATAGCAGGAGGGTTGAAATGTCATTCAGTGTCATCATCCGCTAGTGTGGTTGCAATATCCTTGCTTTAAGTGCCTGCTTGTTTAAAGAGCGATCTCAGATGATGTTTGTATCGCAGTCACTCATGATCAAAACTCACTGACTGCTTCGAATTGTAAAACGGCGAAAAGCTAGTGAAAAATCATTTGTGCAGTAGTCTGAAACTGTCTCCAGATGTATGGCATGCGTGGCATGACAAACGAAAACTACAACATACCTCTTGAAAGATTTCGATCCTTATCCTCCAGATCATCGTAATTGCAGTAGATCGGCGTAATACACCCGTGTAGTTAGTAGTAGAAAGCCACGAAATCGTTATACTCCTTGCAAAAGTAGATCAGCTACGTAGTAGATTTTGAAGTATATCTTGCACACCGAATGCAAATTCATACGTTGGATTTATCCACTTCACGATCTCGATTAATTCGAAATTTGCTTATGTAATTTAAAATTAATTGCACCCCATCATAGAGTATTGTCGAGGTATCAGAATTGGGCTTACATCTACTATAGATGCAATAGTGAGTGCTTAAATGGCCGCCAACAATAAAAATAGCTTTATTAGAGTACTCTTCTTAGAAATATCTATTAAGGACGTGAGGTAACTGCGAATGTACAACTTTTGTACATATTTTATCTAGTAGAACAACGCAAACTGAAGTGGCATGATGAATTATTAATATCCTTTTGTAGCTTGGTATAAGGAATTCTATTTTTCTCAAAAATGATCTAATTTCGTTTGTGAAAACGTAGTTCAAATCTCGGATACTCGGTGGGCGATATAAATTTTTAATGCGAATGAAATTTTGCTTGTGGAAGGATGTTCTGCCAATTATGTGACTGTTATGTTAGAATTCGACCACAAATTTCCGACTTTTGATGTCATAAGTGCTAACTTGATATCTGGTTGATTGGTTACAGCTCACAACTAACACATATCGCACATGCATGCTATGAAGCTTCATCAAATCTGCGAATCTCCGTATGATATAAGTTGCTTGAGTATCTCAGCCATCGAAGCACTGATATTCATAGTGGAGTTAGTTACCAAACTTTAATCTAATGCTAATCTTGTAGCTGACTTAGTAATAATTTACCCTATTTAAGATCTGTATGTCAAAGTGTTTACATAAAAATCTTGAAAGAGATTGTGCCGTCGCTCGACGGGCAAATGCGGGATGGAAGAGCGCAGCTTCTCCCTTAACTTAGGAGTACCCAAGGAGATAGGATGATGAGGGGCTAGCCACAATAAATAACTTAAATTTATATTTAAAATATATCTAAGAACTGCTGGTGGCTAAGCAGAGCGTATACCGAATCATGTTGTAACACCTGAACGCGGCGAATTTTCGCAGCGGATCGCGTAGGATAAATAACGGGCGGCGGACGTGAAGTCTCGACGAGGCTCTCCCTGCGACAGGCCGTAGCGTGCTGGACAACAGCTGGCATTGCCTGCCCCTCTCATGCACGAACGGACGTAGGACGTCCACTCTGAACGAAGTCAAGGCGGCGGGGCTCCTTTTGTCTGTGCGAAGGGTGCGCTTGGCGAGAGAGCGAGTCTCGATGTCGATTTTACCTCACGGGAAATAGATGCGAAGATTATTGAATACCGTATCTAAGTAATTGCGAAGGTCGCACTAATAGTGAGCTGGAGCATCATCCTGATGAAACTACTTATCTTTAAAATTGTCTCCGCTTATTTCTAAAATTGCAGACATTATTTGATTTTGAAGCAAGACTTAATAGCTTTGAGAATTTAAGTTGCTTTACGTTACTTAAGTAAATTTCTGTGGATAGTGCGATTTATCTTCTTGCATCCAGTCAGGATGTTCCTCTGCCCATTATCTGCAATTATGTTTATTTAATTTTCCATCAAGTTGAAAAATTGCGTCATTTGTAAAAGATACATTTGATGGCAGATTAAGATTTTCATCTATTCTCGCGATCATATCTTCACAAAACTTTTAGTTCATTGTGTACAAAGGATTTACTTATATCATACTCTTGAACAATTCTATGGATGGAATTATACGGATTTACAGTGAATAATAATAGAACATCTCTAACAGAAACAAAATTATTGAGCTTTGCAACAGTATTTTGAATGGTCAAGAGGGTACTACCAATCCTAAATGTTTAATTGAAAAGATTCACTAATGCCCTCTACAATATTTACGCTTCATCCCAATCTCTCATCATAAAAATTTATATATTTATATACGTATTTCCTCTTACAGTGAGATATGTCAGTGAAAAGTGTATTTTTTTTTAAATTTGTAAAAAATCAATAAGAATCGAAAACAAAAAAATTACAATTCAGATAAAGCAATGTTTAAAAAATTTAAAAATCGTAATTGGAAATTTTTTTTATACAGTCTACCATAATTTTTTAAGTAAACTACTCTATTTATGACTGTCTGAAAGAGATTTTTCAATCATAAAAATATTTATGATCTTAATACTAAATTCTGTATCATTTTGCATACCAATACTGGGTTTTGTAGATTTAATTTAGGTTGAAACTTGGTAAGCTGGGAGACTAACATTCATGAAGTAAACCAAAGGGAACAGATTTTACTACGTCCACATCGTTGTTCCTGGGTAACATTAAATTTTTAAAAATTTTGACTTTGACATGACCCTTAATAATAATGTCAAAATCATTATTGGATTCCTCGGGTAAAGTTATTAAAGAAATCGTCTCCTCCAAAATGATAAAAACCGGTCCCACGACTCAGTGTGCTTGTGCTTATAGTCTTTTTGCTGCAGATATTTGTGAGGAGGTAGGGAACAGCTTGATGTGCCCGATTGCTGACTCAATGACTCCAGGTTAATTATGAAGAAAAAAGGGATTTATGAATCTCATGCGTTCACCTCTTCACCAGGTCAATTAGATCTACTAATTTACAAATCCAGGTGGATATTCTATATCGTTTACCTGTTCCTAAATTCCACTCACAGTGCGGTTTGCTGTTATTCAATCACCTTTAATCATCTTCAGCGTGCCTGGGAGGCTGCTCTTAGATAAACAATTTTTATTTAATACTCGAATACAGGCCTACTACTAATTTAAGGAACAGTGTAACCGGAAAAGGGATAGGGTTTGCCTGAGTGGACGTTAAATTCGAATAAATCTCCCCTTAGATAACCTGTATTATTTACCTAGAAAATACACATGTCTCTCAACTCTTTTATCTCAAAGATAAAAATTAAACCGAGGTCAAAACAACTTCCTCCTTAGCTCTCTCATAGGGATTCTGCTACTTTAATCAACCTTCGATAAACTAAGTTTTTTCGGACAATTGCGCCTTCTAGCGCGGCTTCGGGCCGCGCACAAGCCTTGTGGTCTATCGGGGGAGAAACTCCTACATTTTGGAGGTTTACCATACACGAATGTGCCTTTACTTTGTTTCCATGGGTCGTGCGTCTCCAGGCACTCTCCTGTGCCATTAGCTCTCCTACTTAGATTTGAGATTTAAATAATCCCTTGGGAGCTTAGCTGCGCGATTATTTCGATAGATCAGATATTCGGTCGCCCTATCCAACAGGGATGCGTACCTTGCCTAGCGCACCTTGCTTGTCCAATAACCAAAATAAATTTTCTATTACAAAAAATTACATCTAGCTAATCCAGGGCAGGATGAATGCATACAGCATAGCGCCAATTCGGCGGCTTGGTTATCTTCCACTTCGAGAATCCGAACATTTTTCTTGTAATGCTAATGCGGGAGTCGCGTGCTTGCCTTGAAGCTTCCATGGATTATTAATTTGAATTAAATAAGTAGACACTTTAGTTTCTTTGTATATTTGCTTACTTGATTTATTTGGTTCTCTTGTTGAATTTCTCTTACTTTTGGACTGAATTGGTTACACCTTTTATTTACATTTTCTTTTATTATAAATTATGCATTATGCCATATTTGGATTTAGTGTTGGATTTGATACCACGCGAAAATAATTAATTGATTAGAAATAGAAAGGCGCCTTGTACTTCGAATGCGAAAAAAGATAGTCAACAGTGGAGACAATTTAATAATGACCAAAATGCGTAGGTCGAGAGCTGTAGGTTTGACCGTAATACACTCCGAGCTCTCTCTGCCTATCTTATTTGTTCTTGTGTATTTTCAGACTCTTTTAATTTAATCAATTAATGTTCTAGATAAAATAATATGGCACAGCATTCCTATATTTTATAATAGGTTATTTAATAATAAGTATAAGTTATTTTATTTTTCTTGACCATATTATGTTTTGAATAATAAATAGTTATAATAATAGTTATAAGTAGTTATAATCCAATTATTACTTATTTTTATATACTTTATTGTTTAATTATGTAGGATAATCTTAATTTTATCGGATCTCTGTCCAATTTATCTTGCCGTTCTCAAATGAGTCTATGATTTCAAACCTAGTATTTAAAAATTTGCTTGTTGGAGGTATATCAATGTAAGCACATCCATTTGGATCAGTGGGTTACCATTTCAGCTACTCTTCTGTTTCTGTTCGTAGTTTGCGTTGCATTCAGTACAGGTTTAGCGTCAGTGAAGTAAGATGTGTCTGTAGTTTTCGCTCATAGTGTAGTAGGTACATGATCTGAAATCATCACAAACTGTCTTTCCTAATAACAAAACGGTTAAGGAAGACAGTGCTTAATTTACTGTTACTTTAAATGCTGAAGTATCTATGGATTACTTGATAAAGAGAGTCGACATGGAACCGTCCGGGAATGTTCAAACGTATTGAAATTCAATAAGTTTAAATACTCATCTCATCAATCTTTGCCCTTTAAGTCAGTTCTTGTATGCGTGCACTGCAAGAGTAAATTTTCGCTCAAACAGATACAGCCTCAATACGGAGATGCAAGGCAACTAGTGTAACTAAAATCTTTCGGCGCTTCGTAAAAGAGTTCGAAGGGATTCAATAAGTGTGATAAGGATGGAAAAAGTTATGGATGCCATTGCTACCAAGGACCGTGAAATACCCTAACGTGTTCTCGAGATATATGTGAGTGTCTACCTCCAGAAGTGCTAGGTCTGGAGTGGATTACAAATGCCGTGGTGCAGATGGCGCGGTCTCTTGCTCCAAGGGATATAATGGTGATGATTGAGTGCCCTGAGCCTTATAATAATAATAATAATAATAATAAACATGACGATGATTGAAATATCTGATACACCGACAATAAGATCCGGCTAGACCTTGAAATTACGGGATATTTTTATGCGACTGCTAGTCGATAGTGGGTGACTAAGATTCTTTTGTTTGCGTTCATGTGAACTATTTTCATAGACTAAGATGTTTATAAATGGAAGCAATTCTACAGTCTGCTGTCTTCTGGACAAGTGTATTAATCTGGTAAAAGTGGTCTGGACACTTGGTGGAAGCTACTTGGAAAGTCACATGTTGAAAAATAAATTACTGTACACATAAGTTCACACAGTTTGTTATCTGTATTTGAAGCACTGTCTGAAATTGATAACCTTTCTCCATCTCAAATCACCTTCAGGTTTCTTCTCATTCTGGCTTCATTCAAATAATTTCCTTGAACTCTTATTATAAGAAACTCGTCTAAAATAATAAAACAAATACCGTTTAAATTTTTTTTCTTTTACTATCATTATATTGATATATTGAGAGGGTCAAAATACTTTAGGTTCAAAACTCCTATTGAATAATGACTCAGTCCGAATACCTAAAACAGTAAAAATATACAATGGCAATATTATGTAAGCACATCTAGACATTAATTTAAGATTAGGGCTGGTAATGCACCGGAGGGATAAATGTAAACAAAAAAAGTTACCAATATTCGTTGAAGTATCCGAGAAAGATATTTAAGAATTAATGGGAATGAATTATGTGTTGATTCACCTGCAATAAAAGCAAGAATTCAAAAATAGATAAAGGAGCAAATCGATAGCGGAATAATACGTCCGTTAACATCCCCGTATTTTTTGTCTTTATTTGTTATTAAATGAGAAAATACGTAGGGATGCACACCATATCCCAAACTAACAAATACAGGGTGGTGTGAAAAGTCCGTGAAAAGTCAGAGAGAGAGAGAGAGTACTACTGGTGCATATGAAAGTTATTATCTGTTGATAAGGATCTCTTGGAAGAACATTTATTATTAAGTAGTTTTTATTTTTGCATGTACTTTCCAAACCATCCTCGTATAATAAATCAAAACGAGCATACAATTTATATTCCAGCCGTATATCTTAAATCTGAATTTTACCAAGTTCCAATAGATCAGATAAGTGAACACATTCCACTTGTATTCGTATCTAGACCGCTGCACAGAGCGGAGTTAACCTACTTGATTTCCGATAAGGAACTTCAGGCGATAGTATACCTATTCGAGCAATATTGAAAATATGTATATTGTCGCAAATTCACAGTATTAACTGATTACTAGCCCTTTACATGAATATATGAGACAAAAAAGTTTTAATTAGGATCTAGTAGATTACAAACAAAGTTATAGGGCTTTGAATTCGATATAGTTTATCGAATTATCCTGGACACAAGAATGTAGTAGCGGATGCCTTATCAAAGATTACAATAATCAAGAGCGGTGAGATAGGAAAAAATATATCAATGGTAGAATTATATAAGCTAGTCAATGAACGACAGGCTAAACAAAAAACGCATGTACATTTTGTAGAGATTTGGCAATTGCAGATATTAGCAGTATTAAATAAAGAGGAAACTGCGACGGAGAACGAAGGCACGCATAAAAGTTTTAACGGTAAAAGGTACAAAAAAGGCCCTGAAATTTAAATGCATCAAATAATATCGGATGCACAATCATCGCACCAACATATAAAATAACGATACAAAAAAATGAAGCGATAGAACATCAGACGTGTCATGAACAGATTGAACAACGCATACAAATAAACAGCAATACAATTACGAACATCCATAGTAATATTGACGAGGTAGAACTATTAACAATTATTAAAATAGACAGAAATTTTACAAAAAAGATTAATCTAGCCTATACATTAGTATCAACATTATATGTGGACATAAACACAACAGGAATACTGGCGGACAAAAAATACATAGATATTCACAAATTCGAAAGCAATAATTAAATATGAGAGATATGCTTAAAGAAAATATGAAAAAACATAATATTTGAATTATTGATAAAAATGGCAATTTGACTATTATAGGCAAATGAAAGTAGACAAAAAGAAAAGTAAAAATATTGAAGAACAATTATTAGGATCTTGAATAAGATCTCATTGTTTTTTTACAAAATAAATTTTTTGTTTAAAATATAAGGAGTAAAATCATTTTATTCAAAGTACTATGGTATAGTTGAATAATACCGTATTTATATTGCGATATATATCATCTATATACCGTAGTTATATATGACGGGTGGTGTAAGACTTCCCATTTTATGGTTTCCAAGTATGTCTTTACGGGTCTTGCGGACATGTGGCCGAGCGTTGTCATATTGCAGGGGAACTTATCATGTGTTTCTTGGTACCGTTTCTCCTTCAATGCTCGGCTCCAACGTGTCTATTGTGATCAATGTCGATCCCCTGTTTTGATTTCACTCGGTTTCAGTGGATCATCATACACTACACTCAGTTGGTCCCATCAAATGCAGAGTATAACCTTGGAACCGTGAATAGTCGGTCTAGGAGTTGGTGTGAAGATATGTCCGGGTATTCCTTATCATTTCATGCGCGTGGGATTACCTAGTAGACTTATTTTTCGTCACGGTAATGCTCCCAGTTCGGAATCTTCAAAAAAATTTTCATTGTCTGCCGCTATATTGGTCCTCGACATTTAAGTGATTGCTCTCAAACCGTTGAAACCACTCACAAGATGGTCTTTCACTAAAGCAGTCTCACCGTAAGCCTTCAGAGCATTCGCTTATACTCAGCCGTAGTTTTCTTTACATGAAAGTAGAAAATCAATACTTCCCCCAAATGACGAGAATTTGTATCGAAAGTTGACAGCTTCATTCGAGAATACACTTCTAATGCAAACACAATTTCACAATATGGTGCTGTCGTTATGTTGCCAGATGTCCAACCTTACTGTATGAAATATTTGACCTGCTTATTTCAACCGGCACTTACTGTTACAACCATCATTCGAAAAACGGCCAAAGCAAAGTTGCGCATCATAAAATTAAAATATTACACACTTTAAAAATTAGTAAGTTGGAAAAACTGTAAAATGTTGTACGAAGTTTCCTTCGTACAATCTTATAAATCTGTTCTCAATGAAAATCAGGATGTTGATACTGTTTTACCGATTTTTATTAGTTTGGCTGGGCACCAGGTCAGCCTGTACAATACCAGATTGTTCATAGGTTGTGTGGAGTTAATCCCCACGTCCGCAAGAATTATGGTGAAAGACTCGTTTGACTAATTTCGAAGAAGTCTTTGACTTTTGACCTTTGTTTTTTCAGCACTATGCATCAACTCAATTTCTCCTACTCCCCTTTCTCTCTACTCAAAAAATTCTACATATGATGGGGTCAGAAAATAAAATATTTTGGAAAATCAAAATTATGTATGTAAATTTTATACAATTATCCTGCGTTGAGATTTTTTTTCATTCTCAGAGGATTTCAAACGAGTTCATCGTGGTGCGGAGGTCAGGGAATAAATCAAAGAATTGTTCTTCTCTTTAAATCTTTATTATTTATTTTGGGTTCAAATTGTTACAATAATAAAGATCTCAAGGAATTTAAAAGCGCTATCGAAATTTTTCAATCTTTCATGTTCCATTAATAAACAGGGTTTAAAAAAATAGTATATATTGACAGTATCCTTTATAAATTAAAAAAAAGGAAATGAAAAATCTGAAAATATATTAGATGTAATTCTTTATGTCCGTAAGATTATTTCTCACAAAACTTTGTGTTACATTAAATAACAATTGTTGTATGATTATAGGGTGAGACACCTGATTCAATGATAATGATTTTGTCAAAATCGAGAACTTCGAAAAGTGTTTGGTCGGTTGATTCATCAGAAAGATTAAAGTATGAACAGTTATTTCATAGTTTAGAACCTGTAAATGGTTGCGTTCCTGGAAATAAAGTTAAAGGTCTTCTACTGGATAGTAAACTTCCACTTAAAACTTTAGGAAAAATTTGGGATTTGGCTGATATAGATAAAGACGGAAAATTGAATCAGCATGAATTTGTTGTTGTAAGTATATATTTTAATTAGATATGTTTCTTTTAAACAAAAATTATTAAATAACTATCTGAAACAATCTAACTTTATTACATTGTCATAATTATTTTCCAACGAGTATGTATTACATTTGTTTGTTATAAAAAAATCGCATTTAAATTTAAAACAAGCTTAAGAAAATATAAATCTCTAAAATTAATATTGCATTAATTTGAAAAATTGCTCTAATTCATAAAAAATGAGATACTCCGACTAACAATAGACTAGCCTAATATGTTCAAAATGCGTAATTGATCTCAAGACTCAATTGCTGGGTAGAAATGCAAGTGTACTCACATGGCAATTATACTCACATTGTGATATACGATAAACTATTTGTGCGCGCGTGTGCAAAAAAACCAACAGATACAATATTAATTAGGTTAATATTGTGCGCATAAATAATAAGATGTAGAATTCACTTTTAATATTGATATTTTCTGTAATGTTTATTCAGTGAAATATTGTTGTCTCAAAATGTATATAAAGGAATAATTGCTTAGTGTCTTATCAATAACTTCACCTCCGTTTGTTTACTTCAGGTGATTCCCGAGGTTTCTCATGTACATATAGAATCCCGTGTATAAAATGTTGTTTATCTGTACCCTGTGATCGTACCTCAATAGCGGGTAATCCCAGTTGCGAGAGAGATAGGTAGGTGATAGTTTGTAAATTGTTTACAAAATTATTGCATAAATTAACATTTAGAAAATGCAACATCTTAAGTCTACTTACATATTTTATAATGGGCGCCAAAGCAGCAAGCTGCGGAGGCCCTACGCAGAGCTAAACAGGCTGAAGCTAAGCTGGCTCAGCTTATGGCCAGTCAACCGTTGGGGGCTTGGCTGCGACCTCGGGGATGGCAGGAACACAAAAGTTGTGTTGCGTTTGTAAGCACTCCGGGGTTTCGCAGTCGAAGCGATGCCCCAAAACCGCGTAAACCATAGATAGTTTCATTGAGTCATGTGATTTATCGTTGTGTTTTTTTTATAATTATTATATATTCTTAGTTCAATAAACGATTATGGGTCATATATGATTATTGCATTATTTCTCCAAATTCTACCTTCCCTAGTCCCTCCATAAGTATTTCCGTACAGCTGCGGGTCAGTTGGCTAGGTAAGCAGAGCAGCTGATCCCGTGGGGATAACTGCATTTAGGGGGGGGGGGGAATAACGGACGTCAAACGATGGGCCCGTCAAGGTCAACGTGCCGAGAGGTTAGGTAAGGAGTTTGGGGAAAACTTAGTGAAAAGCAAGAAACTACGTGAGAGGCTAAGCGGGAAAGCGGGTCTGCTCTGAACCTTCGTGCGTGAGAGACGATGAAGGATCACTCCGCGAATCCCCGGCAAAAACCCAGAAGGCCGAGGAGAAGAGCTGCGCCGACGTTAAACCACCAGGTGAAAGGCGCCGCCAACCCGGACGAGGTCGAGTCACGGGTCCTCGTCTTAGCTTTAGGAGCGATACCGAGATCGGTACACCCGAGATCCCGCCAAGCAGCGTTACTCCCGTACCAAAGCCTAGATAGGACACTTTGTTGTTGCAATTAACTACAGGTGTGCAACCGGTCGCTGCGAAGCCGGTTGCACTTCTACTGGTGAAGTGCGGGCGAGTGAGAGAGAGAAAACGCTTCTTTTTCATTATCGCTTGCTCTAGTGGTGTCGCACAGGCGAGTGAGAGAGAGAGATAGCCTCTCTCTCACTATTGATAAACGCGGGCATTTGGAGTGCCGAACACGTGTAGCGCAGACCTTACACCGGTGTAGTGCCCTTAACTCGAAATTACCTCGCTAGGTCCCAACGAGCGCTACGGTCGCCGCGAGTAATGTAATGTACCGACCCTTCAAATGCTCCATCACTAACCCCCGAAGCTAGGAAGAGAGGACGCATTTCTAATACAGGATGGTAGTCTGTTCCACAGATGAGCACATTGAACAGAGTAAGATCTAATTCCCGTCTTGTTGCGCATTCGTGGAACAGAAACATCTTTAGGTTCACTCCTGGCCAGCCAATCAGATGTATCAGCGAGGTATTTCGGCTTACGCGACCGTAAGATCTAATAGATCCGCAGGTATATAAAATATTGCCTTCAACCGACTGCTCCCATCCAACCTAATCGGATCCTGAAGCGGGTGGTATGATCATCCCATCTAGCGCCTGTTACACACCGCACACAAAAGTTCTGTGAGCGTTGTAGCCTCTTGTTAACTTCAGGGATGCATCTAAATAAACAGTAGAGCAGTAATTAAAATGTGGAAAGACTAGTGATAGCACCGGTCTGGCACTAAGAGCCTCTGTGGAGTACTGACGGGAAAAACGTAAACCATATTAAACTTGGTAAATTCTTTTACAGATCAGGTTTGCAGGTTATTTGCGCCTATAGCCACACCAAGGCTTTTTGCAGTCTCAGACAAAGACACGACTGCTTTTTCCAAAAGTTCAATAGAATTGAACTCAGCCGACTCAATATCGGAAAGGAATCTGTGAGTTCTAAAAAGAATTGCAGACGTCATTCCAATATTGTGTTTCAAGGACGCAGACGAGGCCCAGTCTGAGACTGCTCGTGCGGCAGCTGTGACGTGTCTGCTTCCTGCCTCAAGGTTATCCCTAGAAAAACTAGGGATTTTAGTAAATTCTTGATAAATGCTTAAAATAATTTATTTTTCCTTCGATTACTCGCGACCCAGTAATATGACATGTATAATATAGTATACGGCCCATAAATTTACGCTTTAATTGCAGCAGTTGAGCTTAAACTTATATTATATTGACTTGAGGTGCCAGATTAGGTATATAATCCATGCCGTCCTCAGATTACAATAAAATATCGTGAGATTAAGATGAGATCTTATTTCATTTTCTCCATCTGGAAAAAACAATTTTGTTCTTACTTCCCGTACGCCCTTATACTAATGTCGAGTTGGATGTAGTCTCATTTTTATTTATAAAAGGACCCATCACTCAGCTTTTCGAAGCTCCGTGGCTTTTTACTCTTTCTTTTGCTTGGTATATAGATTGCTATGATGACTACTATGATCATGATTAGCTTTACTTGCACTTTCCATTGTTCGATAGCTAAGTCGCAGTCTTTAATAATCTACGAATATCTCATTTCTCCCTCCTTCTTTTATTATTTTATCAAATAACTGTTTGGCATATGGTATTTGTCAGCTTTCAACATGTTTCCATTCTGATCCTGCAGCGAGCATTGTGTAGGGAAACCTATCATACCAGTTCCTTTTATCGAAACATTTTTCTTGGGTCTGTTCGAGCATTTTAAGGTTAACTCTGCTCTGTGGCTTGGAGTTTAATAAAAATGGGCAACCCTGTGTTTCTACTCCTCATTTCTCAGTTCTTGATGTTGATATGAGTGCTGGGCCTTGCTAATAAGGCATATTCGCATCCGTTTCCCCTCCTGAGGGTGAATCGTCCTTCTGGGCAAACAGACTATTCCTGTGCGTGCATACTCTGTTAATTCCGGACTGTGGTATGGGAAAATGTCCTCTTATCGGTGCAGAACATTCCCAGGTACTGGGAATTCTTTTATTTCGTATATTTTATACGCGTGCTTGTCTGCTTGATTCGGGCTTCTTTCCGAAATGGACTCTTATTCAGTTTCATGAAGTCTTCGGCTAATAAAATGTAGTTCGATAGAGTTTTCTTCCCAGATCTGTGGCGGTTGTAATTATTTCCCGGGTGTTTGTGTTATTAAAATTAATTTCCTTTATAGGTGCCAATACATCATTCGCCTGCAGTAGATTTGAATTGAACCTCGTAACAGTCGCATCATGTCAAGATTGTCTGCATTCCATAACCTCGAATCACAGTTAGATAACATATCGTTCAGCCTATTCCCATCAATGCCCTTATTAATCCCTATATTTAAACGAACGTCGTATTGGTTCAGAGACTGATAATTCCAACATGACATCAATTATCCTATGCTTACTGTGAAAAGGGGCAGGCAAATTAACAGCAGATCCGACTAAGTAATTTTCATCATGTACTGAATGTGGGTGTAATGTGCGTGGGAGCGTTTTGGGTAGTCTGCAAGGATAGTTTCGCTGCAAGTGTGCGATTAAATGCAGCATCATCTCCATCCAAAGAGAGATTCGCTTTTAGATCACTAAGAACGATCTTGTGATTGCAATTCGGAGTGAATCCTAACCATTTGTGGTTCCTAGTGAATGACACATGAGGAGGCCTATATACAAGACAAAGTAATGTAGGTTTAGAAGTACTATTCTGCACAGAGCAATTCAAGTACTGAGGTATCCCTGGCTTTTTGGTCCTTCAGTCCCACCATAATTATTACATTAAGAATATTAGCTAAGTTAAATCCAAAACCTTTTGATATATCTAAAAGAGAATCAGAATTAGTTACTTGATTTAATACAAAAAATATAAGAGGAAGAGATGCTATTATTTTTATTTCTAAATATGATGTATTTGTAGTTATGATATATTTATTTTCAATATATTATTTAGGAAAAAATATTTATTCAAAGATGCGTAACTGTGTTTCGTGCATTTTTTGATAGATGGCTATATAGCGGTAAGTGCTGGTTGAAATAGGTAGGTCAAAAATACCATGCATTAAGGTTGCACATCTGTCAACATAAAGATAGCACCACATTAGGACATTTAATGTTTGCATTAGAAGTGTATTCTCAATCGAATATGTCAGTTTTCAAGTCAAATTTGAATAGTTTCAACGCATTAAGAGCATTTGAGTATTGTAAGAGAAATGTCTACAGTAGCAAAAGAGACATGATAAAGTTATTTAGACAATGCTCGGTGTCACATGCTGCAAAACCGGTCAAGACATACTTGGAAACCGTAAAATGAGATGTCTCACCCTACCCGCCGTGCTATTGAGACATTGCTTATTCCGGCTACCATTTTCCTCCAGGGCTGGATTAAATATTTGAGCAAAGCGTCGTCTGACAAAGGGCGATCGCGACAGGACGCCAACGATAAAGTCATTATCAAATTATTTAATTGTGTTTGGTGCCAAAATTGTTGTTGCAATGTGTGAGAATGAGAGAAGAAAGCTCTTGTCAACGGCCGGTGAGCCCCGGGAATATTATGGCAAGATATTTCCATTGAGATCACAACTTTTGCAAATTAATTTTATATTGCAAATTTACTTGCAATATTTGGTTTTAATCGGGGATAATTTTGTGCGAATTTTGAGCGTATTTTTATGGGTGCTTGATTTTATTCAAAATTATTACATAATTAAATAATTTCGAGCTATTTACAAATTTTCATAATTTTTTGTTTGGTAGGACACGGTCTTCTTGTTCGCGAATTTTTTTTTAGACTTGCCACAGATGACCCCCCCCCCCCCCTCCGCACCATGTTTTATGATTTCGAGCGAAATTATTGTAGAGTTACGGTAGGAGAAAAAGGAAGCGTGTGCGAACAGAGGCAAATTCTTACGCGGTTGCCATTTAGAGAGAAAGAATCAGGATGGGAGTAAGATAGAAATCAGGCGAATGCGCGACAATTCAGTGCCAAGTTTGAATTTGATTTTAATTTATAAATTTTATTTTTATTATTTGTAGGAAAAGCTTCGTGTAACAAACATATATAAAATAGTTCTTTATTACAAATTTTAAATTATTATAAATTTTTTATTACTGCATGTATTAGTGGGATTTCGATGAGGTAACGAGGGCGATTGAAATTAGGAATACGATAATATGGATTAATTCTTTTATTACAAACTCTATTGATATCAGCGAGAACATTTGATTCTCGCTAGAGAATTCGACAAAATGTGCTGTCCTATACACACACAGCAGACTGACTCACACTATCGAGCGTTCGCTTTGCACCGATGTCAGAAATGGTTACCATATTGGCCCTAATACGTCTGTCACCCACAGAGTTTACACAGCCGCTAGAAGCTTTCTAGGATAACGAGGCCGCATTTTTCAACGAAATTTCTGTCTTTCGTTTCCTTCTTCAGTCATTAGGCCTTTTACTTCATATTGTAAATATATTCATTTCACTCATTGTATGTGGGTGTGCGTGATTTTATTTCATTCATCGTATGTATATACAACCATACTTGTATTCATTGTATGAATGTGTATTAAAGTAGATTTAAGATGTTGCGTTTATAAATGTGTGTTTTGTGCAATATTTCGTAAGTCACTTGCAAATAAAAATTTATGTATCTATCTATCTCTCGGTAAGTACTGACGGATGTACACTGCCCCGTTCCCGATTTTAATTAAGTTTTGTCATACTAATATTCGGCGGGGTATCAATATATTTTACAGAGGTTCGAAGATTTTATATTTTTGAAATTCAATATTTTTGAAAAAAATATTAGATTTATAAATTATAATAATTTCTTTTGGAAATAGTTCAATTACATCTCTAAAAGGTTGTTATAAAACCTATAAACTCAACTTTATTTTGACCTTTTAAAACTTAAATATAAACTGAAAGTTATTGCAATTAAAACTAGTAACTCTACTCATAATTGCCAAATAATTTATAGAAGAATACAAATTGAAAATGATTATTTAAATAATATATATATTTTTATTTAAATTCTAAATTTATTGCAATATTCTGTCAAAGTAATTAATTTTCTTCATTTAATAATAAAATATATAATAATTTAAAAATTATTTAATATAGTATCGTGTACTGTTTGCTCGACATTAATTATTTTTAAGAATTATAACTTAAAAAGAAATTAATAAAATTATTTTTCTTCAGACAGTGTAACGGGGTGAATTCGGGGCACTACTGTGCAGACTCGGCCGTATGCAATACAGGTGACAACTATGACGTCACACGCTTAAACGAACAATGTGACAATGTATACTGCCCTTGTTTCGAGGTCGTGTACCTTACGTAGCACAGTACTTGTCTGGACGCTCAACTGATGAGCTGCTTTAGCAGCTTCCGATTCACTCTCAATAATTTATAAAGAAAGAGGGGAGGGAGAGGGGATAGTGACATAACTCGATGCCTTTCTGCCAATCAAAGTCGGACAGCAACTAAATTAATAAGTAACACTCGCCCTATATTTATTTAAAATAATTGAAATACAATTATTGGTACATACATATGTACATTCGTATGTGCGTATATTACGCGCATTCGTCGCGTTGACAATAAATGCACGCGGCGTCGCTCGCTTCCCGGAGATGTTCTCGGGGGTGCGCGGGACTGCGAAGGTATCCACCTGCCTAAAAACTGAACAGAGCCGCCTAATTTGGAATATAAGAGGAAGACCGTCTACTTTGCCGGCAAGAATTTCCCGCCATTTGTTGTAGGAGCGATGCTCGCAGCACCGATTTCTCTAAATCAACACACTGGCTTACCTCTTATTTGCCAGTATCCGTGATCATCTGCTGCGACGACGGTTGGTCCGGCAGGTGCCATTCGGGTCGTGCGCTCTGGATCAGCACCGAAAAGAGGAGTAGCATTAAAAAAGCGCGGATTGTGCATTGCACGTTCGGCTTAGATCAGCTTACTGTAATTAAGTAGGATCAGAATGCCAATGATGAAGTTGCGCTACATTTTAGTACGCAATTCGGATGAATACTTGATTAACTATATACAGAATTGTACTTCTAAGCCCACATTAGTTTGTCATATATATGGTTTTAGAAATGTTTAGATAAATTGGGATGACGAATTTTGTATTGTAACGCCAGAATTAACTTTGCGCATAATCTAAAACAGCTCCATGCACATATCACTTGCCTTTTGTATCCGCATTAATCATATTTTTATGGATGACAATCATATTATACGATCTGCTAATAATTTGTCGACTGCAGCTACTCTTCCGAGTGAAGAATTGCGTAAGCTCCCCATACTCTGCAATCATTTATCGAAGCATAACAAAACTCTTTTATACAAAAAATTAGTGAACTCCATGCGTTCGCTAAATGTTCACTTGTTTTTCTGTATAATTGCTCTCTTTTCAAAATATAATGCGTTATACACTGACTTTTTCCAACATTTATAGGTAGACCGATCACCCATTGATGACAGTTAATGCTGGAACGTATCGCGTGGCGGTTACCGGGTGACTAATTTCGCCCCGGCTCCCAGCCACCACACGACTTAAGGACTTTCCGTCCTCTCCTCCTGCTCGTGTCGTCGCACGGAAAATCCGCGACGGGGTGAGCCTGGGTGCTCGCTGCTATAGGGAACGCAAAAAATGGGAAAAAGGGTGCGCTAAATGACTACGCGGATGTTACACTTTTAAATTAATAAATATTTATTATAAAAAGAATTACAAGCAAAACCCGACAATGGCGCGACGCTATCTAATAACTTTCTCTCTCTCTCTCTCTCTCTCTCTCTCTCTCTCTCTCTCTCTCTGTAACTCTCCCGACGCGGATGATCGCGCGTAAACTGAACAAAATATATATATAAATTCCACTTACTTTGGCGGCGGCGGCGATCTTTAAGTTGGCGGGAAATTCCCTTCGCCTTGTTGTTGGCGCTACCTTCTTGTTCAGCCAATCTGCAGCCACAAGGGCGAGATCTAAGCCTCCCAAGAACTCAACCTCGAACTGGGGAGTGCACTTGTACTTCGGTGCACCGCTCTCTCTCTCTTCTCTCTCTCTCTCTCTCTCTCTCTCTAACTACTGCTTAGCGCGTCGCGCGAAAAGCGTGGCGCTTCACCGCTAATCGTCTCGGGAGAAACCGTGTCCCGAGACACACTGATCCAAATCGTGCGATCGAGCAAGGATCGAGGGTCGATCGCGCGCCTAATTGCCCTCTCTCCTTAATTAGCCGCCGCGGCCCGGGCGCGTTCCCGCGCGACAATTACCGCGGTGCGCCGAATTTCGCGCAGCTAAGTGCCCCCCACTCAGCGCATGGTCAAAGCTGCGAGCACGAGCTCAGTACAGCGGCGACCACGACGAGATACTCGTCGCAAACGATAGTTCGAGATGAGCGATCTAAGAGAATGAATCCACTGAAAGCGGTTCCTTGTATTAGCTTGCACACGGAGGGTCCACAAGACCTAGAGTTGCGTTGTGCGGTCAACGTACACGAATCGCTGTGTCGAAATAATGCGTACAGATTTGCTCATAATCTCACGTGTCAATTTTCTATCTTATCATATTAGTGAAAACGGATAGAATTATCACTATAATTGCGATAGCTTATTTTCAGCAGTTTTGTGTTAATATTTAGCCAAACACCCTCGCTTGATTGTCCTATCTTAAGTTGATAGATTTACATAGATTAGATTCATCTACTCCATTATATTATATTGTAAAATTAAGAGTAGATTGCAAAGTGTTAAAAAAGTAGAATTGTTATCAACATGCATACAACGTAAACTAAAAAAAGTTGCAGATCTGTCCAGTAGTTGATTAGTTTCAGATTTACATGAATATTTAATCAACCAAAAATGAATTGTTTGAATTGCTAGGGGCAAATCATATTTATGACGATTGAAAAAGTTCAATCCGAAACTAATGGCTATTTCGAAGGAAATACTAATGTGCTTATTTGATAATTTTTAGTAATTTCAAATCTTTTGTAATAAAGCATAAAATAACCATGTCAAAAATTTCTTTGATTTACCTCGAAATATATTTTTTTAAACGGGTGATGTATATATTTACAATAGCATTATTTTGTTTAGTTAATGCTTTAATTTCTAACTAAGAAAATGCACTATATATTATGAAGAAATTAAAAAAAAATTAATATTTTGTTACAGGCTATGCATTTAGTTTATAAAGCTTTAGAAAACAATTCAATACCAAGTGAGTTACCGGAAGAACTCATTGAAGATTGTTCTAATACAGAAACTGTATCTTCCAAGTTGCAAGAAACAGTAAATTGTACAAATGAATCTACATTTACGGAATCTGTATTTGCTTCTTCTGTACTTTCAAAGGAATTAAAAAGTGATGAGGTATGAACTCTCAATAATTTAACTTTACATAGATTTATATTTGTAGTAGTACAATTACTAATTAATAATAAAATTAGTATTATAATCGTTATTATAATTACTTTGTGGGGGGGGGGGGCAAGGTTATATCCCACAGAGTGAGTTGCAGGAGTAGCAGGAGTAGCAAATAACAAGACTGTTTTTCTGGCGCGCTATAACATCATTGTTCGCACGAAGCTGACATTATTTCTATGCGAGCGTATGCATAGGCACTGAATTGTATTAATTCGGCGCAAAATAGCTTAAGAGTTCGAAAGTGCGCAAGTAAACTTGTTTACGCTTCGCAAGTAATCGAATGCTCGTGTACGCGCGTCGCCCATATTATTATTATAAAAGATAAAACAGTAGTCCATCAACACCCACACATAAAAACTGAATACGGCAGGACTAGTAGTGGAATATGCGGATGTTGGGTGTAAAATTCTCTGGTAAGAACATCCATCCATGTTAGAGCTTTTCTGCTGTCCAGGGTCTGTTTGGTACTGCAATTTCGGACTGCAGGCACGATCATTTCCGTAGTTTTGCGAGAAGTTTCGGGCGGGCTACGGATTCGAACGCCGACCGATACAAGCTTGGAGACGGAGAGGTGTACGCGCACTGAAGGTCGCGGCGAGAACATCTGATCCTACATAAATGCGCTTGTTTCCTTAATGAGGAATAAAAAAACACTCATCGTTGATAAGCAGATAGTGAGACTGTATGTCAGTATGGATTCGCGGCTTCACGCCATGATCGAGCCATCTGTCAACTGGACCAGGGCAGAGAGACACGATGGTGGCTGGGAGTAAAAGTGGAAAGTTTCTTGCTGCGAGCGCTATAAGATCCTGGAGCGTGGAACACATTACTGGGTTTACTTACCACCACCAACACCAGGGCGTAGGATGAAAGAACGGGCGTTTGACGGCGAAGATGCGGCGCGATCCTGACGTCGATACCCTGCAGTCGCGGAGCAGTAACTCTCCAAAGCGAGGCGGCTGGCCTGGAGGCATAGGGATTTCGCAGCTCTGCATACGCTTTCTGCAGATGGGGCGTAGCACGCCCGACGAGAGTATGCGCCCAGGCGGGGATTGTCTGTCCGGGCACAAATAAACGATATATTTACACCATATCTCGTGAGTAGTTATTTTGTGATTGCCCCTTTCTCCGTGATCCCTTTCCGCGTCGAGCGCCACGCGATTAGCTGTCAAGAGTTAGCCTGACCGGGTACCCTCCGGGGTGACCATGACCCTGCATGATCGCGGCAGACGGGCTCGACTGGGGGAGTAGCGGGTGCTCCTGGCCCCTCCGAAGCACATCGGCTTCGGGGACGAAGCACCACGCCACAAAGCTTTCTATTATTATCCTAATAACCGTCATCAATAATATGAGATGAAATGTCATTGCAGACTTAACATATATGGTTTACAAATATGTTAGATATTAATTGTCCTGAGCACAGTAAAATACAATGCAAGGTACAAGCTTTGTGGACACTTATTCGATAAGGTTCGGGTAGCGCCATTACGTCTCACTATGTTGTTGTATTAGTTAATAGGCAGAGGTACATTATGATTATCGAAGATAGGATTGATGATTAGACGATAGAATAAGCAAGGTCTGCTGCTAAAAAATATTATACATATGCATACTGTTGTGATGTACTTATTTTGCATGTGATACGCAACGGAGTCGCGAAGTTAGCGACACCGACAACTAACGCCACGGAAAGACCCAGGGTCCCGCGCTCGTAGCGCGTGGTTACCCTTGTCGGTTTACGTTGTCGCGGAATACGCGACAAAACCGCGGTATCAACGGCTCAAATGGACACTGATTAAAAAATACTCGCGGTCTCCATGGACTTGCTAGGCCCACACTGGTGACGGGTCCTGCGTCAAAGTCATAGGATCAGCAATTAGAAATCCGTAGATTCGGAGAGACTCGAACCACAACAGGAGTCGAAATGGCAAAGAGGAGTAGTCAATAATCAGCGACGGATGAAGCTCCAGACTAAACGCAAGCTGCCTTTCTCCGACGAAGATATAAGCAGAAATAAACCAACACGAAGCACCAGTCGTAAGCACCGTGAGTCATTTCGCGAATCTCCCATCTTGTCGAGCGTTCGACATCCTCGCACATAACATTGCGCGTACACTCGAGATTCAAGAAAACATTCATCGAAAAATGCGAACTGTACAAATATGTATGTGTATAGTATAACATACCTCGCAACTCTATAAAAGTTATGTTGCTTATTTTGTATAATTGTTGATTTTATCCGTGATTTTAAACGTATCTTCCTACGTTTTCATTTTTTGCTTATAAATACATTTTATAAATTAGATCAAGAATAGTTTATTATACAAAAATCATCGTAGAGATAGTTAGTTAGTATAAGTTAGTTCTCTAATAAATTAAAAAAATATATATAAAGCAGAATTATCAAAGATCTATAATTCAGATTTCGACTTCTTCTTATTTATGAACAATATATGTATACAATATGTTTTTGCAGTGGATCGTATCTGTCAGTGATCAGAGAGTAGCTGAAAAACTATTTACCGAAGCGGATCAAGATGTAGATGGCTTTGTCTCCGGATCTGAAATCAAAGATGTGTTCATAAAAAGTGGACTTGCAAAATTAGTATTAGCTGATATCTGGTACATTTCTAATAAATTACTTTTCTACACTTTTCTTGTATTTTATTACAATCTATCATGCTTTCTAGGAGTCTGTGTGATATTTCTCGAACCGGTAAATTGAATAAAGAACAATTTGCCTTATCGCTTTGGCTTATCAATAAAAAACTAAGTGGAATGGAATTACCAACCAAATTATCTCCTGAGATGATTCCACCATCATTTAGAACGAAGTCTTCAGAATTTGTAGTAAGCATACTGTATTTAACTAATTAATTCAACATTCAGATATTAAATTTTAAAAGAATCTTAATTGATACTTATTAAATGATTTTTCGTTGTTTTTCAAGGCTCTTACCATTTATTACTATCTGTACTATTTAAGACGGTATCTTACTGAAAATTAGACTATTACTATTATTAGTTCGATCTATGAATATACAAGACGTTTTAATTTCCTTCTATATTTTATAAAAGCAATATCTGATGGTTTAAATTTTTAATTATTGCATTTATAATTTTCTTCATATTTTGAAAAAATGATTGATTACTCTCTAAAAAGGAATCAGCGAAATTTCAGTGATTTTCAATCATTATTCACTAATTCCAAATCATGTCTTTAGTGATCAGTGAATATTCTTCATAAAAATCAATAAATAATCTTTTAAATAAACTAGTGGCTTTGTTCATAATGGAAAGTAACGCGTTAAAATCAAAACAACTCTATTACAAATCTGACACAGTCGTTAGAACTTCAGTAGAAGACTAAAGGCTTTTATGCCGATTTTTAGCCCCAAAAAGGGGGTAATCAAATTTATGACATACTTTGCCAGGATTATCTCCAAGGCAGCGGCGTCTATGGATTTTCCCAGGACATTGTCCCTGTTTTATTAATCGGGATAAATCTTTTCAGCTTGTGTAAGAGGAGGTTCTTTTAAATAAAATAGAATTAAATCGGTTTTGAATTTTAGTTTGAATATATTGATTTTAATAATGTAATGTTATATTTACATATTTTTGGTCGCGTATAAGTTATGATTTGAAGTTGCGCATTAATAAGTTTCTAATTACAGTTACGCTACGTTATAATTCATTTGCAGATAAGCGCGCGATCACGAACTCGAGCCATTTGATGTGTTCCTCAAAGTCCGTCGTGATTACTACAATGTCATCTAAATACCCAAATACGTGCGGCTCGTATTCGGGCCCGAAGAGCGCGTCCATCAACCTCTGAAAGGTCATGGACGCATTCATCAGACCGAATGGGAGCCGATTAAAATGAAACAGACCCAGGCCCGGGACGGCGAACGCCGTATATTTTCGGCTCGACCGCTCCATCGGGACCTGGAAATATGCCTGTTTCAAATCAATCGTCGATAAGTATTGCGTGTGCCGCAGCTTATCGAGGATCGACTCCATTCGGGGGATAGGGTACGCGTCGCGTCGCGTCACTTTGTTTACGTTTCAAAGCGGTATGTCCCGTCCGACTTTTTCAGCAGGACTGGCGCGCTACTCCACTCGCTTGACGACCGCTCAATTATCCCGGTCTCGAGCATGCTGTTTACCTCCGCGCGGGCGACTTCGAGCATCCGCGGCGACATGCGCCGGGCTCGGTGTCGGCTCGGCGGGGCACCTTGCACGTCAATATAGTGCTCGGTCAGTGTCGTGAGGCCTAGTCGCGGCGTCGACTCGGGTAATAGGCGGTTCACCAGCTCATCCAGCCGCCCCTTCTGCTCGTCTCTCAATTCGGCGATGCCCGCGCATTCAGCGTGAACTCGCGAGGCGGTTCCGTCCGATCCTACGAAGTCCTGCCAGCGGCCCTTCCTCGTCCTCCAGAAGTTTCTCTTTGCCCAGATTACCAGGTCGAAATGCTGGAGAAAGTCAATCCCCAAAATCATTTCGTTTTCGAGGTTTTTCATCGCTAGCGCCTTAATCGCCCCAACTTCCCCGTCCACTTTTACGGTCAGCCTCAGCGTTCCGAGTGACTTCATGGTGGTGCCGAGTATCGAACTGAGAACGGTATCAGCCGGCCGCAGCCGGGCTTCGAACTGCCGGGCGACCTCCGGCCCTACTACGGTTATCTGGGCTCCCGTATCCACCAGGGATCTATATGTAACCCCGCCAAATTCCACCTCCAAGTACTTGCGGCTGTCTTCCGCCACACCTGCTATCTCTCTCGCCGGGCAGTGGCCGGCGACATCTCCCCCCCCCCCAGGTTGGTACCCCGACCTGAGGAGGTGTTGCCACTTCCGTCACAACGTTGCTCAGAGTCTTGACCGTAGTTGTTGTTGCGGGCTCGTGAGACTCTGGCTGGTAGCCGCCGCTGCCGCTCCTCACCCGCCGGTCGGTCTTTTTCGATTTGGGTTGAGGGCAGTCGGCGCCGTCGCGTCTCAGCTGATCGGCGGACGGTGACGCGGCGCGCTTGGTCGCCTCAGGCGCTCCGCGCAGCCCGCCCCCCGCATCCGCCGCTCTCAACTCTCTCTCTTTCTGGCACCGCTCCTCCACCACGATTTTATCTCCCTCCCCCATACCCCAACGCCGCAGATACTTTTTTAAATTCCGTGGGTCGGGATCCTCCTCGCTGCTATACGTTACATGGTTCTTGCATCCGATAGTTTTCATTCTTGTGCCCTTACTCCTATCAACCTCCCCGTCCTGACGCGCGCCGACGGTCGTGGTGAGCCGTTTGGGATCCCCTCCCGACGAGTTTCCCTCTCTCGCCCCGCCTCCTGATTTCACGCGATTGTCCCTCTCGTTCTCTTTTCTCTCGCCCCTCTCCCTTCGCACGCCTATGCTTCTCTTGAGGGTCGCATCGGCCGGTGTCGCGGCACGCGTCGCTTTGCGGTTGATATCGTCGCGTCGGTGCCCGGGTAGGCTCGGACGGCGGGTTCGGCGAGGGCAGCGGCAGGGTGCCTAGGCCTGGCCGGAACGCGAAGCTCCCTGCGTCAGCCCCTGCGCTGGCGCGCTCGTAGCCACGGGGCTTGGGTGGCCACGGCCCCGCTCGTTTCCCGACCCAGTCACGAACGGTGGTTCGGGCGCGGGCAGAGGCAGTGAATTGTGCCAACCTGGCGCCTGCGGGCAGCGGCTGGCAAAGTGGCCCCATTGCAGGCAACAGTAGCATTGCCGGGCCAGGCAAAGCGCTATGGGGTGCCCAACTGCTCCACACCCATGACACGCACCGTAGAATGGCGCAGGCGGATTTCTTCGCGGCAACGGCAGCTGACCTGCTTCCCTTTGTTGTGGGAAGGTGGCCCCCTGCGGCCCCAACCAGGCCTGGCCGCATGGCGGCAGAGTTGGCACGTACGGGTTAAGCGGTTGCCCCGACGGGGCCGGAGGTGGCACGGTCTGGTTTGCATACTGCGCGGTCTGCTGATCGTATGCGCCAAGGCCTCGTTGATTGCCCCGTGCCCCCAGCGGGGGGTACTGCGCGAAGTCATCCGGCCGCGCCGGATAAGCCGTTTGATGGCCTTTACTGTTGGAAATAGATTGTCGTGAAAAGGTTGAAAAAAAACCGTACACCAACCTCTTTCTCTCTCACTCCTTCGCTCTCCCCCTAACTCTCTCGTTCGCTCGCGCGTCGCCTCCCTACGATCGGCGATCGGGGCCGATGATTCGGCGCCCGGCGCGAAACTAAACAGCGCGGCGCGGTTGCGCATTTTCCCAATTAACGCGCGCCCTTCCTGCCCCGCGGCCGCGGTGCCCAGCTGATTCCCTGCTCGCGCGCGCAAATCCGCCCGTCACAGCCCCCCCTCAGACTTGACATCCCCCGTGGATGTCCAGTCTGACCCAAAAGGGCGGCTGCCGCGCGCGCCTAGCCCCTTCCGGGCTCCCAAAATTCCGCCATTCGGCCTTCGCGGTTGGCTCCGCCATAGGGACGTCGGTGTTACACCCTGGGAGCCGCTGCCCCCATTACCGCTCTCCGAGTGGCTTTCCTCCTGCTGCTGTTGTCCTGGCCGGGTCGTTGCTGGTGGTGGTGGGTCTGGTGCCCTCAAGGGGAACGGGCCTCTCGCGTTTACGTAAATTATAACCGCGAAATTCAAATTCTCTAATTCACGCTAAGCGGCTGAGTGCATATAAATGCCTAGCAATATTCAATATACGCCCCCACAATCAGACGCTGACTTGTTTAATGGCAAAAAATATATTCACTCAATATTCTCTTTATATCAATCTTTGACATTGGCTTAGTTAAAAAGTCTGCTATATTATCTTTGCTCCTAACATACTTTAACTCAAACTTTTCTTTCTTAAGCCAATCTCTAATAAATAGTAGCTTTATATCAATATGTCTAGTTTTAGCGTTCTCAATACTGTTTTTACTAAAATGAATTGCTGATTGATTGTCACAAAATTTGTATAGGCTTTTCTATCATATTTTCTAATATATTTGAACTATTCAATACATTTGAAAACCATACTAAGTCTTTCACACTCTCAACTAAAGCAATGAATTCTGATTCCATGGAACTTAAAGCTATACACTTTTGTTTTATCGATTTCCACAGGAAGGGTACATCGTTGTACAACAAAATATATCCACTAGTTGAGTATCTTTGCATTAGACTACTTCCCCAATTCGCATCTGAATATGAAACTAGACCTGAACTTTTGACATTTGATAGATTTATTTTATAATCTTTTGTGTTAAAAACATAGTTCATTATATCAACTACGATTTTCCAATGATCGTAATTATACGCGTTACACAATTGAGACATCAAATTAACAGCAAAAGAAATATCGGGTCTACTTCTATCTGACAAAAAAGATAAACAACCAATCAACGTTCTATATGGGAACTTTTTCATTATCTCATTTTCGATAATCTTATTTTCTTCTCTCGGAGGTATCATACCTATTTTCAATGGTAAGTTAACAAACAGACTTTGTTCTCCTTACCAGGAATCTCAAAGCCTCTAGGTTGTTTCTTATAGTTTCTTTCTTTTAACTTTCCATATAAATACGCTGCTTTTACATCTAATTGTCTATGTTTCCACGATAATACTGATACAAATAATATAAAGAAGAATCTGATTAATGAAAAATTTATTACTGGTGAAAATACATCACAATAATCAATACCATATCTCTGATTATAACCTTGAGCAACTAATCGTGCTTTAAATTTCTTTATATTATTTTTATCATCCTTTTTTACATTATATACCCAGCGACTACCTATTACTTTACAATTTGGGGGTAGATCAACGAGTGTCCATACTTCTCTTGAATTCATCGTGTCAATCTCATCACTCATGGCTTTAAACCATTGATCCTTCATCGGTGAGAGCAGATATTCTTCGTATGTCCCTGGGATATCAACTAATAGAGCTTCTTGTTCATGAGTCATTTCACATCTTTTGGGATCGACATTTGAGTCATATTTGGCTTTTCTTCTTAAATCTGTCTCTTTTCTATTGTTATTGGATCCTGTCGGCTAAAAACAACATTTTTTGGATTAAAATTTAGTTGTTTTTCTTCGCAATACCTTTTAATATCGTTAATAGATCTCATCCTCATATTGTCACCGGGAGAATAATAGTAAACATCAATTCGGTCCTCTGTTTTCCTTGGTCTTTCGACTCTCAGCCATTCTGTCGCATCTGTCTCTCCCACATTATCACTTTGATCATCTTGATTCACAATATCATCGGCTTGTAGATCCTTTACAATTGCATCATCCACGAATTCTTCATCTTCTGATCGAATGATATATCTATTGTTTTCATTCGTTTTTCCTTTCCCAAATAAAGCGTTAACTCCGTTTTTGCTTTCTTCGATTTTAACATGTACCGTTTCTATAACATTCTTCGACTTCGGCATCCATACGCGATATCCTTTCGTTTTTATTGCGTATCCAACTACGATTCCAATCTCTGCATTTTCTTGCAATTTATTTCTCTTTGATCTTGGCGTGTACACATAAGCAAGCGATCCGAAGATTCGCAAGTGTTGGACTGAGGGTTTCTTTCCCCACCATTTCTCTTCTGGTGTACAGTATCTTAAGAGTTTATGGATGCTTCTGTTTTTGACGTGCACGAATGTATGCAGTGCTTCTGCCCAAAATCTTGGCTGTAATCCACTATCTTTTAACATGGATCTCACACCTTCCACTGCTGTGCGGTTAAATCTCTCGGCGACTCCGTTTTGTTCTGGTGAGTACGTCGATGTCCTTTCTATTCTAATGCCCTTTTCTTGCAAAAAATCTTCGAATTCACTATGGCAAAATTCCATACCGTTGTCGGTACGTATAGACTTGACTTTCTTATCGTGCTGCCTTTCAGCTTCATTTAAAAATATTTTAAAATACTTAAAGACTTCTGACTTTCTCTGCATTGTGTAAACAAAAACCTTTCTTGAGTAGTCATCGATGATTGATAAAAAATAGTTAGCACCACCAACTGACATAACTGGAGATGGTCCCCATACATCCATGTATATTCTCTCCAAAATACTTTTCAATATTATAGTTGGTATTCCTTTAAATGACGAGCGGGTCGCTTTACTAACTTGACAAATTTCGCATTTAATATTTTCGTCGTTTACTTTTCCTATACCTCGTACTATATCTTTTCTCTGCATTTGACTTATGTACTGCATATTTATATGACAAAATCTTCTGTGTAATTTCATTGAATCGTTGACTTCAGTTACGTTATGGACTTCATTTTCACCCTTTTTATAATATGCATTTACTATATAAAATCGCTCTTTTCTATTAGCTGTAAAGAAATAGTCACCATTACTATTATAAACTATCATTTTATTATTTTTCCATCTGACATCAAAGCCTGCGATATCCATGCATGCTTCACTTATTAGATTTCTTCTCATATTTGGGGCAAGCAATACATTTTTCAATTTTACCTGGATATATCTGCCTTCTTCTTTTAAATAAAACGTTATATCTCCTTTGCCAATTACATGTGATTTTGCATTTTTATCGCCTATTAAAACTTCTGTAGGTGGCAATTCAACAAACTTTTCTAAATTCATTTTCTCTGTACAAAAATGAGATGTTGCTCCAGTATCTATAAGCCATTCGTCACACTTCTCTGCTATGTTATTCAGATAAACTTCATGACTGATTTTTCTTTTCTGAGCATTAATATTGTCTTCAATATAGAACGCATTACTTTGGTCAGTATTTTTATTCTGAAAATTCTTCTTGCCCTCTTCTCTTTTTAGAGCAAAACAATTTCTTTTTATATGACCAACCTTATGACAAAAATTACACTTAATACTTTTATAATATTTCTGTTCTTTATGATTTTTGTTTTCATTTTTGTTTTCTGCTTTACTATTACCTTTTGCATTCTTATTTTCTGTAGTGTACGCATTTATCACATTTTCTAAGCTATCATCTCTTCTTTTCTGTTTTATTCTGCCTTCTTCTGTAATCAGCTGTTTTTCAATATTTGTAAAGTTAAATTCATCATCTTTTGATCTGTACAAAACTTGTACTAAATTGTCATAATCTGATGGCAATTTTCTTATCAACTGAAAACATTGTAATGTGTCTGGAATATTAAATCCAGAATCTTTAATTGATGATGCTTTTTCACTTACTCTTTTACAAAATATTCCTATGGTTTCTTCGTGCAGATTAAACTTGAGGTCATAAAATTCATCAACGAGGCCTGCCAAGCGTGCTCGTGATTTTGGCTCGAAATTCTCATTTAAGATTTTCCACGCTTCTTTTCCATCTAGCATGCTGGCAATTAATGGTTGATACTGTCTCTCTATGCCTTGATAAATTGTTGTATATGCTCTTTCTTTTCTTCTTTTGTAATCTGCTTTTACAGTGCCTGAAACTTCATTCGGTAAGTCTTCTGCGGTGCCGTCTACAAAATACCACGATCCGCGATCAATAAGAGTCACTTTCATATCCAATTTCCAACTATTATAATTATCTGCGTTTAGCTTCGGGAAATTTAAGTAAGTTGAAGAATTATACATTTCCATTTTTTTTAAAAAGATTTATTTTCTTTATTCTTGACACTTCACACTACTTTCAAATTAATTTCAAATTACAGTCACTTATATTTTTTTATTTTTGTGCCACGTGCTCTGGGCCCATAACCTTTGTTGGAAATAGATTGTCGTGAAAAGGTTGAAAAAGAACCGTACACCAATCTTCGTGACTAATGATTATTATTATTTATTATTTTAAATAATCAGCCCGTCTCACTATACAGATGTCTTTGGATATGAATCAAGGAGCGTTATGCACATATTGAAAAAGTGCTCACAAAAACGTCGCTCATTTTTTTTAAACAAAAAAATATACATAAATAAAAAAAGGTCAGCTACAGCACTGCCTCTCGCGTTTACGTAAATTATAACCGCGAAATTCAAATTCTCTAATTCACGCTAAGCGGCTGAGTGCATATAAATGCCTAGCAATATTCAATATTTACCAACGGCATTGCTGAACGGGCGCGCAGCGCCAGCGTTCGAACCCGCTCCAGGTGTGGGCGTTCTGTTCGGCGGTCCCCTACCTGATGGCGCGCCGCGTCCGTGTTCGAGCGCGGCCACCTGCTCCTCCGCCAATTGGGAGGGCCTGCTGTGACGCGCATGGGACTTATCCCTGGCCGCGGATACGCGCCCGTCGGTCTCTTCCTCCGTTGCCGAACTGCGCCCGGCACGCGTTCCTTTCGCCTTCTTTGGCTTCTTCGGACTTTCCACCGCTTTGCTTCCACCGCTCGCGAGGAAACTTAACGTTGCGACCGACCTCTCTAGCCCGGCGACCTTCTTACGGCTTATGATCGGGTTCGCTTCAGAGAGCCGCATGTGTGTCGGCGGAGGTACATAACGCGAGCGATCTTCTTGGCGCTCGTACGTCTCGCCGAGTCTCTACATCGTCGCGTAGCAGTCGATCGTCTCGCGCCTCATTGCTTCCCGATAATCGGGCAGGAGGCCGCGGAACGATGCCTCCAGTAGTCGTCGGAGCGAGGGGCGTTTCCGGAACTAGTGGCGGCAGGTAAGATAGTCCGAGATCTTCTCCCCTCTCGCTTGCGTTCGCACGCGCAGCTCCTCATAGAGCTCGGATTCCGTCAGACGCACATAAAATTTGTTGCGAAAAGCCTTCGCGAACGTCCTCCAGGACGTCAACTCCTCCTGGTTTCCGCGGAACTACTGGTTCGCCCGTCCCGATAATATTGCGGGAATTGCTTCGAGAAGGTCTACCTCCGCAAAATTGGAGCTACGGCGACACGCGTCCAGCCGGTCCAGGAACGCTTCCGCGTTCTCCTGCGTCTGGCCCGCAAACTGGAGTCTGAAGTCTCGTAGCATTTTGAGGCATGCCCACGTGTCGCTGTACCACGCGCGGCTCCGGGGGCGGCGGGCGGGCGTTCGCGTTGTCCTTATCGTGACGTCGAGCTCTCCCAGGTCCGGCTCAGTTTCGTCACTCTAGCTCGAATGGCTCCACTCGTATGGCCCGAAGGGGGATCGCGCTCCCCGGCTACGGTCGTGGTACTCACGTCTCTCGCATCTCTCGTACGGGCGGTCGTCGCGCCAGCGGCTGGGATGCTCGCGGCTTACACGCCGCTCGTCCTTGCTATCCGGGGAAGAGTATGTGCGGCGGTACCTACTCTGTCTCCCTTCCTCTCTCGGCTCGACTACTCTTCGCCGTTCTCGTCGAAGCTGGGCGGAAGTATATTCCGCCCGATGTCGGTCGTCGCGGGCGATTGGTCGGGATTCTCGACCGCTGTCACTGCCACGCGGTGGTTGCGTTCGGGCTTCGCATCGCCGGTCGTCTTCGCGGGAGTAGGATCTCTGACGATTTCGTCGTTCGCGGGCGATCCCTTGCGAGGGGCTGTGTAAACGGGAACTGTCTCGAATCGCCCCCCGCCGCGCGCGGGGGTCATCTGACTCGTCCGCGTCGGACATGGGCGCTCGGGGCTCATCGCGGTAACGCGGGGCCGACTCGCCGAACCGCGGCCATGCTCGGGATCCTCGATCCGAAGAGAGTTGTCCGGCGGCCCCGGCTCGGCGTGTCCTCGCTATGTTCTCCAGGGCAGGAAGGTATTGATGCGTGGCCCTTATCGGCGTCAGCTGCCCGCTCGGCGGTGTTGACGGGTGGCTCTCCGCGGCCGCGGTCGACGCGCGGTACGCGCTTTGCTGGAAGGGGGAAAGCTCCGCGGACGCGACTCTTGGCCGCTCGCGCGGTGGGCCGGGCCGAACCGACTCAAAGGCATCCTCGTGTGCTTGGAACCGCAGCATTCCGGCCCGTAATCGGGCGACCTCTCCCTCTGACGTGGTTTCCTCTCCACGCTCTGTCTCAACCCCCGCGCCGACACTCCTCGCTGAGGCTGAGTCTCCCGCCTCCGCCTCTCCCTCGTCCGTCGGGAGCGATAGAGGGCCTACGCACATTTTCCCGCACTCGGTAGGGGTGGCCGCCCCGTCCCGGTCCCAATCCGGAAACCATGGGACGTCGTTGGTCTGGCGGTGTGTTTCCCGCCGCTGAACGCGCAGGTCATGGCGCCAGATCCGTTCGCGGAGGGTATCCGCCCCACCCGGCTAGCTCAAACTCCTAAAATGGGCTTCTCTTTTCAGTTGGGGAGTATGCAGTTCTATGAGCCGCCGCATCAATGTAATTTCCGCGAAAGGTCGTTTCTTTTCGGCTGCGTTTACTCGCGTTTTCGGCCATGCTGGAATTAATTTATTCCCGGAATAATTTTTTTTTTATTTTTTTTTCTCTACTCGCGCGTCGCGTCTCACGTTGCGGTCGATTCTGACAAGGGGGGCCCGTTCTCCTTACTACGGTACGTTGCGAGCCCTCCGAGAATTTGAACTCGATGCGACGTTAGCAGATTGAATTCCAGGCACTTGCCCGGGTTATAATCTTGGGGAATTGAATGTAAATATTGAAGGGTTATACGCAAAGGGTCGCAAGCAATCTGGTGTCGATGCGTCGAAATCCGCTCGGCGACCACAAAGTCGCTTTGTTCTCTACGCCCGCTGGCGTGAGAATTCGTCTCCGCGGCTGAAGGCAACGCCGATATAAGGCAGAGTGCTCGCCAGCACAAATTCGTCGAGTCCCAATCGTCATTCGCACGCCCCTTTTCCCCTTCGACTACGATTCTAGTACGTAGCCTCTTCTTTGCGCCGCGTCTTGTTGGTGTGGTCGGCAGTGCTCCGCGTCGGGCGCCACTGTGACACGTCGTTTTACCCTATTGATGTCTTGACTCTCTCTCTTCGAGGAGGTTCCGCCGGCCTGGGCGGGAAGGCACCGCACCAACCGTATTTTCGAACCGCTATTTTGAGAAAGGAAGGGATGACCCCAGGGAAACGGGGTTTCGGGTACCGCAAAAATGAAGAGGTAGTGAGGTGGTCTTGCTTTTTTTCTTGGAAGCTTTATTCACGGTTTTCTTATACAATTTAGCCCGGCTCCGCAGTATTAGCGGCAGCGCGTCTGCCGCTTCTCGCAATTCGGGTGTATGTAGCGGCTCGCATCACAAAGTTGCGACGGCCCAGCTGGCCGCTACCCTCCGGCTTCACCGGTCACGCGCTCGCAGTGCGACCTCCGTCTGCGTCTTCCCTCCGCTCCCAACACCGGTCGCGTCCCTTTCTCCCTACCGTCGGGTCGCAGCGCGTTCCTCCCGAGCACTCTGCCCGCACTACTGAGCCGGTGGCTCACTCACCGCGATTCCCCGAGGACCTTGGACCCGGGGATGGCCGGCTGTTTGTTGGCGATGGGCTGGTGGGCGGTGGTGGGCTGGCGGGCAACGGCGTGCTGGTGGGCGGCAGCGGTCGCCGGTCGAGTTAGCAGCGGCGGGCAGTGGGTCGTCCCCTTGGATAGGAGCGATCCGGCCGCGACGGTCTCCCGTGGGCTGGTGGGCGTCAGCGGTCGCCGGTCGAGGTAGTGACGGTGGGCAGCGGGTCGACCCCTTTGTTAGTAGCGATCCGGCTACGACGGTCTCCCGTGGGCTGGTGGTCTGTGCTCGGGGAAATCCCTCGTCTCCGCTCTGCTCTCTTGGAGGCGCCGCGCGTCGCTTTCATTTTTCGGCCAAGGTTCGCCAGAGTGCGTCACGTCTTGTCAACGGCTCAATTCAATCTGGCGGGCCGGGGGCGCTAATCACAGCGCGAGCCCTTTCCTTCATTTTTTTTCGCGGCCCTCTCACGGCGGCGCGCGCGGCTAGGCGTCCGCGGGCAGGCCCCCCCCTCCCCACGCGCCCTCTTCTCGCGGCGGGTCGCCTAGCGGCAGCGGCGGTCGCGCCGGCTGGCTCTCCTAAGAATTGGCCGCTGCCACGGCTCGCCCGTTGCATCGCCTGCTCTACCTTGCTGTCGTTGCCACTGCTGCGGCCTTGCAACGTGGCGCGGGTCGGGCTCGGGCGGCGTAGCCCTCAGCTGGCAGCGCTCGGGCATGATTTCCACGACCAGGCGGGTCCTCCCAACGGCGCAAGTACGGCCCGTTCCAACGCGCCCGGAGGTCGCACGGCGGTCTCTCTCTCGCTCGCCGTTTTCTCTTAACGTGACACTTGTCACACAGCTTAGTCCTAAAAATAATTGAATTTCCTTTTGCATTCGTGGAATTGGATATTTTATTATGGCTTCGATATTATCAGGGTTTAGCTTGATCCCTACCCGTGTTATAATGTAGTCTAAAAAAGGTACTTCCTTCCTTAAAAATTCAGTTTTATCTGGTTGTACCTTTAAATCGTAAATCCTCAATTCATTGAAAATGTGTTGAATGTTGTAAATGCTCCTGTAGTGATTTTGAAAATATTATAATGTCGTTCTTATAAACAAAACAAAACCTATGTAAATATTTTCTTAAGATTTTATCCATCATTCGTTGAAATGTAGCCGTGGCATTTTTTAAACCAAACGACATATGAACATATTCGTAACGTCCGTTTTCGACCGTAAATACTGTTTTTTCTATAAACTCTTTGTCTAATTGTATTTGGTGAAAACGTTGTGCTAAGTTCAAGTTACTAAAATAGGTATATTTGCCTACATTTTCTAAAATTTTTTCCATCTTGGTATCGGATATTTATCTATTACCATCCTCCGCTTCTTCTAACAGGCGACGAGATTGAATTATATCCTAGTTTAATAATTTTCTCACTTGCTCTTGTATTATTTCCATTAAATGGTATGGATATCTGTAGCTTTGAGATAAATAGGATGATCGTCTTTTGTTCTTATATTATGCGAAACTGCATTGGTTGCTGAGAATTTCTCTCCTTCATTACAAGGAAGAGCCTTAACGACTACACTTAACACTCGCACGCAAAGTGAGTCTTAAGCTCATCCGGCGTGAGCCCGTGCAATGACCCGCTCGCTCGCGGCAGTAACCCTAAGTTCCGCAACTCACGCCAAATTGAGCTAGAATTTTGAGAGTCGAACAGACGATTATGAACGTATTCAGCTCTCGCCTGATCCACCCTCTCCTGAACGCATTTGCGAAGATCGAGGAATTCCTCAAGGAATTGTTGCTGTCCCGTCCTTCTGTACCGTCTGTAAAGTGCCCTACTTTTGTACTGCAGGTCACGAAGCTCGAGCTTAAGCCAAGGCAGGCATTTTTCATTCAGTTGAATTACCTTTATCGGTGCAAGTTCGTTGATAGTCAACATTAGATTGGAGTTGAGCCTCGCGACCGCAGCGTCAACGTCGAGGTCATCCGCCAACAACGGTCCCCAGTCACAATCTGACAACACTTGTACCAGTCCATTACTATCACTGCTCTTATAGTTACGTTATTTAAGGGAGCAACAGATAGGTTCAGTGGCAGGTATTTCAACTATTGCTTCAATAATATTGTGCTTGCTGTGGATATGAGCGGGCTCATTGACGGACGAAAATACCCTGTCATTGTCTTCAACTAGTATAATGTCTATCCAGGTGCTGAATGTGGGTGCAATAGGCGTAGGATCATGCTGGACGTTCTGCGAAGACAGCTCCGCTGCAAGTCTGCGAACAAACACAGCATCATCACAGTCAGTGCAGAGATCGGCGTTCAGATCACCGAGAATGATTTTGTGACTTTAGTCCGGAGATAAATTTTGAATTCCTCGTAAAAGAGACATGGGGAAGCCTATACACAACGCAAACTAATGCAGGCTCCGAGGTACGATACTGTAGTGAGCAGATCAAGTATTCCAGCACCACAGGCCTTCCGGCCCCCTCCGTGTCCGAGGATGAGAGTACACTCGCTTTGAATTGCTTGTTTACATAAAGCGCAACTCCACCACCATTAATGTTACGATCCTGCCGCACTACAGAAAATCCACCAATTCCTATGACCGAATCCGCGATGTTAGAGTCCAGCCAGCTTTCCGCTAAACCAAATAGTTGGTAAGTGAGACGATCATGCAAATAAAGGCGAAGTCCCTCAATGTGAGTACCCCACCCTAATAAATTTGCCGCCTTCTTTGCAGCCTACAACCTTATCTCCCCGCCCACTCCCAGATACTGTTAATGAAGCATCTATTCGACTTCGTCGAATCTGATCGGCCCTTTTCGAGCCTCTCCTAGCTCGATCATTCTCACTATTATGGTCACACTAACGGAATGCCAGGGTTAAAACACCCCTGTCCGCAGGTCCCCCGGCAGAACTCCCGACGAGTACATGCTCATATATATATTCATAAATTCAGACTCAGAGGCTACAGCATTAGCCCTACTGCCCTCTTTCCATCTAATAAAAAATTTACCGTGCCGATGCCAGATGTACTTCCAGCCAAGGTTGCTTGCAGTACACGAATGCACTATACAGATCCCGTATAGTTGCACCGCCAAAACCAGGTCGTCAGGTACGAAGGAGGGGAGCACAATAGTGATGATATCGAGCGCAACGTCAGAAGGCAGGACTCCTGAGCCAGCACAGTCGACTACCCCTATAATGACAAGCTCGACAACACCATCCCCCGCCGAGACCACCCTCCCAACGTCCTGATTATCACCATAAGAATTTCCGGGAGCATCGAGCCCTGAATCACTGATGTTATCTGAATTACTGTTATTATTTTTATTTTTATTTATATTTTTATTTCTATTCGCATTTTTATTACTATTTAATTGTTTAATATTGAAAACTGATTTACTATTTATATTATTGTGATTGTTGTGGTTTGTTCTATTCCTACTATTGCTGCTGTAGTTTATAAATGTTGTACTATTGTTATTATTGTTTCTATTATCATATTTCTATTACAAAATAAGTGGATCGTGGCATTTACTGTACTTCAGTAGTGCATCCACACTTCTGCTTACCTGCGCACAGCATAACAGGTCCTTCTATCCATGAGTGCTATATTGCAGATGTTGGCGGATGGGACGATGGGCTGCTATCGATGTAGTGATGTGTCTGTACTTACCGAGAGAGAGAGAGAGAGAGAGAGAGAGAGAGAGAGAGAGAGAGAGAGAGAGAAAGAGAGAAAGGGAGTGAGCACGACGGGCCGAGTAACAACGATTGATACTTGGCACGAGGCGGACGGCGTCCCCTACAATACCCTGAGGCCACGGCTCTGCAAACCACCACCTGCTGTATTAAGCGGTAGTTGCCTGGCGTTTGGAAGAGTTCTCGCTGACCCTGGCCTTCGGCAACTGCGGGACTGCGACGTCCCATCCTTATCAAAGCGAAGGCCGTCGCGGCCCTGCGTTCGCCTCTTCGGATCTAACCATCACCTCACCAACCTGTTTTAAATAAAGTGCGCGCCCCGGCGAGAGTGCATTCGGGCAGGATTGTTAGCAGAAGCAAAAAAATATTATGTTGTCTAGAGCCTCCGTGTCTAGCGAGAAAACCCCTCCTTGCCCGGATCTACTCTCAAAAAATATTCAGTTTATTCTTAAAGAAAATATAAACTTTTCATGTAGAAAGTAAAAAAGTAAAAGTAAAAAGTAAAAAATAATTCTAATTCTATTTTAGAGTATGAAATGTACAGTAGAAAATGATATCAATTTCTAATTTACTCTGACCCTCAAAGTCGAAACACCGTGGAGTCCTCGATTTTCTTCTCTGAGAAAGCTCCACACAGATTTCCCCTCAACCACGTTCGTTTGTACAGCCGCTTTCGTTCACTACGACTAACAATGTCGTACTGTGAATTCATCCACCCCTTTCCCCTAACTCATAGAGAATAGAAACTCGTATCTCCAAGTCGCGAGTAATGTCACGAACCCACTCATTCTGATCATGCCTTCTGAACAAAGCACATCCACCTGTTTTGATGACGCTAGAAACACATATCTCAGACTCACACGCGTACCTAAATTACAAATATATGCTAGATTGTAGTACGCATAAAAAATTTAAAAAATATCTGTAATTATGATTTAATGAATAATCCATGCTTTTTATTGCGATATTTTTATGTCCGCATAATCACATCGTAATATATACTTGTATATATATAGTTTCTAAATATTTTCATTTAATGAATTACAGGAAAATCGGAGTAAGTGTAGTTACTCCAATCCAGATTTAGATATTATCAATCGGGATATAAGGGATATAATGAATGAAAAACATATTATGGAGCAAAATATATCTCAAAAGGAAGCCGATATCAAGATTAAAAGTGGTGAAATTAAAAGTCTTCAAAGTGAACTTGATACACTTTCAGCAACTTTGAGGCAACTTGATAATCAGAAAGGCTTAGCACAAAAGCGTTTATTGGATCTAAAAGCTCAGGTAACATTCTCAGTGAATATATTTAAATCGCTAATGTCTTGATAACAATTTGATGAAAATTATAAATCATTAATATATACCTTTCATAATAAAAATAATAAAATACAAAGGTGACGCCGTGCTTCGGCCATCTGCAACAAATTTATTTATATAATTCTTCAGATGTTTCAATTTTCGTAATGCATCGTGTATATTTAGTTTTATTCTAAAATTAGATTGGTTACTTTGTAACTTTGTAATTATATTTTCTATATAGCTACAAGTGTACATAGAAAGTAAATTACGTTAGAATACACTGTTTATTTAGAGAATTATAGTAAATCCAAAATGAAAATACTAGAACTACCTTCAATCAAAATTTAGCAAAGTTAAAATTTATTTCAATTTATATTTTCAAATAAGAAAACATTAAAAAAGTAAATATTTCACTAAACTTCGATAAGTATAATTGCTTTCCTGATTGAAATAGACTCTCTTTTTTTCTATATTGTATTATTAAATTATTAAATAATTATCCTCGTCAGTAATGAAATCATTCTTTTCTGGTACAAGGAAATTACAGAAAAAATTGTCCACCAGTCACAAATATAGAGGGCTGAAAATCCATATTCGCAATGATTTATAAATAAGTAATGATTTATTAATTTATAATTGTGAGTATTGACGTCATTTACAAATTTTTACCATTAGAATATTAATTATACAGTCGTGTGTGTGCCGACTGGTAGAGAGAGAGAGAGAGAGAGAGAGAGAGAGAGAGATGGATAAATAATTGTTTAGTTGTAAATTGTTGACAAAATTATTGTACAAATTAACAATTAGAACACGCAATCATCTTAAATCTATTTAAATATAAATTATATCACATATTCGTTATTATCACAGATCTAGCACAGTATATGGCAATAAATAAATCAATAATTGATACGTAAAATTCTACAAGTCACATTTATCTCAGTTTACATTATCTATCAGTCATTTCACACTCATACTCTCTTACATACAATGAACGAAATGAATGCATGTAGAATCATCCAGAATATGTTCGAGCTTTGGTCAATGGCACTACATAAGCCCTCTTCCAAAACTCTAAGGAAGCTGTAACTATCAATCAAGTGATTGTACAGGCATACTAAAAAAGGATCAAGAATTGGAAAAGCCTTAATAACTACACTATACGGGATGCCAGTCTCGCCAACTGCCTTCATATGAAAACTTATATATCGATAAAAGAATGTCGTTAATACTTCTTTTAAATCGAAATCCATTATCTGGGGCAGAGGCAAACACAGCATGTTTCTGTCTGTAATTTGTGACGGGCGGATTTGCGCGCGCAAGCGAGAAATCAGCTGGGCACCGCGGCCGCGGGGCGGGAAGGGCGCGCGGTATTTTGGGAAATGCGTGACCGCGCCGAGAGAGAAAGGCGCCCAGCTGACGCGTGGCCTCGACACCACCTGGGGACGCGAGAGACAGTGCGGCGACTTCCCGGCCGGATTGTGGCCGGGACTATCGGCAAGGAGGCGACGGCCAGGTAGGGCCACCTATGTATTATGTTTCGCGCGTGAGAGAGAGAGGCGCGGACGCCCCCCCCCCCCCGTATGGACACCAATGCCTTCGGCCTGATATCCGGAGGTCCGGTGCCTGCACCGCCGCGACCCCGTGGTGGCTCGCCGGCTGGGGCGAAAGGCAGGGCGCGTGGTGCCCGGATGAGGCGCGCGGGGCGAACGGAAACATTGTAAGGGCGAATGCGGCGGGGCGGGCCTGTTCCCCCGTCGCCTATTTTCTATAAATAAAACATATTTTAAAATAGCTGCCCCTTACAATTACTTATTTCATCGGGCCCTCCCTCCCCCCGACTTCACAACAGCCGCGACCGACGTAGGCCAGCTGCCCGGGCTGGCCCGGCCGGGTCCCCTCCGGGGCGACCGCGAGGACCTGCATCAGGACAGGAGGCGCGACCGGAGGACTACTGGCGTGGGGCTTCCGGGCTCCTGAAAGCTCCACGTCACAAATTGATGACATTAAACATGGAAACTCTCGCAAAGTGAGTGTTAAGCTCGTCCGGTATGAGCCCGTGCAATGAGCCGCTCGCTCGCGGCTACAATCCTTTTTGCAACTCATGCCATATTGAGTTAGAATTTTGAGAATCTGTGACGTGCTGCTTACGCTTTGAGGCCGATGTGCCTCGGAGAGGTCCGGAGTACCCGACATTCTCCGATCGCGCCCGCTTGCCGTTGTACAGGTTCGTGGTCGCTCCGGATGGGACCCCGGCGGCTAGCCTCGCGGCGGTCGACGCGGGTTGGTATCGCGGAGGGATGGAGGACGCTCAATAATTACTCAGAAGGGCTCTGGGGAAAACACTTTATTCGCGCCCAGGCGTACAGCTCCCACCCGGACGCATTCTCCGGACTGGTGCGCAGCGCTCCACTACATTCGGCAGGAAAGACATCCGCGGAGGCGTATACCGGACCACACGTGGGGCCCTCGCCTCGTCGCCCGACACGGTGACGTCGTCTGGGGAAGCATATACCGGGCCGCACTAGGGGGGGTCGACCCAGGCGGCCCACCGGAGTCCGTCGGCTGGCACCGGACCGCGAGGGCCCTAGTCTGTCAGCCGGTTCCGTCCGGAGAGCTGCTGCTCTCGCAGCCTCGGGATGTCAAGCGGTGCTTTCGCCGCTGTTCGGCCTTCTCCCTCGGGCCAGGGCGGCTATAGGTGCTTCGATTTCTATCAGCTCCGGAGACGGGGACGGGACGGCCCTCCCATTCGCAGGCCGTAAAATTGATAGCTCGATCCATCAAGTAAACAAATCCTCAAAAATCACCACGTAATGGTGTTGGTGTTTACTTCAGGGGAGCTCGATCCGATTAGCCACCACCGCCAATCAGGGGCTCTCCACGACCCTCTGGCCATAAGGAATAGCCGGCCCAGCTCATCGACTGAGTATCAGTACAGCATACGTCGTCGATCTTCCACTTGGAGAATTTAACCGGGGTAAGCTGGGCGTCTCTCAGCCGGTTTAAATATCAGAAATTTGATATCGTCTCCAACGCTGCGATCTCGGGCTCGTCAGTAATTTAAAGTTGCTTGTAAATCTCCGATTTGCAACTTTAACTTTCTAAATGAATGTCCAATTAATTTTAATTTAAAATAAAAATAAATAGTCAAAAAGAATTCTAATTGCAGGTCCGCAAAGATCTTGTGCCACAAGAAAATATATTTTTCTTTTTTTTTTTTTTCAAAAAGAAAAGAAAGTAAATTGGGCTTCTATTATATATAACAATCGAATTGTGTTCTTACCAGGCGCCCCGCTTTCTTTCTTCGGAATTTAGAAAAGAAACGTTTATTATAGCATTTTGATAGCTCAGTAATATTTTGATTTATAAACCAAGAACCAAAAAAAGTGCAATTTTTTAAATAAAATCATTAATAACAAATAGCGTCGGTAAAATTAGCTGTTACATTCGTTATTTTAATGGCGTACAGAGTATTCCGATCAATACGATTATGAACGTATTCAGCTCTCGCCTGCTCCACCCTCTCCTGAACGCATTTGCGAAGATCGAGGAATTCCTCAAGGAATTGTTGCTGTCCCGTCCTTCTGTACCGTCTGTAAAGTGCCCTACTTTTGTACTGCAGGTCACGAAGCTCGAGCCTAATCCAAGGCAGGCATTTTTCATTCAGTTGAATTACCTTTATCGGTGCAAGTTCGTTGATAGTCAACATTAGATTGGAGTTGAGCCTCGCGACCACAGCGTCAACGTCGAGGTCATCCGCCAACAACGGTCCCCAGTCATCAATCTGACAACACTTGTACCAGTCCATTACTATCACTGCTCTTATAGTTACGTTATTTAAGGGAGCAACAGATAGGTTCAGTGGCAGGTATTTCAACTATTGCTTCAATAATAGTGTGCTTGCTGTGGATATGAGCGGGCTCATTGACGGACGAAAATACCCTGTCATTGTCTTCAACTAGTATAATGTCTATCCAGGTGCTGAATGTGGGTGCAATAGGCGTAGGATCATGCTGGACGTTCTGCGAAGACAGCTCCGCTGCAAGTCTGCGAACAAACACAGCATCATCACAGTCAGTGCAGAGATCGGCGTTCAGATCACCGAGAATGTTTTTGTGACTTTAGTCCGGAGATAAATTTTGAATTCCTCGTAAAAGAGACATGGGGAAGCCTATACACAACGCAAACTAATGCAGGCTCCGAGGTACGATACTGTAGTGAGCAGATCAAGTATTCCAGCACCACAGGCCTTCCGGCCCCCTCCGTGTCCGAGGATGAGAGTACACTCGCTTTGAATTGCTTGTTTACATAAAGCGCAACTCCACCACCATTAATGTTACGATCCTGCCGCACTACAGAAAATCCACCAATTTCTATGACCGAATCCGCGATGTTAGAGTCCAGCCAGCTTTCCGCTAAACCAAATAGTTGGTAAGTGAGACGATCATGCAAATAAAGGCGAAGTCCCTCAATGTGAGTACCCCACCCTAATAAATTTGCCGCCTTCTTTGCAGCCTACAACCTTATCTCCTCGCCCACTCCCAGATACTGTTAATGAAGCATCTATTCGACTTCGTCGAATCTGATCGGCCCTTTTCGAGCCACTCCCAGCTCGATCATCCTCATAGAGAAACCGCGCCGACGCGTGCTAATTACTGCTCAGTGCTGAAATTTGCATCTCTCGTTGCCCCCCACTCGGCTCGGGATCAAGGCTCGAAACCCGCGCTCGGTACAGCGGCAATCACGGTAAGATACTAGTTGCATGATATTTATATAAAAACGATAGCAATAAATGAACCCTTAGTGTAATGTGAAAATGAAATATTTTATCTCTGACAAGAGAGAAGTTAAAAAGTTAAAGTATAAGGCAAAGTTGAAAGCAAATATTACTTTATAGATTAATATCATACTAATACTGTATATTAGCAATGCATGGAAATAAAATAAGGGAAATCAAAAAAGGACTAAAAATGTTATGTTAGAATGCAGTACAGCTCACTAGTAAGGATAGGTATTTCTGAAAGTACGTGGCTGAGACTGACTTTATCAATTAAGAAAATAGAAAACGAAGAGAAAAAATATGTAAGGATACATTACCTCGAAATATAAAGTGTTTCAGAGGAGCCCAGGGCACCAGTCACTTATCCAAGGAGCTGCCTACCTGTTTCAGCAGATCCTGCTGTCGCCCCATAGGGGGCAAGGTCTGGTCAGCACAGGGTATAAACAATATTTATTTGTGATGGGGCAGACAATATTCACTCTGTTGTTACAAAGCAGCTCCTACTCTTATTCCAGAGCAGCTCCTCTTCTTCGATCAGAGTTAGGTTGAGCGTCGGGTTTGACCGCGAGTTGACGAGGGATGTCTTCAACTACAATTTTTCCGCGGCCGTTTCTTGTCTGTCAGGTCCATCTGAAATCAAAAAGGGTTTCCTCCTGAAGTCGAACCCTCGTCCCTACACCCTCCCTTGCATGGTTATTACTTCGATACGTTCGGTGTCTGGGAGCATCTTCCCCGAGATGTCTGAAGCTGTAAAACTAATATCCATGTATAAAAGAGCTCGAAGAAGATACATTAGGAGTTGAGATGTCTTACATTGTACGGGTTTTCTTTCAAAGGTTACCTGAGCCGACAGGATAGCAGCCAATATCATGATAGTGGTTACTGCATATTCAAGTGCCATACAGCCGACGTAGTACTTATGAAGCTGTGCAAGGAGCTAACGTAGCCAGCAGCGAGACAACGTAGACCACATCGAGGCAATCTGCAGGTGATCATGCCTGGGAGACGTCGCTAGAGGATGCATGCACCGAGATTGGTGCGACTACTGAAGCAGAGGAGCTTCGCTCACTCGCAGTGCGGATGAGGAGAGCAGCGAGTCGCGCGAGATTAATCAACGTCCGAAGCGTGTACGTATGCGCAGTAGCAGTCATCGTACTGACTACCGACTGCTGCCCAAGCTGGCTACACTCCTGGCCGTACAGGTGGCTAGCAGGGTGTTAGTGGAGCCATGCAGTTATAGCGAAATATGTCGCCGCTGGATAGACTCTAATCGTCAACGCACGCGGAAAATCAAACGACCAGCGAACGGTGACGAGAATTGTAGAAACTATTCAAAGTCTAATCAAGAGGGCAATATGCAACCCTGGGAATTCGTTAAGGTTAAGTGCAGTTGAAACCACCTATCTACAATGCCCCGCCATCAAATGAGAGGCACGAGGGAGCGCATCGATCAGTGGCACCGATTGGAGACATTTCCGCATGGATTAAGCCGAATTAGCCGGTCCGGACTCACCTGGCCCCCGAGATAAATTTGGCGAATTCATAAATGTGCGAGGTCCCTACCAGGCCAGCGAGTCAGGCACGATGGGCTGCAAACATAATGTATGTTATTGGCAGTTTATTCAAAACAGTCTGCCTATTTCTACAATTAAATTATAAAATTAATAAATATTAAATATCAAATCGCATTCTGGTCAGACAGGGGACCTGTAGAGCAAGTTTTATATTAAAACTTTTTACTCTTTATTACGTAATAACTAAGTATTTATGTCTGCTTGCCGACCCTACATCAATGTTCCGCAGGATATTTATACAAGCAAAGTGACTTGCTTTATTCACCGGTAAAATACGCGTTGCTACTTCGTGATCTTCATGATTGAATTTTCTTCCAACGATCATGTGGAAGACACCCCAGGAAGATATTCGCAATCATCGCATCAATTCCTTACTATGATGAAGCTTCTTAACGACGGTTCCTTGCCGTCAGCTATAGTTTAGGTGATAGTCGCAGTTCAGACTTGTTCACGTTGGTAAGATTCTTAATTTAGGCTGCTTGTAGCGCACATCCTTAATTTTTACGATGACTCTGAATTTATTTTTCTCCATTCTTCCGTTCGCCTTCTCCTATATCAACCTTCGTCACTCTTGCTCTTGCAAATTTTTTTCTTGTCTATACATATCTGGAAGTTGATGGAGCAGGTTTCCATCGCAGAAGATGCTGTTCTGCTTAGTTTCTTGCATTTTCTTTCATAGCAGCAACATTACAAAAGTACTCTACCCTCTGCAGATTATCACACAACTCTATCAAAGACTAGCGATTCTTAGAGGTGCATACACTGCAAAAGATGAGACGGACGGATGTTGGTGCATTTGGGGAATATAATATAACTCATGCCCACCAATAATGAATGAATGTTGGTCCTTCGGAGACTGAATGAGTGCAGTGACGGCATGGCCACTAAGATGACAGTTAATGCTGCTATGTGTGCCGTGCGTCCGAGTTGACATTGTCCGTTATGGCACGTAAAGTCGCTGTTCTTTTCTGTTCAGTGGGTATAGACGCGTGCGATGTTTTGCAGGTTAAGCTACCCCAGGTCCACGCCGGATGAGCATAACACGCACTTCGTTCGAGTTTCCATGCCGAATACCGTCGACGAGAATCGGATTAATGTCGTGCTCTGCTCTGTTGCTGATGATGGTTTTCGGTAGAAAAGTGTAAATATCAATGATATTATTTTATCAATATCAAAATTTTCATTACAGGTAGTTAATAAGGATGGCATCCCGCATAGAATAGTTTGAAGTCCCCTGATTATTGATCCTTTTTTAAATACATCTATCTTTTGGTAACAGAGGCTCCCTGAGGTTTGGAAGAAGTCTCATATAGCGATATTGACTACATGAATATCTTCTGTATCAGATGATTTGCGAACAATTTCACTACTGTTTTTTTTCACAGGTGCTTAACAAAATGTTTTCGACTAGGTTATGGAGCGTTTGGTTTCACACAATATCCTTGATCTACTCCAAAGTAGATATCGACGAAACAGTTCGATCGTAAGTGTCTTTTTATGACGAACTGGAGACGTACGTACTGCTATTGTCAGAATACAGGTGACGCTACTCTTATTGTTTGACTTTAGTAAGGTTAATACTATTTGATACTATTTGCCCGATGTTGTTAGAGCGATGGAACCTAACAGGTATGGATCGTAACGGGGAAGCAAACAATGGAACGTTAAGTACTGCATCACTTTGTGCCCAGATCATCGGTACTAACAACCGTCCCAGAGTGATGCCCTTGCTCATAATTTTTCTGTCTATTGTTCCAGATTTTTAGCGTTTTTAAGAAGTCCCTGCACTAATGTTGAGGCCATTAAACGAATCTAGTAGTCAATGATAACCATGCTCTCCTCTCCGACACAACCTCTTCCTTAACTCACTGGCGTCTAGACGGAACGTCCGAGCCTGTTCGTAAAAGTTGAACCTCCTTCTCACAGAGAGAATCTGCCTTCGTCATCAGCCGACCCTCATCGACCAAGGCTTCATGAATCAGTTTGGCCCTCCCCAATTAAGCCACTTATATATAAAACAGTAAAAAACAGGCTGATAAGTATCATCTTTAATTTTTGGCAAATGCATTTGGTCTCTGATGATCAATAAATTGATAACATTGCGTACGGCTTAGGAGCCTTGGTTTACCTATACTGATCTGGGTTGAAGTTAGTCCCACACTCTGTAGGCTGGATATATATCGTTGTTTATATAAATAGGCTAGAGATGCTGTTCATGAACAAATTCAATTTGTTGTACTTTTTTAATTATGGCAGTCTGTTTTGACTATTGATCCTCAATATCTCTGACATAAACTACGTCAATTAGCTCTCACAGGAGCCCTCCCGATAAAAATTTTGTGGTTAATTCTGAAAAAGTAAATAAATATTTTGTAAATGTCTCTTTTAATCCCAATACTTCAGTACTAGGTTACCAAAACTTAACCTAACCTTGTTAACTCGAAATCTTTAAGTTTACTCTCCGTGATGGTTGTAGAAATAAAATAAGCAAATATTCAATATATTCTTACAAGGTAAAGGACTTGATGAGATATCCCAATGCTTTACATACTTTAAATTTTTAACTGAAGGTTTTACTGAAATTAACCTTAATGATTTTGTATTGCCTTCTGAATTTTGACTAAAAAATTTCGAATTAAGCTACTTAAAATTCCCATATCGACTTTATTTCCATATGTACAAGCTTGGATACTTTTTCTCATTGTAGACTTGTAAACTTGCTTTGTAAACTGTTGAGTCTTAATTCGCGAATTCGTTTCATCTATATTGCAAGGAGGGACATCATGTTACTATTGATTAAAAGATCTATAGGAGAACGTGTTGATGTTAATAGAACGTATGATAGAATTAAAAATAAATATTTTTAGAATAGTATTTAATTATAGATTCTAAATAACAGAAAAAATTGTAATAGCTGATGAAGGAATACTGAGGAAGAAATTAAAAAATTATACAAGGCAATAAACATAATATAAGGTTAGCAAATATATCCCTTCCGCTTTTGCTCTGTATTCAATGCTTTATAAAAAGTGTTACAGTGATCGGATTTAGTTTAAATATGCGCTGTTTTGTTTGATAATCTGTTTGCATCTAGACGGCAACTTCATAATACCCGTCTCGTAGAAGCCCCCCTTATTTGCGAGGAACTTGGACAGCCACTTTTCACAAGCCTCTTTTGAGTTCAACTTTACACCATCAAGGGCGCTCGCCATGGACAGGAACAGGTGGTGATCACTTGGCACTATGTCCGGGATACATAGTGGATTCGGTAAAACCTGCCATCCGAGCTCCCGTAGCTTTTGACGAGTCAACAATGAAGTCTGTGGTTTGGCGTTGTCCTGGTGGAACACTACACCCTTCCTGTTGGACAATTCTGGACGTTTCTGGTCGATCAGCTGCTTCAAGCGGTCCAGTTGTTCGCAGTAGATGGTAGAATTAAGCGTCTGGACACATAGAAGCAGCTCATAGTGGACGATTCCCTTCCAATCCCACCAAATACACAGCGAAACCTTCCTGGTCGTCAATCTCGGCTTGACCACTGTTTAGGACGATTCACCGGCCTTCGACCACCACCGTTTTCGCTTGATATTGTCGTATGCGATCCATTTTTCCTTGCCAGTCACCATTCGCTTAATAAATGAGTCGAATTCGTTTCGTTTCAGCAGCATATCACAGGCGTTGATTCGGTCCACAAGGTTTCTTTGCGTCAAATCATGCGGCACCGAAACATCAAGCTTTTTTTGTATCCAGCCTTCTACAGATGGTTTAAAATGGTTTGGTTACTAACTCCTATCTCCTGAGAGATGACACTAGATACCACATGACGGTCTAATTCGATTTTTTGCATGATTTGATTTGCTTTTAATGAAGGAAAACTTAAAAATAGTGCGTATTTCGGCGTTAGTGAACTCCGTGTTTACACGGTTATAACTGTTGAATACAATACTAAACTAATCATGCATAGCGTCGTTTTGTAGGTTATGTCAAGACCTTTCAAATGATGTATAGTATTGCCAGATACGAGCTCTGTAACGCTCGACATTTGTACATAGTCGCCAAATTCAAAAGATAAAAAGGCGGAAGAGAGATATTTGCGAACCTAATATTAGACCTCTCGCCGAACCTATGAGTTTTGGACGAACGTATAACAACCAGTCCGTGATTAAAAAGTGCAGTTAGGGTCGGTTTTTACGTTGTAGATATACAACGTTAGATAGATAACTAAGCCTGCAAGGAGACGTTTGACCTTTTTCCAATACGGCGGGATTAATAAACAAAATCTTGTACATCATAGTCTTCTATACTATATTATATATTCCGGTTATTGTTCAGTGCTTGGCACCGTCTTAACTTAAAACAATAACAAACGTTGCAGTGTGTTGCGGTCAGCCCGTGCTATTTTTGCCCTTAATGAGAACAACAAGGGCTCTTTTGTCTCTGCTGAATTATAAACGTATATGCGAATACCGTATTTAGTTTATACAGATGCTACAGATCCATTCGTAATTTGCATTTCCACAATCGCTACAATAATAACGGATTAATCTTATGGACATTATTAGATCACTATATTATCTAATATTGTACGTGTGTGCGCAAGACCAATTGCACTATGACTTTTGAATATTTAAAATTTATAATTTCATAAATGTATACAATGCTCGATTTAAATATAATCCTGAAAAATAATTTATATTTTATTAAATATATCAGATTTTCTCAATGTTTTCTCATTCTCCTTGTTCTTAATGCAAAATTTGATGAATTGTTTTTAGTTAAAATATTTTATAGAATTTTCTAATTAAAGTTTGTACAAACATCCGTAATAATCTATAGAATCGAAAAATAAAAGAAAAAAATAGATTTTATAAAATATTTAAAGTATAAATCCCTCTTGAATATATTTCTATTTATACACCAATTACTGTATTTCTATTTATTTTTCAAATATTATCAGTAAATGTTTATAAATTATATTTTATAGATTGACAAGTTAAGAGATCAAGCATCAGAGCAAGAGTCAACCCTTCATTTTTATGACGATGAAGTAAGTAACCGGCGTCTTGAAATTCAGCGTTTAAAAGTAGCCGAGGAATGTCTTGAATTAAAGCAACAAGAATGTAAAGATCGTTTAAATAGCTTGTCCAAAAATTTACAAAATACTCAATTAGAAATTAGTCAAACGAAAGCCAATATGACACAATTTGAAGAGCAACAGAGACAATTAATTGATATAACTACCTATTTCGATGCAGCTTTAGATATAGGTGATGTTACTGTTATATCTGATTCTTCGTTGCTATTTGTACCTAAAATAAATACATCACTGTAAGTATAAATACATGCGTTAAAATAAGTATAAGTAGTTTACGTGAACCGTAATCGAGTCTCGTGAGTTCTGTAGCGAGGTTATAATGAAGATACAAAGTAAAATACTCATATATGCGACAACAACAATCAACAATTGTCCACTCATCGGGACAATCTCGGGGCCTACCATAATATAACATTCGCTATAATCTTCATATTCAGAATCAGAATCGTTGCTGAATACTGAGAAACAAGATTCCGTAGGAATTGGTAATTTTTATTTTTAACAAGAAAGTAGTAGATAAATATTTAAAGCAGAAAATAGTTGTCGAGAATCAAAAAATGATTTCATTCTTTGCAAGAATAGCGTAGGCTGGACATTTCAAATGGTCTAATATAACTGTATGCTTTTCGGAACGCACGCTTTCGGGCAAAACTTGGACCAAACGTACGTTTTCGGAAAAAACCTGCACCAAAAGATTAAGGTTTAATCTTCATAATGTTAATTAGCACTATGATTGTGTTTTTGTCTATCTTGTTTGGCATAATCCGAGTCCGAGCAATTCATCTCACATGATTTCACCCACCTCACTACCCTTGTACCGACTGCAGCCGATGCTTGTGTTATTTTACTTCGTATATAAAATTGCGGAAAGAAAAAGGTTCTCCCTCTCTCTTACAAGTAAGAAGGGTCAATAAGCCGGTAATCTTGCTCCCCCCTTCGAGAATCTACGCGAGATCTCGAAATCAAATAAATAACTAAATGAACTTATAAATAAATTAAACCGCCCTAACGAGAGTTATCCATGAACAGGAGATAGATGGATGAGAGTGCACTTGGAGGTCAAAATGCAGTCTCGCTGTTAAGTGTCCAGAATCCTTAACAATTGATTTTTAAAATTATGAATTAAACGTTAAGATTTTAATTTAATTTAATTATGGGGGTCACGAGCAGCCTCCCATACAACGGGAGACGGTTTCTTCTCTTTCCAGTCAGAGTAACTGCGGCTGGGCTGAACTGTCCGTGTTGATTTAAGTAGGATGATTTACGGGCCAGAGCTGCTAGGTGGGATTTATGCTCCTACAAAAAGGAAGCTGACCTATTGTAGCTATCGATAACCCGATGCACGAGGCAGATTTCTTTTAATCAATATTCCCCGTTTCGAAAGAGGTGAATTGAGGGAATCAGCATCTTTATTAAAAGGTATATTTGTATTTCGATCGATGCATTCCTTCTAAATAAAAGTAGATTGATTGGGGAAAGACCCTAGTACAAAATGCTTATCTTTTATTTGATGAAAATGAAATTATTCGTCGTGTTCAAGACAGCAGGCAGTATGGCTGGTCTGTCTATGGGCTCACGATTTCTATTGCAAATGAGTTGCGCAGCCTTTTTTAGATCTGTTCTCCACAAAATCATTGGGATTTGGAAATCGATTAGGAATTAGTTTAGATAATTAATTATTTTAAATAAATATATAAAACAATATTGCTAGAATTAATAATGTTTAATTTTTGATAATGTTATTCCTATACATTTTCTTGTCTTATAAATAAATTTAATTATTTTATTTGTAATAATGATACGCAATATGGTAATGGAGTAATTTTATTGTGTAAGTTATTAAGCAATATATTCATCTGGCACGAAGAGTCTCCACCCCTCCTCTTGAAAAGAAATTGGATTCAAGAGAATAATGGTACAGCATGCCATCTAATACTTTACATCTTGAAAATTTTCAAGAGGAACGCCGAAACTACGCAACGCCACTCTAGAGATAGCATGAGGAACTATGTGGAGTACGCCGTTTGTGTGCACGATAACAAAGTCCCACTGCTGTATCTCGGGGGCGTAACACGCTAGCTTTCGTGTAGGGTTCTGCACTATACGACTTTGCAGCAAACTAATAAGCTTTCAAGTATAACCTCTGTTTCTCGATCACCCACATCAAAGCAAGGCACTCCTTTTACGACGTAGTGTAATTCCTTTCAGCCGGATTAAGAAAACGACTGATATACACGATCGTAAATGGCTTAGAAAAATTCATAGAGTAACCTATACAATTCTGAGATCGACTGCGAGCTTGATATTTTTCACTTCAAACAGAACTTTAAGCATTCCAAGAATTTTCTAAGTTCCTCCTGTCCCTCCACGAATATCTAAATAAGCCAGTTTCCATTGTGTTATCCATAGTTGTCGCTATTTTTCATGGTTAATCAAGGAAATGGTTAATCATGGTTAATCATGGAACACGGATCAAACAATGCACAATATCGGTTATAACTCCGGCCATCGTCTGTTCCTTGTTAGTCGACTATTTTGGCACTGCACGGTTAAGTACGCCGGTAACGAGACGTGGCAGTAGGCGTCCCAGTGAACTCGCGGATCCATTCCCCGCAGTACTCGTTGTAGCATCCCTTCCGTTTGGTAACGGCAAACTACAAACTCTGTGCGGGCGTCTGATTAGGCACCTCAAGTTGAACTTGATTCGAAGACTTGTCCGGTAGGCAACAAGCAGCTTACAGACGGTGGAGAGCCTCTGCAGCTCCTATTTGTGGACCTGCTTTTGGACAGAATATATAGCAAGCTTTCTTTGGGTACATCGTGACTCAGTGCTCAATGCTACTGCACGTATAGCATTGCCAGTCAGTTAGTTGGTGTTAGTATTAGAGTCGGGTAGGCAATTGGATACGCGTAAAATAACCTAATCATCCATATTTGGAAATCTTTATTGAAGAGTGCGTCTGGCAACCGACTTAAAATCGGCCGTCGCTGGCCCGATTCTATCAGTCTTCCATTAACCTTTAATGAGTCCCGTATTTAGTCGCGTTTAGTGCAAGGCCAGATAAATATATTTACTCATTAACTGAATACAACTATTTTCATTTCGACACCTTTCCCCCATTATCCGAGCATTTAACATTTGTACCTTCGAGCTGGATCCTGGGATAAAGGGAGAGTGTCGTGTGAGTTACAGCAAACATCTTGCTATACCAGACGTACCAGAAGCCAAGAAACCGCTTCCATGAAGGACTGGCACCTTTGCCAGTCACACGCGTCACTCCCAGCCGGTCATTCTCGCGCGTCGGATTGGATTACGCACGACCGTGCTCGGTTCGCTTATCGAAAGTTCGAGGCATCCGTTCCAGCAAGGGCTATCTTGTGGCCTGAGAATAGCCTTTATTAAAGTAATATTACAGCATTCATGTATTGTAAATGGACAAATTTAATGTTTTTTTTTACTCTGTAGATTTTTTCCGTAGACATATGACATATATTTACAAACAGAGTTTTTACTTTAATTTGTAACGGTGAGATGCGGAGGGAAAATGTCGACCCAGCCGCGTACAATGTGAGTGACACGGAAGCTGTGAGGCAGTGATGCAAGCCTTGCTTCTTGGCCGCACACCCTATGAAGCGCGTCAACTGGCTGGTCGCTCAGCTAGTGAATTACCGATGACAACTCCCGCGGAGGCGACGTGGTCCTTCGAACCGCTCGTGTAGACTCCAATTCCTATTAGGGGGAGGGACTGTGGATTAATCGGACACTGTCACGATAAATAAATAAAGAATTAAATGATATTATATTAAACTTCAGTAAAACTCCTTTAATGATTGATTACACAACGTGCCAACCCGCGCGTATACCTTTCGGTCGATAAACTCGATTGTTCGAATGCCGAAATTGGAACTCCGTTAAAATAACGTCGATTCGCGTTGCTAAATCGTTTGTTCGCTCCACAATCATTTGTAATTTACAATAATTATATTCCGATCCTCGCATCGATTCAATTTTCGACTCCGCACCGCATCCAGCGAGCACTCTCGTGCCGACAGTATTAACACAGTGAGGTCGCTTGTCGGTTCTAAGGAGGAGACAGGTCCGCGCTTCCTGCGATGTCGCACAGTTCGTGCTCGCGGCTGACGACAATGAGAGAGAGGTATTTTCTCTCTCTCTCCTCTCATTCGCACATACGCTACCGCCGGTAAATATTACTGTGAGAGAGAAGTGTTTTCTCTCTTTTACTCGCTCGCGCTTCACCTGACAGTGTGCAACCGGCTTCATTGCACCCGGTTGCACGTTTAATATTCGCGAAATTATATTTCTTCATATTGCCCTACCTGGGCTCTGGTGCGGGCTTTGCTGGACCTTAGGGATACAAAAAGAAGCTATATCTAAAAGAAGACTTGGAATTAACCCTGTCCGGGTGTGACGAGGTGTCGTCGGGCTGCGGGCGATGGGCGCGGGGATCGACCGTGCGAGCGCACCCGAGCCGATGTTTACATCGTCGGACGCGGGGAGGCACGCGCGAGAGGGGGGGGGGGCAGGGGCCGCGGCAATCGGGCGCGCTCGAGCATTTTGGTAGGCAAGTTCAGTTTTGGTTTTGGCCTCGAGCACGTCCCGAGGCTGACTCCTGCGCCCGCAATCTTGCGAGATAAATGCGTTCGCGAGCCGCCCACCACCCGAGCCGTACGACGCACCGCCGAGCCCCGCCGTTGCCGATCCGAGAGGCGACGCGGAGAAGAGCAGCCCGCGGGGATCCCGCCGACGGCCAAGGTAGGCCTCCAAACCTTTATGCGCGGCGCGAGCGGTTTCGCGGTTAGACGCGAGGGGCGCGAGGCGATTCCCTCGGTACCCTGCAGAGGCCATCTAGGTAGCCTACCAGGGTTGCCGAGGCCGGCGAGCGATGCACTGGGGGTCGGGGCCGAAGCCGCAGGGGCCCGCCGAGGACGGCCCGCGTAGACCTCGCGTGCGGACAGCGGGCGCTGTGCGCCAGGAGGCAAAGGAGTTGTGCGGCAGCGGGGCCTGACCCGCCGCCCGCGAATAAATAGATTAAAAAGAGTGAAGTGCGCGATTTATTATTGTGCCCGGCCGTCCCTCTTCCCAACTCCCATAACCGTCGCGACCGTCGTGGGTCGACCGCCCGGGTCGGCCCGGCCGGGTCCCTCCGAGGCGACCATGAGCCAGCGCGGAGCAGGAGGCGCAATCGGGATGGCGCGGCGCTCCGGGCCCCCTCGGAAGCAATCCGACTTCGGAGGAGGAGGCGCCCCGTCACACGGGTTAATCCAAGATAGCCTCTTTAAACATTTTCAATCTGAAATATTGAGCAGTACATAGTTTTGTTTTTCTACACAGGTGAGGTTTCACGAATTTAAGACATAATTAAATCAATAGGTATCACTACGAGGAAACAGATTTTTAAACAATAAATTAACACTTTTGTGATTGAATCATTCAAATTTTGTCTGTTTGTATAAACAGGACCACTGTGTGGCAAATTGTAGGGTTTGTCGTCGTGAAGTTGATAGAAGTTACGTTTAGCAATGAAAGTATAGTCAAGTCCGTCTTAGCATACAGTTAGCGTTTACGTGAGTAGTTTTTTTATATCGAAAGTAATTACCCCTTCTTAATCTAGTTATTTTTCGCTTTTTGTGCGTAGCGATATTTTATGTTACATAGTGGAAGGTATAATTAGGGTACTGGTGAAGATTATTGTAACCAAAATGTTGAAGGCAAGCAAAATGAATAAACTTAGTAGAGAGTATTGCAGCGATTATGGCGTGAGACTAAGATTTATGCTTACGTTTTTGACGCCCGAAAGTGAAGCATTCACAGAACAGCAACTCGTAAATGGCTACGTGATAAACGACGAATCTGTAACGTGGCGAATAAATTTCAATGTACTATAATGGGCGCCAAACGATGGGCTTGTCAAGGCCAACGTGCCAGTAGGTTAGGTAGGTTGAGGAAAAGATTTCCTGCAACAGCTAGGTGGGAAAGCGGAGTAGGAAAGGGTAGTCTTCTCACGGTAGTCGGGCACACGAAGTGCTATATAGGCGAAGCACGGACCTTGCGCCGGTGTAGGTACCTTACGCGTATCTTAGTCGGATATTTTTTCCCCGGATCTCCTCGTTACAGTACAGTATCTCAGTGAACATAGCCAATAAAATAGTAACCATATAGGTTACATGAGTAAAGCGTATACATTTAAGCGATTAAAGATAATGCTGACCGAAGTACCATTGCTGATTCATTGACATTCCATTTACTAGTTTGATTTTTTGCCTATAAATGTATATGACGTCGTTGTTGATACCATCATTACCTGGCCCTCCCCGTTAGAAATGTTTTAGTAATAAAGAACAAATTTGTAAAAGATGTCGATACCTATATTTGTTAAAAAGAACAAATAAAAATAAATCATTATTTATTTATAAATCATTCCCAAATACATTTTATTATGTTACACTAATACATTTAAAATTTACAAATCTTATGATGACTTCTAATAATTGGAATAGGTTTTTAATGTACTCTTCATTACAAGAATTTTCAATCAACATTGTATTGTATTTTTAAACTATCGTAATTTTTTTTTTTATTTTGGAAAAAAAATCGTTTGAATTATGTTTTTTTTTTCAAATTTAATTACTTTATATTTAATTACAGTAAACTAGTCTAAATTAAGTCAGAAGTCGCGATCATTTTTCTAAGCATCTCTTGTATGAAGTTTTTGAAAAAGCTAGAATGAGTCTAGTGGTTTCGTATCATTCATCTCGCTAGATTTGCACAAGTGTCTAATATTGTTCCCTTGTATCGCTGCAGGTCCAAAGGTCATGAGCTTGTCAGAAAACCGTAAGTCCACACTTTTGATTATCGAGTCTATCGTGATTAAGATACGTTTTTATTTATTGTTCGAATCGCTACGTTGTTTGCTTGGGGTTCGAGTTTTCCACTATTGCTCCTTGCGATAGTAAGTCTCTCATCAAATCGTTGGTTACGGGAGTGATTCGTTTGAATGACCGTACAGCGTTAGGCGTGATTGGCGAACGTGTAATGTGCGTTCTTAGGTCTTCATAGAAAATATTTATCACAAATATTTAAATTAAATATAGTAGACTTACATTAAATTTTAAATTGAACGGTTAACTTCTTATTAAATTACATTAATTTTGGGTACTATTTATTTTTAATTCAATATACTTCTTACAGATTACGCAACTCAAAACACGCAAAATTAGAGCAAAATGACAAAGATTTATACGACATTAACAACGAGATAAATCAATATCGACCCTTTGCAGTACTTAATAAAATAGACAGTTATGATCATTTGAAAGCCGATCCATTTCAAGAAGATTTTCACTCAGGGGCGGAAATTGTAAGTAAACGTTTATGAACTAATATACCGATACTTTGTGCATCAAGGATAAACTCCGTGCTTTTAAGTCCTATTATTCAATATCAATCGTATTATTTTCGAAATTTCCAATGATTAAAAACATATTATAGAAAGTTTAACATTTTCTAATAGTTTATAAACAAAATTGAGATACAAGTAATTTTACCTTAATTAAATTTATTTTAATTAAATTTTATCTTCATGAAAAATTCTCTATAACTTTATACAATAATTCTAACGTTATTCTTCCGATTAAAAATATTTCTAGTGAATCCCTGAAGTTCACTGATCAGCAGCGTGAGCACAGCATACCAGACTCCGTAAACGTATGTAACTGTTTACGACGATATGCGAGACAAAGAGAACTATATGACAATAGGAAACAATAGGGATGCGAAATTTAGAAATTGTCAAAGTAGCGAAGCCCCTTATCTTGATTTCCCAACTTGACGGTAGTGAGATGCACTGATCAATTTGACATACGCCGGAAAAGAACCTAGGCATCATTTCCGCAAATAAGCGGAAAGTATATTAATAACAAGCTCATATATCTAGGCGTAATGTGTAAGAATAGAGATAAAAGAGAGGAATATCTACAGTAATGTCAATCAACGGCGAGAGAGGGAAATGCAAAGGAAAAGCCAGTTATAAAAACAAAAGAAATATGGCCCCGGGAGGGCTTAACCACGTTAGATTGGAAAACAATTGAAGGAAGACCCAGGTGGATCAACAAAAAAGAGGAAAAGAAGAAACCACCAGCATAAAAGGGAGGCCCCCCTGGATCACCCACATTTTTGAATTCTGCTATGAAACACTCAAAAGATTTTAAGGAAGTTATTCAAGGTATTCCGCAGATCGTTAAGCCCGAGAGGCATCAAATTCTACAAGCAAATAGACTATACCAGCACCGCTAGGTTGAGGATAAAGAAACGAAAATGTACGAATAAACATTCCCTCTTCTCACTATAATTAGATTCTATATAAGTGTAAGGCACAGCATTCGCCAGGAATTTTTTCTGCACCTTCGGGGGAAGCAATGGTTTTATACATCAACAGGAGTATCGATTGTGGAAATATAATCCCCGTCTGTAGGCGCGGCCAGTCCTGTTGATATATGGTACTCATAGAACAGATGAAAGGCATCGCTCATATCTCACTCGAATGCTCAAGCTTTCAGTAACTGTTTGACCTACACTTACAGCAGAAATGCATCGTCTTCATGTTAAGGGAAGAGACTAATTTAGGAGGCCAATAAAAGAAGTTATTCAGCAATTTTTTTCGAATCAAAGGGAATGAATGTGTTAATTTAAATTTGTACCACCTATTGTACTATATTTTAGATTTCATAATCAATTTTTTTATTAAAAAATAACGATATTCGTCCACTCTATGGTCATCTTCCCGGAACGCCTTAGTTGCTAATTGGTGCCGATGATGGCGGTCGATCGATACATTTGAAAGAGTTCAATAAAAAAAATTTTAATTTTAATAAGTTTGTTATCTAGATGAACTAAAAAAATTCCGAGCAAGTCGTTAAAATTCAAATTTTTTCAAAGTTTGAAAAATAATTTACTTTTTTGAAAAAAATATTATTTTAAGTAGCAAATATAATAGCTTAAAAAACTAATGTGCCGAAACAAGTTTAGGTAATATACAAGGCAATTTCATAAAAAATCTAGAACACTTCAATTGATTTCGAACGGACCTATAGTTTTTTGTAAAAGTCGAAAAAACGAAAATTCAAGAAAATGTACTTTAAAATTTTTCAGTCAGAAAAAGTATAAACTTTTGACTACTTTCAGTAATTATATGAGAATCTGTAATTCCTTGTGCCATACAATAGCTCTTCTCCTATCTGAAAAAGTTCGGTCTGGCCCAGGGCTTGCAATTTCCTTGCTGTTGTAGCATCCTAACTTGAAAACGATGCGCAATTTTGCGCATTACGAGGTTCGCGTTGACTAAATTAGCAACATTTTTGTACTTTTGGCGAATAATTAGGTTTTATTCTTACGTGGTTACTAGTACAGTAGTATAACCTTCGTTGAGCATGCTCGCTGCCATACTTGCTGTAGGATTGACTATTTTCTGCCCAGAGTTGAAATATTTTGAATTTATGATTGATTTGAATTTTGTGTGTGACCACACTAACAACGTGTGAATAAGTCTTCACTTGGTAGCTCTTGGAATATAGATGTGATATGTTGTTCTACATCTTTGATAAGCCTGATTTATTATATGTACCGAGAGAATGAGTTGCCTCAGCTTATCGCAACTCACACCAAGTATCAGTGCCTGCAGGATAATTTTCATTCCGCAGTTTCTTGTTTGACGAACAGTAATGATTTAATGTAACCATTATAGCCTTTCTTATTTCTGCGACTGACTCTGCGACTACGTCGGTGAGCAGCTTCTTGCCACCGAATTTTTCGGCTGTTCGCTTGTTCCACTGTCGAGTACCCATATGTTTTTGAACATTCCCGACAAATTCATTTTTGGTTACCATGACCTCGTTGCTGTAGGAATTAAAGATAAGATGCCAGTAAACGTTTTGAAGTCACCATCGCCGATGTAGTTAGTGTACATGACTTTAAATTTTTCTATGGAAAGGGAAAATATTTCTATAACTGAATTCACTTCCATATTGCCTGAAGAATCGCTATGGCTGGAAGAACACATACCTTATGGCTGTTGTATCACTCGTCGAAAGCATCTTCGTTTAATGTATTTAGATGGAGGGTACATCAATGAAAATATCCGTTTTTTACGACGAGATCGATTACCTTACCATTGGAGTAACCCTATCAGTGTTGTAATTCCGTTTATGGTTTTCTGGCCTCCTGCATTCAATTCTTTTGTTTCTTTTCATCATTTACGGCTTTTTTGCACCTGCTCTCGAACACACTTCGCTGCTGTGTGCAAATGCTCGACGATGGTTTGAAAACTTGATTTGTCGAATCCACTATAAAATGTGCATGAGACCGTAGAACAAGTTAACTCTTTCTCATCCTATGCTAAGCAGTCTTATCAGAAACACAACGCGTCAATTTATTTCATATCTAGTATTCAACAATAGTCTAGAATGGATCTCGCTTCTACTTACATGCATTGTACAATAATTTTTGTGGTGGGTGAATAGGTTAAAAGACAAAGTATAAAGTTGTTGCGAACTCGACGCCCGCGAGAAATTGTATGCGTCCGCTGACAACCTTCCCGCCTCATGATGTAACCTCAAAGCGCCGAGGAACGACGACCGTCACTTGTTTGACGGGGCGGGAAGGGAGCCACCTGCTTAACGCGCAAGTATGCCGGATCAACGCCAGAGCGCGGGAAGATCGGCAGACGGGGGGGGGGATAAGACAATCGGCGATCGGGGGGAGAATGATCTGGGAGGCGGGAGGCTCTCTTGGGCAGTAAGAAAAGAGCCGTGGGACGAGGGTGTGGAACGCGAGGGTAAGCGACGGAACCCCGCGCGTGAGCGGCCCGAGGTGATCCGGGGTAAAGGGACGCGGGGAGCAACCGATCGGACCGGTGTGAGCAGGTCCGCGGGGGCGGGCCTGTGTCCTCGTAGCTATCCTGCCCTGAGGGAGCGGAGTGCGCGGTGGCGGACGCGCCCCGTGGCCTCGTAAGCTTTTTGGCGACGTCGGCCAGCTTCCCGCGATCCGCGAGGCGCATGCAGCCTACCTCGAGCCACCTCGCGCGGGCGCGAGACAGCGCCGAGACCGGGTGGAGCTCGCCTCTCGACACTTATAGGCGAGCCAGCAACACATACGCAACATTGTACAAATAAAATCAGAATAATTCAAGAGCTATTGTTCATGTGCTACCCTTCCTCCCGTTCCTCAACAAAAGTAAAACAATCAACTATGATACAAAAATTTGGATACCACGGTCTAAATGTCCTGCTCTTTCTTCGTCAATATCTGCACTCAAACTGAACTTTGCTTCATTTGTAGAAATAAGAACGGCTTGCTTCTCTACCTGCGATGCGTACGTCTAAGTATGTAATGTAAGAACCGTAATAAAAACGCAGCACATTTCCAATATCAGGCAGTCTCTTTTGTCTCTTTTCCCCCGGACTTCCTCTTAGCCACTCTAAATTGTTATAAAAAGGATGTATGATTTTAAAACGAAAAAGAAGCCTGCGAGGCCTACATTCCTTAACAATTTTAAACCCAAGTTCTTAATACCCACTTTCCCAAAAAATAAAACTCATTTTCTGTTTGAACATTCAGCATATTGCCATTTCAGAAATAGTAAAAAAGCACGGAAATGAATTTCATAATTCCATAGCAGTGCAAAAATTAATAATGACACTGTCGCTAACTGACGTATTTAGCTTTTGTTTACTCCGTCTTGTATTCGCTTTCAAGCCTCTGAAGCACGCTGTCTTCTCGATCAGTCGCCTTTCGTATATCAAGATAATACGAGAGGTTATTTTAGAAATAAACCCGAATCGAACATTTAAGAGGAATCAGAAAAATTAAAATAGGCCAACAAGAGGGACGATTAATCACAGAACTCAATATTCCATTAGTAACGAACACGGCATATAAAATGTTTGAAATAAAAGGAGTTTCAATAGCACAAGAAAAAAATGGACTAATCGTTCAGGTTGTATATATTGAACCACGAACAAGGTTCTTAATTACAGATAATAAGATATTCTTTCCCACGCCAGAACCCAGAACTAATGGAGTGCGCATATACCCCGAAATATTCTATTTGCGCGGTAGAACAATTCACCCGGCAGAAGGGAAACTGGCGAATATGCCTAATTATCGAGGTACAGTATTTCTATCAACTTGAAGAACTGTCAGATAAAAATTAGTAATACAAAGTTGCCCATTTTCATTAAACTAAAGGCCACTAGGCAACGGATGTTCGTTACCAACCAATCAATTGACTTCAGACTAAAATGCCCCACCTAACCCTCGAAAAATTTTATTCTAAAAGGAACAGGTATGATAGGTTTCGCCGCAGATTGTTCGCAACAGAACCAGAAGAGAAATAAACCTTAATGTAGATAACTTAAATAAAGTGCTGCAGATACGATATATCAAAGAATTATTCAATAAAATAATTAAAGAAATGAGAGAAATGAGATATTGGGAGGTTCTAAAACACTGTGAAATAACAAACGAACAGCGGAAATAGTAACTCAAGTTTATTATACTTCAGCAAAATAAGCAGCGAAGGAGGTTCAAAAACTGATGGAAATGGGCCCCTTAAAGAATATAAATGAAACTATATCTGACATAGCATTAATATAGAGACACAGGGGTGGAAGGAATCAAAAACTTAGTTTCTTTTTCCAGGTGGAGAAAGTGAAATTTCATCTTCTTATCTCAATCTTTTGATATTTTATTCCGACTTGAGGACTGCATAGAAACGATTTTGGTGACCATATTTCTATATAGTCGAATTAATCCAGTATCTCTAGGTTTTTGCTTTTCCTATCCGGTATTTCAAAACTGAATCAAATAATATTTGTAGTAATATATTAAATTTTGAGTTAAAGCTTAATGTCGATATGCTCGTAATTTTAAGTAATTACCTGTGCTAGATACTAGAATATGGTCTTGAGATAAACTCGTTTAAGATTTTTTGAAATAAAAAATACTTATGGAAACATGTTATTGTTGATGTTTAATTATATGGCCAGAATTTAGAATTAACAAGAAAGAAGAAACAATTTATAACAAAATATTAAAAAGTATCTCTGTATCTTTTACAATATTATGTATCATTTATTAAATTTTGAAACAATTACTTGAAAATTCGTTAAAAAAGTTCAGGAAATCATAAAGATGATATAAAAACAAAATAAATCGAGGTTCGAGAGCCGAAAAATATATTGCAGCAACCGAGGTACAGTATTAGATACTGTTTGGCTGTACAATGTACTACATTAGGCAAATACACTTTATTATTAAGGAAATCGTAAGACATTATCGATCATGCATAACGCGTTGTGCCAAAAAGGTAGAGAGAATATTGTTCTCCGTCATCCTCAATTAAATAGAGTTGATGTTTGGGGCACCATTTTATGATTCAAATACTTAGGAATGGAAGGGCAGGTATGGAATTATGTACTCACTCGAATATTATGTTATCGCCTACAGAGATAAGGGTGTTTGCGGAACTTTGCGAAAAGTGGCTCGATAAGCAGACAAAGGAATATCTCGGTAATGAACTTATGGAGATAGTGCGAGTAAGCTCTCCTTTCCAAAACACTTGTTTTTGGAATAAAAGAATACGTCTTTCGGGTGAGCACTGTGCGAAAATTACAAATAAAAGAATTATAAATTACACTTAAAATATATGACGTGTTATATTGGAGCATTATATATATCATACTATTTAACCACATTTAAAAAAAAATGCATGCAGTAACACTTTATTTGTGCATAATTTAAATGCAAAATTGTCATATAAAATTCAATTTACTATACAATTTTTTTATAAAACTATAACTTTAAAGTTATTTGTTACTTTTTTCAGTAAATAATAGTTAAACGATTCGTTATGTTGTGACGGAGCTTCTGAACCGGCATTACGTGCGGCGACACAATAAAAATAAATAGATGTTCTGAGGCAGCGCACAGTGGTTTCATTTAAATAAAATGGAAACAATTATGGCTTTCCTTGAGTTTTTCACCGATTTGAATGATTCGAGATCGAGAACGTTCCTCTCAGACATTAAAATTCGTCAAAATTTCGAGAAAATGAAACTAATTTTAACTTATAGTTTTTAATAGGGGCGGTATGCCAAGGAATTTGAACATGTTTTTTTATGTACTTTGGCCTTCTCAATTCGAATATCACAGTTATTTTTTTTTAAAAAAAGTTGAAGTATATACAGTAAAGCTATTTTTTTATAGCAAAATCAAAAACTTTTGTTTTTTGTTCGAAAAATTTTTTTTCATATTCTTTAGACCATTCTCAACAAAAAATAGTATTATATGTCTATACGAAAAATAACAGTTTCAGAGTTAAAAATCGTCAATGTGTCGAAAATCATGATTCGATATAATTAAAAAAAACTAATGTTATTGCTTGTTTCGCTATCGGAGTTATCTGCATTTTCAACCTGACTTTTATCCAAAATGGTCAACAGTGTTTATGTCGATAATTTCGTCGAAGCCATAATTGTTTCCATTTTTCTTAATGGAACCACTATGTAGCGAAGCGCCCGACAGTCTGGTGGGATTATCGCACCGTTGAGCTGCTGAGCACACCCCCTTGCATCCCGCGTTGTATTTTCGGTTCGCCTGACCCTAGCAGTAAGCGTGGTGAACCATGAGAGTGTCGGCGGTGCCTACCACTACCCTGGCAACAGCGATTGACCGCCACCTCTGTTTAATCAGGGCCGATGAGACGTTTGTCCTGGCCATTGGCAGCTGCGCTGATGCGGCAACCCGGCTGGGTACAGGGTAGAGACTTCGCGGGCAAGTCAATTGTTTACGAAGGCGCTGCGCGCCTAGACGGGAATGTGCGCCGAGTGTGAATTGTCCGCCCGGTGCGAATAAATATAACTCATTGCTCTCAGTACCCCACAGTTTTCATTCGTACTGCCCATCCCTCCTTTCATGATCCTTTTTCGCGACGACTGCAGTGAGGCTATCTGCCCCAGTTACCCCAACCACAGACCTGTATTGGCGCAGGCCTGTGCAATCGGAAACAATGGCGGGTGCTCCGAACCCCTCGCGTGTCTCAACGGCTTCGAAGAGGAGGCATCGCGTCATAATGTTTAATTTTTATTAAATTTTTATAATTTTAAGTATACTCACTGCAAATAAATAAAAGAATTTTTTTGTTGGATTTTAGATTGAAGATCCATTTGGTGAGGATCCATTTGCTGCACTACATGCTCCAATTAGATCTGAGAGTCCCAGTCCTGCTTTGCCACCTAAAAAAAGTAAGCAACTTCCACCACGACCAGCTCCACCTCGACCAACTCAAGGGCCTCAAATTTCGGCTCGAGGAAGTCTTCCTAACACAAATACATCATCTTGTAAGTCAGATCCCTTTGCTGAAAATTTAGTTTCGGAAAACAGTGACGCTAGCAGTACGTTAGATTTTGCAGATTTTGCAAATTTTGATAGAAAGGTTCGTATTAATAAAAATGGAATAATATTATTTTAAAATATTAACAATTTACTTTTTACGTTATGTGAAAAATATAATATATATGGCATTGTAAATAGATTTATGAGTAAGAGAGAGAGAGAGAGAGAGAGAGAGAGAGAGAGAGAGAATTGATTTATTTGTAAAATTTTACAAAATCATTGCACAGCATCATTAGTCAGTTATATAAAAGAATTATCACAAATTATCACAGTGTCGTCAACATCACAGATGAAGCGCAGTAACAACAAAACATAAATAAATATACATAAATCAATAAATTACATTTTTCTTATTATCTATCAGTCAAATCACAATCATACACACATACACATAATGAGTAAATGTAAGTATATACAGTGAATGAATATGAAATTCAATTATACACACATATATTTATAATAAATTTACGACGCAAATTAGAACACAACCATGAGGAAATTTGACTAGTATAGTTAAACTGCAATGTTCCATACCCTCAGATGCTCCACCACCAGCCCCCTGAAGCGACTAAGGGAGGACACATTTCTAATGCAGGATGGCAAATTGTTTCACAGATGAGCACCTTGTACAGAAAATGATCTGATTTCCGTCTCGGTGCGCATCCATGGAACAGAAAGTTCCTGAGGGTCACGCCTAACCGGCCGATCTGAAGCGCTGAAAGAGAACAGATCAGCGAGGTACTCCGGCTTGTGCAGCCATACAATCTTATAGATCTGCAAGTAAATAAAATATTCCCTCCAGCTGTCCACTCCCATCTAACCTAATCGACGCCTGGAGGGGGTAATATCATCGTCCCACTTAGAGCCCGTCACATACCGTACACAAGAATTCTGTGAGCGTTGTAGCCTTGCCCTTAGCTCCTGTGACGCATCTAAGTAAACAATGGAACAATAATTAAAATGAGGAAAGACTAGAGAACGTGTCAGTTTCGCCCGAAGAGCCTCCGTGGTGTACTGACGGAAAAAGCATAAGCTATATAACACCTGGTTGATTGTTTTATTAACTAACTCGATATGTGGCCTCCAGGTAAGACCCGCATCTAGTACAACACCAAGATTCTTTACCATTCCAGACAAAGGCATAACCACCCCCTCTTCAAGTTCAATAGAATGGAACCCTGTAGACTCAATGTCACAAAGATACCTGCGTGATCCAAAAAGAATTGCAGATGTCTTTCCCACATTGAGCCTCAAGGATGCGGATAAAACACAGCCCGAGACAGCACGTGCAGCAGCCACCACATGTCTAGCTCCAGCCTCCAGGTTATCCCGAGAAAAACTAAGGTAAACCTGGAGGTCATCAGCATATAAAATATGTCTTACGCCCATGGAGTTAAGAGCAAGACCTAAGTCGTTAATGTCAAGACAGAAACGTAAAGGTCCCAAAACGGAACCTTGAGGGACACCAAGCGTGGTAGAGAGCCAGGAAGATATATTTGTCCTATCAGCTATAACAAGTTGTTCTCTTCCGAACAAATAAGCCCGAATCCACGTCAGCACTCCCCGCGAGAAGCCCATCCGTTTCATAAATTCTAACAGTCGAGCAGGACAAATAATGTCGAACGCCGTGCTAAAGTCAAATAATAACAGTAGCGTCACCTGTTTTTTGTCAATAGCAGTTCGTACGTCTTCTGTCAGTCTTAGCAAGGCAGTGTCAGTAGAACCGTTACGTCTATCCAGTTTGGAGTGGGTCGAAGATGTTGTGTGACACCAAGTGCTCACCCAAATTCGATGCGCCATAGCAATACGCACCCTCGCGGATAAAATTGTAATCTGTCGCACTTGAGGGGAAATGAGGGGAAATAAGGGAGAGGGAAGAAGTAAGCGCAAGCCACGAGTCGTGTCCATGTGACCGGCCGCAGGAATGTGTTGGTGCGTCTGATCGCGGCCGAAGCTGGCTCGGCTCTAATCGGCGTGGGAAGGAGCGCGAATGACGAGCCACGTCCGTGTGCCCGGCACTCTTTATGTGTGCGACTGTGCATGACTCGATCGTTTGCATGTGTCCATGACTCGCGGCCGCATCGGAGGAGCCAGCGCGAGCAACGAGTCAAGTCAAGCCCAGATGGACACACGTGGCCAGCACTGTTTCTGTGTGCGTATGTTCGTGATTCGGTAGCTAGCTTGTGTCAGTTCGTCGGATTTTCGGCGGGTCTGCTTGCGGCTGCTTTTCTGCTGTTCGGCCTCACCTCGGACCCGAGGCCCGAGCTCGGACCTCAAGGGTGAAAATGATAGCAATCGTTTTGCAATGCACGCAAGATTTATGCCCCGATTTATGTACATTTTCTAACAAAAGTAAAGATAATTTAAAATCAATAATATTAATATAATTTGACGATTACATACAATAAATCCACTTTATTTGCATATATTGAGCAACAGATAGGTTCAGTGGCAGGTATTTCAACTATTGCATCAATAATATTGTGCTTGCTGTGGATATGCGGGCTCATTGGCGGACGAAAATACCATGTCATTGTCTTCAACTAGTATAATGTCTATCCAGGTACTGAATGTGAGTGCAATAGGCGTAGGATCATGCTGGACGATCTGCGAAGAGAGCTCCGCTGCAAGTCTGCGAACAAACACAGCATCGTCACAGTCAGTGCAGAGATCAGCGTTCAGATCACCGAGAATGATTTTGTAACTGTCGTACGGAGATAATCGTCGCAATTCGTCCAAAAATTTTGATTTTCTCGTAAAAGAAACATGGGGAGTCCTATACACAACACAAACTAATGCAGGCTCCGAGGTACGATACTGCACTGAGCAGATCAAGTATTCCAGCACCCCAGGTCTTCCAACCCCCTCCGTGTCCGAGGATGATGTTACACTCACTTTGAATTGCTTGTTAACATAAAGCGCAACTCCCCCACCATTAATGTTACGATCCTGCCGCACTTCAGAAAATCCAACAATCCCTATGACCGAATCCGCGATGTTAGAGTCCAGCCAGGTTTCCGCTACACCAAATAGTTGGTAAGTGAGACGATCATGCAAATGAAGGCGAAGTCCCTCAATGTAAGTACCCTTAGTACCTCTCAGAGAATTCACATTCATGAACCTGCCCTTAAAAATTTGCTACCGTTTTTACAGCCTGCAACCTTATTTCCCCACCCACTCCCAGAGACTGCCGATGGAGCATCTGCCCGACTTAGTCAAATCTGTTCGGCCCTTTTCCCACTTCTAGTTCGATCATTCTCACTATCATGGTCACACGATGACGAAATGCCAGGGCTGCGGGTTAAAACACTGTCTGCAGACCCCCCGGCAGAACTACCGACGAGTACATGCTCATATATATATATATATATATATATAAGTGAAAGTCAGAGACGAACCGAGTATCGATACCGCTAACTGCGTTTATGACCGGGCCGGTGTACGTGCACCGCTGAGCCCCTTTTTTCATACATGTAGCTTCACAGACGATAATTTCCTCTTTCCAAAAAGATCCCAACGCGATAAAAAGATATAAAATAAAATAAGTGTAAGAATTAATAAACACTAATAATGGCCCGATCCGCGCCATTCAAATCGAGATTACTCAATTAAAAGAAAGATAGACCAGTACGCAATTTATATAACGACCAATACCTTCGATCACAATAATTTACATCAGTAAGAGAAAAGAGCCCAAAAGAGATTTCCTAGAAAACGAACGCCTGCATCTCCAGTAAGCGTCGCCACGCTTCCCTCACCACCAACCAGTCTCTATCTCCATCGGCGATGCAGCGCCGCGCGCCTCTCCTTCACTACTGCCTCTCTTTTCTCTCCTCCACGCCCACACCTAAGAGAATACCCTCAAGGGCCCGGCGCCTATTTCTCATAAGCACTCTCTCTTACTACCGACTTCAAATGCAAAGTGCGTCCTGCGCAGTCTCTACTGTGCTGGAAAAGCGATGGTTCGCCCCCGCTCGCGGCTTTTCCGAGAAACCTGTGGCGCTGCTAGTCTTGAGTGGCGACTTGCCCTATAAAAGCTATTGCATAACCCACGAAAAATCAGCACGCTCCGTTCTATGGACTAGGAAGATTCCAAATTCAAAGCTCACTAGTGGAAGGAAACAATATTCTCGTCTACTCTTTCCCTTTTTACTGCTACAATACTTTAATATTGACCCAATTTTATATTGGTGCCTTATGAAGTATTGCATTAAGCAAGTTGGCTAACTCCTACCATATGAGGACTACGATCCCCGGATTGTAAATACTTCTGCAGTAAGGACTAACTAATTCCTTTTCTCTCTCTTGCCTATACTGTTCCTACTGCTGAATCGGCCTAGGTCCGTGTATAAAAAGGGCAAGTAACTGCCCTCTCCACTATTTGAGGACTACGATCTCTGGATCGTAAGTACTTTTGGGGTGAGGGTTAATTTCAGGAGTTTCCTCCCCGTAACTTGATTTAATAAGGGACAGTAGGCCTCTGGCTTTAAACTTTATTAAATTAGCTATATATCCGAATAACGACTTGATCTCAGTCCTTCGAAAACTGACAAGCCATTATTCGTGTATCCATCGTACGGATATGGAATCAAAGTAAGGGCTAGGTTAATTTTTAGCAATGCTTACTTATCCCATCTTTGAACACGGGTTGCGAAGTAGTAAATGAATCAAGCTGAAAAGCTTTTCCGGTTAAATAAAGAGAGGGCAACGCCTTGGGGAAATCTATAGGCTATCGCTTTGGACATAATCCCAGCGAGGTATCATAAAAAAAAGTTATCCCATTTCGGCCCTTGCTTCCAAGCTATTAGGCGCAAGCCCAGGCCTAAAAATCGATAATTAAAGTGCTCAGTCTTTTACCGAATGCCGAGCTGCTGTGTCGCATTCCCGACGAAAAACTTTTGATTTCGGCGCAGAGATCGCATTAAAATAACTATTTCGTCGCCGGACGTGACACTTCCACCGTTTTTCAATAAATACCTGCAGCGGCAAGTGTCGGTAAAAATTTCATACAGTAAGGTTCGACATCTGTCAACATAACGACAGCATCACATTAGTGAATTGTGTTTGCATCAAAACATTATTTTCGATCGAAGATATTAGTTTTTAAGATCAGATCTCTCACCCGGAGAACTGGCTATCGTCTTTTGCACAGCATTATGCTTCAGAGAGCCTCAACCTAAACTCTCGCCACACGTGGCATTTTAAGTTTAGCGATAGGACTTTACAATTGGTCCAAAAACAAAAAGAATCAAAAACAAAAAAATTATAACTCAGATGAAAGAACGTTTAAGAAAATTAAAAGCTGTGATCTGGAATTTTTCTATCACAATTTTAGAAGTAAACTTCAGCATTTATAACTGCCTGATAGAGATTTTTGAATTACAAAAACATTTAGAATTAATACTCATTTAAGTGTTGTTTTGCAGATCAATATTGGCTCTTATATTTTGTAGATTTGGAATTTGTAGGTTTGGATTCAAAATTTAGAAGCTTGGGGACATACGTTAATGAAGTACCCGGAATGGGACAAATTTTACTGTGTTCACTCTTTGTTCCTCGGTAACATAAATGAAAAAAAATTGACAATGATATGACACTCAATGGCAAGGTCATCATTGGATTTCTTGTGGAAAGCTACTAAAGGAATGATCTCTAAATTTATAAAAATCTTACACAATTTCAAACTGCTATTAAATTTAAATATCCTTGAAAATAACTTCAAGGTCATCTTTGACCTATGATCGGAGTACATATTTGGATTTCCCGCTCTTTCGATTGTCGTTGTCAAAAATAGGGACTCCCATTTGAAAAAAATTAACTTTGATGTGATCTTTAAGCTCAAGGTCAAATCCAAGGTTACCATTGGATTCATCATTGAACTTTCAGTACTTATACATTGAACATTTATATTGTACATTGATACATTTCAGTACTTACATTGAACTTCAGTATTTATAACAATATTCTAAGTAAGAACATTTTGCATGTTTCGTTAGTTTTTGAACACACTGTATGCCATTTTAACAAAACATTAAATTTGGTGACCCTGCTGATTATATATTACTGTATAGATAAAAAATTCCGCATTTCTTTAGAGCGATCACGTATATTTTATCTCCTAAACCAATTTTGTTGCATTTTATTATTATTTAGTTAAAACCCGTATAAAAAAAAATCTCAAATAATTTAAAAAATAAAAAACTTTTGTGCTCAGAATGACATCTTATACAATAATTCATAGTGATTTTATTTATTCGCAGAAATATATGTGGGATAAAAATAGGCGGGGTACAGGTGGAAGGAGAATACTCTATTATTTCTTAATCAAAACAATTTCAATGCTCAGTTACGCGTTACTACAATATTCTCTTAGATGTACTCGCCTCGGTGGTCGCCTCAACTCTACCTTTGCTTCTTTTCCCTTTCCTTCGATAGCCCCTTCAGTTCGGGACCTGGACAACATGTGTCGCCCAGACCTCGAGCCGCCCGGGTTTTCCCTGGCACCTTTGGGCCGAAGTCCCACTCAGTCTCAACGCCGCTTACCCGTATACTCACTCTCTCTCTGAGCCGCGCGGGTCATCACCCCACAGGCGCTAATCAACTCGCCCAATGTAGGCAGTACTGGAGTAGCCTGCAGGATGAGCCTGACAACTACATCGTCATCCACATCACTAGACTTATCACTGCAGGTGATATCTGAACATCTCGGTGTCCATGATCGACTTAGTTTGTAATAGGTTCGATCTCATCGACCGAGCAGTGGCAGATCTTTACTCCATTCTCGCAAAGACACTCGGTACGGACCAAGTATTTCTTCATCTTCTTCCGTACCAGCAACGGAGAAATTGTTGAACGCTTGCACCGATCGGGTCTCTGAGCTAGAAAACATCATTCAAGCGCAGTCAGCCGAGCTCGTGGCTCTATGCGAGGATCGCTCACTGCTCATGAGTGGGATCGAATCATTAAAGAACGTTGCAAACAAAATTAATGATAAAGTCGATCACCTGGTCACCGAGTTGTCTAATAATAAAAATGAATTTGTAAACATTATAAATGCTAATTTCAAGCAACTAGAAAATAAGTTAGATTGTAAGTTAACGTGGGTGTGTGATGACCATAAAGAGGAAAATGAATCGTTGGAGCTGCGGGTGATTTCCGGGAGCTCGGGAGCTGATGAGACTGAATATGACAATAGAAACAATAATAACAATAGTTCAAACAATATGAAAATCAATAACAACAATAGTACAACATTTATAAACTACAGCAGCAATAGTAGGAATAGATCAAACCACAACAATCACAATAACATAAATAGTAAATAATTTTTCAATATTCAACCATCAAGTAGTAACAAAAATGCGAATAGAAATAAAAATATAAATAAAAATAAAAATAATAACAGTTACTCAGATAACATCAGTGATTCAGGGCTCGATGCTGCCGGAAATTCTCATGGTGATATTCAGGACGTTGGGAGGGTGGTCTCGACGGGGGATGGTGGTGTCGAGCTCGTCATTACGGGGGTAGTCGACTGTGCAGGCACAGGAGTCCTGCCTTCTGACGTTGCGCTCGACATCATCTCTTCTGTGCTCCCCTCCTTCGTATGTGACGAGGTCACATGGAGTGAAAAACTGCGACGGTCAATACCATCAATTAGGGTGCAGCTTCATACAATGAAAGCTGCTAATCTCATCGTGGAGGCAAGGCAGGCTTTCACTGCGTTCTCTACACAAAATGTAGATTTCGTCCGTACCGGAACGGTGACGTCCGATGCCAGGCAAGGTACTATATTTATAAATTTGTGGTTAAGTGGGGATCTGTATAGTGCATTCGTGCAGTGCAAAAACACTGCACATAACCTTGGCTTTAAGTACGTCTGGCATCGGCGCGGTAAATTTTTTATTAGATGGAAAGAGGGTAGTAGGGCTCATGCCATAGTCTCTGAGACTGAGATTATGAATATATACATATATATATATATATATTTTGTGTGTGTGTGTGTGTGTGTGTGTGTGTGTGTGTGTGTGTGTATTAATTAAAACTAGTGAAGCGTTACGTAGGACGTAACAGAAGCAAAGTTCCATCAAAGTTCATGGAAGTTGAAACCGGTGAACTTCATATCCAAAAAAAACATGTCGGATATCACCCAGTTCCATATAAGACGAGCAGCAGCTATTGCAGACCTAGCTTCTGTATTTAGATTATTCTTAGAATAAATCAAGTAAATCTCGAGATGCAAAATATAAAAAAATATATACTTTGAAAAGTAAACAAAGGCTCGTGGCTCCGTGGCAGCGCGAGTCGGCGGTTAGCGAGAGGTCAGCACCGAAATGAGGTGCAAATTGCCCAATGATCGCTGGTAATTGACAGACCCCCCGATCGCAAGAAACTATCAGTCGTTGTCCAATGATACCCAGGATCGCCATCGCAGCCACAATGGCTACGTTGTTTGCAAAAAATATGTATACAAGTCGTATTGCGTAAGTCCCAACATGCTATAAAAAATCTATGTAATGAGCCCGAAGGTTTAGACTACAACATTATAGGTTTATTTATTTAAAAAAATGGCAATAATATTAAATAATTTATTAGCGT